>JAGFMF010011573.1:5118115-5393375 GCA_019455555.1 Galemys pyrenaicus | reverse complement strand
CCTTCCTTCCTTCCTTCCTTCCTTCCTTCCTTCCTTCCTTCCTTCCTTCCTTCCTTCCTTCCTTCCTTCCTTCCTTCCTTCCTTCCTTCCTTCCCTTTAATCTGTCCTTCCATTTGTTTTATTCTGGTACTATTTGTTCTTTTGGTGTGGCAGCAAAGCAGAATACATACAAATTATTTTTAAGTTTCAGTAGTAGAAAAAAACATTAAATATAGGAAGTTTATTAGAACAGCAATTTAGGTAAAATTTCCTACTAAATCACTTCATAAATTTAGTTGTTTTAAATTTTAAATATATGTTTACTTTTCAACTTAGTTGAAAAGTGAAATTCCAAGTGAATTCCAGCAGTGAAAGTTCAAGGACTGTGCCTGGTGCAAATAAGTAGGATGTGTAAGCAAACAGAATTCCACCTAGGGATTTTTAAAAATACATAGATAAGCAATATCATCTTTTTAAGATATTTACATTCAAGATATGTACCATCTTGTCCTCTTTGATCAAATGTAGTTTTTTCTGTCTCTTCTCTTTTAAAACCATTTCCTTGCATTTTTTGTAAATGATAAGCCATTTTTTTTTCTAGAAGAGCTTGTTTCTAAAATGTTAAAGAAAATATACTGGTTAATATCAATTTGCTGTTTAGAAATATAAAACAAATATTAAAATGTGACTGAACATATGAAGTGAATAGTTATTCCTGTTGTATGACTTCTAAGATGATGCTGAGTACAAATTTGAGAGGCCGGTAAGCGGTAAATTATATCTGTGGGTAAGCATGAAGAATAGATTTAATACTTAGTCGCAATTTATCTCACCTTTGGGGAATTTGTCCAGTTTTATGTCAGATAGGGGCTCTTAATCTACAGCTCTCATGCTTGGTTTGGGTGATTTATAAAACAGCTATCTTCAACTGGAGAATTCCTAACTGACCACCAAAAGTCATTCATAAGTAACATAACATAATACATGAAATGTGGCTTCCCTTTGTTAATCTCTAGGCTAATACTGACCCTGCAAATAACTACCTAAATTTCCAAGTAATATTTTTAATTTTAAAGTAACTTAACCTTCCACTTTCCAACAGGAGAATAGATCAATATATGAGGATTACAAAACTACCAAAAATGTGAAAGACAAGGTCATCCTAAAGGATTGGGGGAAAAAATATAACTGCATCCCGTGTAGTTATGAGGCACTGAAGAGGCATGGAAATATAAAAAGAACCAAAATCACTTTCTTAGCATTAAAGTAGGCACTGCAGAAGAAAAGACTCATTAATGTCTTTTCAGAACAGTATTTCTGAAAGGAAACAGAAAAATAATTGTAAAATGAAAAGAGTATCAGTGAGATGTGGGACAACATAATATAGCTTACTAGGTGTGCCGAGAGGCAGAATGGGGTAAAACATTTGATATTAGTGTTTACTATCACTGCTTCTTTTCTACATTATAATGTAGAATGCAATATAAATAATGTAATACAATATATAATAATATATAGTATATATTACAACATATACTATGATTCCACAGATGTGTAATACTTTACTATAAAAAACAATTAAAGTCATGAAATCTACCATTTACTACAAATGGATGCAAATAGATACCCTAGAGGGAATTATGCTTAGTCAAAAAAGGTAGACAGAAAAACATATTATTTCACTCATATGTGGTATACCAAAAATAAAAACAGATTAACTAAATAAAACAAAATTAAACTGTTGGATCATAAGATGAATTAATGGTTACCACAATAGAAGGGATAATGGTATTGTGAAGGTTAAATTTGGACTTTACAAAGTGGTCTTAATTGTCGTTCATGCACATGCTGATCCTCAGTGATGAATACTTGAAATGCAATGCAATGTTATCTTTAAAAAAGGAATATATTGCCATATATATTTCATTTTTCAATAATAAAACTTATAATTTAGCCATGCATATTGATAGAACCAAATTATGTAAGCCTTACACTTACATCTGGGGTTGTCAACAATAACCTACCTAAAGTCAGTCTTTAGAATATTAGAAAACTTTTAATGTCATCGAGATTGTCAATTTTATTTTGGTAAATGAAAAAAAAAAAGTAGCCTGTGAGGTGTAATAGTGTGGTTTTTATTTATTGTGATACATACATATTTACAAAACATTATGGGTGCGTATACATGTATGAACTAGGAAGAAATAGGGTAGAAATGGGATTACAAATATTTTCTCTTCTTTACACTGATTTGTACTCTAAATCATAAAATATTATATACTTAAAATTGAAAAGTTACTTTAAAAATTAACTGGTGGAAATAGAGTAGAGAAGAGAATAGGCAGGGAGAGGAAACTGTGGAGGAGTGTGATGGAGGACGTGTGGGCACTGAGGTGGGAAAACTATGGTGACCACATTTGATGGGAAAATGCTATATTTTGAAAAAATAAGCAAGGATTTAAAAAAGTTAGATTTACAGAAAAGCCTTCTTTTTGTAAAATTTGATTTTAGAAAAATATAAATTTGTATCTGGAAAAAATTAGCTAGCTGGTGGGAAAAAATTGAGAACATTTTTGTAGAAATTCTAAAAAATATATGGAATTTTTCACTATAAATACTACAAAAGTAGTTTAATGTGTGAGATAAAGTCAAAAGTATTTATATTGACTAATGGGACAGCATTATATTATACTTAGAATATAGTATAAGTAATATATACTTAATTATATATTATAAAAATAGCTTTTTTTCCATAACTTTTAGTTTTGTATAATGTAAGTCATATAGGGTAACTGGCCAATGATATCTCACAAAAAGCTTTATTTTTCAAGAAGCAAAACTAACAAATGTTCCTCGAACAGCCCAAGTTAGAAGTAACCCTACCTTCTTATCACTCTCTTCTCTGCTTCTACGCCGCTGTTCCTCTATCCTAGCTTCTCTTTTAACATCTTCTCCAATTCTTGTCAGAAGTAACATCTCTTTTGTTTTCCATTCCTGGAAAGCATGAGGTTAATTTGTTCCATATATGTTCACAATAAACATCTGCATTTTGTATACCACCATCAAATTAGAACAAGTCACAAACCTAACAGAAATTAGGTAAAGCATAATGAAAGCCATACATTGACATTAGAATGGGCTTTCTAAGGAAAGACTATGAATACAAGCACGGTTACTTTTTACTAAAGCTAAATTAAAGAATGTTTTCCTCTCCACACTAAGAGCTATTGAGGAGTTAAATATTGCCTGGTAACTTTTACAATCACATCTTTAAGAGCAGATATTGGCTTATTGATACAGTTTGTGGTATCATTTTGACTTCAGCCTCATGATTTATGTAACTATGTATCTGTGAAGAAAGGTTAATATGAATAAAGATTTGAAATGACTCAAGATACATGAAAGATAAACTTATTTACAAATGAGACAACTGTACACAATTTTTCTCTCAATATTTTAAGTTATATGCCTCTCACCTCTTCCATTTTTCTACGAAGACTAAGTTTTCTTCTTGTCTGTTCCCGCTGTCGTCTTTCTTCTCTATCCATCTGAAGTATGCGCTGCTCTTCTGCTGTGCGCTCAAGGTGTTCTAATTCCTTACTTATCATATCCAAATATCTGAATGCAAATATAAGTACAAGTGAGTTGGGTGTGTCTTTTATGATGGAGTCATCTGCTTGGATATTCCTAATCCAACTCATTACTTTTTTTTTTTATTTTTTGAATGTGGGAATTTTACAGTTTAGCTATCAGTTCTGTTCAAGGACCATTAAACCATACCAATCCACTGGCCATATTTTACTTGTTACACTTTCTACTATGTATCTATTATTATGACCAAGACATTTGAAAAATATGGAACACTAACTCAGTAGGTATAGGATTATGAATTTACAAAAGAAGGCTGAAAATACTGACTTCAAGTATGGAATAAGAAGATTTGAGTTTCATAAGAAAAAGTGGCATACTGGGTCCCCTATAATTTACAAGTAGTTGAACAAGTCTACTATTCATAATCTGGATATCTGTATATACTCTTGAACAATCACGAAATGAGACAATGGAATTCAAAAACCTAGTAATGTAACCCTGTCGTTTGTGTTAAGGAATGAAGGGAAAATAAAACTATGATGTCCTTTAACTTCCTAAGAATTACATTTGAGGGCCTCCCTGCTGGTGCAGGGGGTTAAGTCACAGCACAATGAATCTATCTACAGCCACCTCAGCACAAAATTTGATACCTGGCCACGGAGCTAACCCAAATAGTGCAGTGGACTGCTCCTGTCTTGCCTGCTGCTCCACTCAGCAGGGTATGTCAGTCTATCTGCCTGTTCTGTTCCCCACTCTGTCTCTGGTGAGTCCTCTCAACCACCCCCCGACACATACATACGCCTCTGGCCTTATGCCCAGTTCTTGTATTCATGGCTAAATAAATCTTAAAAAAACAAAGAAATACATTTGACCACAGAGTGGTAGTGATTTAATGTAAGTAGATCACATCTAAAGAGCTTATAGAACATTTTTAGAGACAACACAAGCTTATAATGACAATAGATTATAATATGAAACCCTTTTAATTTAGCACTAAGTTCCTCAAAATTAAAGCTGTCAGCTCTTAAAGTGGAATTTAAAAAAAAAAACAAAACTATTAATGAAGGCAAATCCTAAAAATACCTTCCCTTCATCTTTTATTATACAAAAGATTAGGGATCTATTTTTTTCCCCTCAATTAGTTTGGATTAGCTCTTGGATTCTCAGGAACCATATCTTCTCCAGGGGAAACTTCCTCTAGTTTCCAATTCCTATAGTAATTGCTCTCCCTAGCTTTCTGCATTGAGAACAATAGTGGAATTAAATAGTTTCTAGGGCTTTTAAAATTTTTCCTACCTTAAATTATTTCTCATAATTTTCCAAGTTATTTGGATCCACAATATATACATAAAAATGTATTAACTTCAATCTTACCTGTGTCTTATTAATTGTTCCTGGTCCTTAATAGGTTGGGTGCTCTCCTGTAATAACCAATTTTGGAACTGTGCAACATCAGAACGTCGGGGAAGTTGATTGTTTTCCTGTAGTTTATTTACTTGTTTCGAAATCATTTTCTATTAAAAAAATGTGTTTATCATTTATATGTGTAAGTCCTTACTTAACATCATTGATATGTTCTTGGAAACTGTGAGTTTAAACGAAGGGTAATGAGAGCAGGATATCAAATAATGTTTAGTTCCTACTGTTTGCCAGGATTTTGAACACAATCATGTTGAAACAGAAATGTGTTTTGAAGATCTGCTGTGTGTGTATATAAATATATGCATGAAAAAATAGCTTTTGTAACATTTCTTAGAAATAAAGTTTCCCTTTGCTATCCCTTTCATACTTCATGAACTTCATGTATTTGTAAATAAAATTGTTTCACTGCATTTAAATATATTTGGACCCCATTATAAACATGCGCAACTGAACCAAAGTAAATTTTTCTATCTCTGAAAATAAAAGAGAAGTATTTCATTTTATCTTTCTACTCCTTCTGAATAAATTAAATGAAAATATGGAAGAAGGTGAAGGAAAAACTCTAGGCACAAAAAAGGGAAATGGGAGAAATATAGAACTCGAAACTCTTAAATTTAGAACATAAATTTGTAAAAGCATATATACAAATATTTTATTATTTTTTAAATTTTCTTATTTTTATTCAACATTCTTGACCCTAAAATCTGAATCCCTCAACACATAAAAGCACATGCATATACTTGTAATACACACATATTCACAAAAAATTTGACACAAAAATTGAAAGGTAATCACTACCCACATTTTCTACATCAAATCATTCTACTTCACCTTCAAGAACATTTTTTTTTTTTACTGGATGAATACAGCTGAATGCATGTGGATCAGAAATACACTGTATATTATCTTTGTGTCACCTGTAGAATATTGTAATTCTTCATATTACTCTCCCCTGATTCAAGTGGCCTTGGGTTCTAGTTTCAGAATCTTACTGCAACAATAGACTCCTGCTATTGAAGGGACACATGTGAGTAGAAATTTAATTAATATGTTGTGGCAGCTACTACTGACCTGTGAATAGATGACCCAGTCCCTTTTCCTTTCTTGGCCCATATGGTAATCTCAAAGTATTGCCTACTCCTGCTTTCTTGGTCCATACAGCAACCTCAAAATATTGTTTATTCTTGCTCTATTTTTACTTGGAAAATCATGGAATTAGTTTGTCAAAATTAAATGTAAAACATATAATATTTTCTATACAAATAAACTGTTCTCCCAAACCCTTTATAAAGAAATCAAATTTAAATATTTAACTTACTTGTTCTCTTATATAGTTTCTTTCAAAGTCTAATTTTAAACTGGTAAGATATTGCCTGTACTTATTCAATTCTCTCAAGGTACATACAATCTAAAAAAAAACCAAACAGAACAACAATAACCACAAAGATATATATATGCAAATATTCGAAATTCATAGCAATTATTCTGAAGGAAAAAAAAACAGTAGTAGCATGCAATTTGATAACATTTTGGTATCAAGAGTAATAAATTGCTAACAATTTTGTAAGTAGTGTATCTCTGCAATTGTTAATCAATGGGAAATTTCTATCCAAGTAACATTGCTTTATTGATATGATCTGTGGGCATAATAATGAATTTAGTACATATAATTGGACATATTGAAAATACCAATTTAATAATAATGTTCAACCCTAATAAGAATGCAGTCTCTCAGCATTTTATTTTTCTCAGTTTCTGTCTTGTCTCAAGTCATCAAAACTGTATAGGACATAATCCTTGACAAGCATACAGTATAATTAGAGTTAGTACAGTTAGTAAATTATCTTTATGTCCTCAAATTATTTAGTAAATATTTTGATATTACAAAGAAAAATGGTAAAGGAAGAAATAGCTTCATTTCTAAAACGACTACTGTCTGATTTCCTTTGAGCTAAATACTGAGTCAGTTACAGAATTGCCCAGTATCACCTATGACCAATTTAAAGGTGATACATGCCCCCAGTGATGTATAGGAAAAGGTTTATGTCAAGTTTTAGAGATTTTCAGTGATTAAAAAGAAATCTTTAACTCACTTTATTATTGCTGGTGATGTAACCACCTTTCTTTAATTTCCTCAGGATATCTTTACGTTTATAATATGATCTTAAATGTGGGTCATGAAGACTTTTATATTGGTTTTCCAAAAGTCGACAATAAGGATCAGTCAGGTTAAAATCATAAGAAGGTCGAAAAAGCTGTAAACACATTAAAACATGTTTAAAATTATTAAAAAGGTAAAATTAATGAATTTATTTTTTAAATGTCACTTACTGAAATGACTAGAATGTTACTGAAAATAAAACATCCAAGAATAATTCAAGCAAGAATAGAAAGCAACAGAAAGATTTGGATAGCACATTGTTGTTTGTTTATCTTTACATCTTTTCCATATTGACCTGAATAATTCTAAAAAGCCATACTCTTTCAGTTAATTCATCCCCCTATTTCTATCAGTCCCTTTCCCTGAGAAAGGAGAAGAGGAGGAAGAAAAGAGAAAAGGAGGAAGGAAAATGAAGGAAATAGGATTAAATTTGGTTTATATAAAGCTAATGCTAAGATTCTCCCTTTTCCTCTCCCACTTCCACATCAAACACTTCAAAGGATAAAATGACAATATTAATGATGATTAAATTTTGATAATTTGAAAATTAGAGGAAAGTAAAAACTCTTTCAGTTAGACTCATAGAAACAAGTTTAACAAAAAATAGAATTAAAGCTCAGGTGTTAAAAAATGATGGATTAAGGAATTATTTTATCTGGGAAATTAATCTAAATTAACCAACAATCAACTTTATATTTAGGAAAAAAATAAAGTCTATATATAAACTTTAAGGCCTTGAAGAACCAATTGTAAAGGTGATTGACAGGAACTGAGGCTTTTCCATGTGTATAAAGACTAAACACAACTTTACACAGTATTAATTAACATAAAAGGAATGAAATATTAACTATTAGTCATGATTTTTGATGTGTGCTCTGGGTTAATTTTTCAATAACAGGATGGTGATAATCCATTATGGGAACACCTCTGAAAGATTGGAAGTAGGGATAGAAATTGTCCTGATGTCACCTTTGCCTTTTTTTTTTTTTGCTTTCAAGTTTTCCTGGTCAGAACAAAAGAAGTTTAAATGTCAAAGTAGGAATTGGCATTTGGACTTTATGAGAGTTGTGATAAACTAAAAGCACCTACCCTGTTTTCAGGTATCTTATTCAATTTATAAGACCTCACACATTCCACATCAATCCAGACTGGTCTGCAGGTATTGATTTGTGACCTCTGTGTTCAGTGTGGCTGTAGTCATCTCAGTCAGATTGCAAACACCAGTAAGTGTAGCTGGGTCAGGCCCTAAAAAGTAACTCCTCAAGGTTGGTGGGCTGATGCTTCATATGTGGAGGGCAAAAGGGCACATGGGAGGAACATGATTGGGATGCTAGATTTCCTTTTGCATTTAAAAGTATTCTTGGTAAATTTCCAACCTTTTGCTTAATACTAGACTCTAATCCCTTCTGAGGAACCTAAAATATAAAGTAGAATTCTTTAATTATCAGTGTTTCCATGAGAAGGCATGAAAAGGAATCCTACAGGGCATTGTCTTGAATTAGGTGATACCAGCTATCAGTAAGGGAAGCAATCACGAGTGAAAGAGTGGCTTATGATGTTGACACTTGGCCAGCAACTTCTTTTAGATATTGTCTTTTAACTGCGATGATATATGTGTTTCTTGAGACAAAACATGGGCTATTGACCTATAAACAAAGAACACCTTTTAAATTCATCCATTTGAGTCAGAGTAACCCTTCTGTTGTTAAAATATATGATTTCACTTAAAAAAAAAAAAAAACTAAATGTAAATATAAAGCATTACTTCAAGGGGTTGTATTTAAAGGAAAAGAAATATCTCATAAAAGTAATCTTCAAAGATTGCATACAATCTAATTAAAATTAAATGAATACTTTGAGGGAAATGAAGAATAGAAGAGATATTTTTCAAAATAGTAGTTGAACTCTTCTTAGTCATTAGAACAAAGGACTATGGTGGTAGATTATGGATGCCTTGGTGGTAGGTGTGGTATGGTAGCACATATTTGAAGAGGTGTGAACCTATAACTCTAAATCATATACACTGTTGTAAAACAAGGTTATGTTAATAAAAATGTAATTAAAAGTACATATTAACTAAAAAAGTTGACAAGTGAAATAAAGTTTTATAGAGGAAAGAATGTGGCTAAGTGTACTTACTGAAGAGGAGTGATAAAGTAATGAAGTAGGTTTAAGCACATTTTAAGAAAACTTGTCTGTGTGGCTATAACTCAGTCATATTGTATGATGTTGGTGTCTTGTTAGTTAATTTATTCTATAAAAAATACATTTTAAATAGAAATTTATTTTTTTAGAAACAAAATTTAAGAAATCATGTTTATTAGTGTATAATACCAAGGGAACCTACTTCTGATGACATAACAGACAATAGAAGGGTAAAGGGGTCACTTAGAATTATTGTTGTAGATTTTTTTGCTTATTGATCAAAGTATCCATTTGAAAAGAACCATACTAAACCTTCATCAGTGTTATAGAGTCAGGAGCTGGAGATGTTTTAGAGTGGAAGTAACACTGAGAACTAGAAATTTTCATGAAAGAGGTTGAAGGAAGTACACATTATAACCCAGTATGATTTAAATTATTAATTATAATTTAAAATTATAATGTTGAGTAAAATATAAGCCAAGGGCAATGCTAAGTAAATATAAGCAATTCTAAGGCAAATATAATTCTAAGTAAATATCAGATAATTGGGTACTGTTACAGTTCAGAAAGAATCTTGAAAATTGGCTCATTTATAGATTGGGAAGAAAAGGCTTAAAGGGTGTGCCTTGTTTGGCAGGCAAGGTGAACAAAGACACACAAGCATGAATAAGACATGTGGGAATAGTTATAAAAAACCCCAAGTGGAAGAAACTAAGGCCCTGAGTTGGAAAAATTAGTGAATGGAAAAGTTGAAACAAATCGTGCCATCTCCTAGGGAAGGAGAACCTTCTTTCAATAAAGTGAGGGTAAAGTGCTAAATATGTTTACATATTATAACTCCATTTATTTCTCACTTTGTGAAATAGAATTTAACTAAAAAAAATCAGAGAAATGTTCTGTAGTAAAAGTTCTGTTCAAATTGACATTGGTTAAAATAACATACAGATAACCTTCCACCTTTCAAACATGCTTCTAAAGTATATAAAATGTCACTAAATTGGTATATATGAAGTTTTACTATAAAGAAAAGTGAATATACATCCATAAATTATAAATGAAGCCATATCTAATAATATAAACTTTCTAGCTCATGGTTTGATCCAAACCATACTAGATGGAGTTGCCGGGATACATCCTAAACAGTACCTTAGGTTAGATGTTAATTTTGATTATCTTGCTCTGTGAATGAGGTAAAATGCATGATATAGCCCCTGAAATTAACAGCAAGCAGTAAAGGGCAAAGATAGAATGTAAAACAAAAGTTACTTTACCCTTTCACTTAAATTTGTAGTATAGTATAGAGTATTGCTTCCTGGGATCACAGGCAGCTTCACCCCAAGAGGAAGATCCAGCAGTTGAGCTGCTCCGACTCCTGGAAAGTGGGTTTTGTGTGCGCCCTGTAGGGTACAATTGGAGAACTGTGTCTTTTGGGCTATTCCTCTGTAGTTTAGGCCAACCTACTAATCCTTTTAAGTAATGGAACCTAAAACTGATACAATCAGTCCAAGAGTCCTGTCCTTCTTGACAGCCCTGAAAACCTCCCGTTCCCCTGTCACCAGTGCTTCTCTGGCCACACCACAGCAACAGTTGTGGCTTGGGAGCCCCAGCCACTGCCACCCTCGGAGCCGCCCCCGAGAACTAGAAACCTGACAGTTACTAGCTCGTGACGGTATATGTGGCTCTGCTCTCCCTGCGCCCCCAGCCCCAGCCCAGAGGCCTACAGCTGGCAGAAGACAAGCAGGCAAGTGTTGCTACCACTCACGTCTCCGCACTGTTGGTTGTCTGTGGCCACGCTACTAGTGGCTGTCTTGGAGGCGGCAACATTAGCAGCCTTGGAGCAGGCGCTGAGGTACAGCTCCATGGCGGCGGCCTGGGTCTTGACCTACTGCTCCCGCCACTCTAGCTTCCCTCGCTCCCCTTCCTGGGGATCCCTCCGTCCTGACCAGACCGGGAATGGCCAGTACACCTTCTCGAGGTCCCACTCTCTTAGCATTCCATTTCGAATGCGGGGGAGGAGGTGGGGCGAGAGGCGGCACCCTCACAGAGCGGTACCCTCATAGGGCTCTTTCCTCACGCTTGCTGCTTGAGTGGGGAAATCAGTTCGAAGAGCTTGGCTTTAGGGGAACACAGTTGAATTACCTTTCTCTCTCAAACCAATTTCCTCAGACAAACCAAACCAGAACGTGTAGAGCTTTGCTAATGGGTAGCTGGTTAATTTTTCATGGCCTCCAAAGCGCTAGGGTTTCGGGAAAGGATTTGGGTGGTGAAGATTCATATTGATTGTACTTCCCAATCTAGGTCCAGAGAGCTGATCTTCTACCTGTCATCCTTATAGATACTGTGAACACACCCCGTCCCCAGACTTCTGCCACCTCTTCTCACAGCAGATTCTACGTAACTTACAGGACACATCATTTGACTCCAACCCTCCTCCAGTCTCATATATTTCTTTCCTGTACTCGGTATCTATTCTACTACCTCTTCTCTTCCTTCCTTACTTTCTCTTCCTGCTGGCCGGCCACCCTGCCAAAATTTACATAATACTTGATCCCTTTAGACACTTTTTCTTTATTTCACTAGTTCTCTACACTCACATTCATCTGTTTATCAATCTCTTTCTATTTACATCAACTTTAGCAGTTGTGCTTAACTCAGAAATTTTAAATTTGCTATATTAATGTTGTAGGTTTATAGTAAAATCTCTGGGTGCTCCAGGGAATGAATGAAAGCACATGATTTGACCTAATCTGGCATACTAACTACAAAACTACAACAACAGCAAATTGCTAGCAACAGTATTTCCTCTGGTACACTAATAACAAGATGGGCCTTGTCTACATTGCTTATAAACAAATTGAAATATATGAATTTATGGATAATGGCTAGCTAGAATATATGTAACATTCTCAATGTAAAATATAAATATTTTATAAAGGGACTCCTCCATAAATGAGGTAACTGCACATCTCATATCAATCTCCTCTGTTAACGGGTCAGAGTGCATCTGATATGGTATGATAGGAGACGACAATTGTATTAGAGACTCTAGACCTCTATTTGTTTTAACTGTGTTTCTGATTACATATTTAAAAATATTAATAAGGTTTGATATTGAGTCCTATGTGTCTGAATTATTTATCTGGTATCTTATGTAATATAAAATTCCAAGATGTATTACTTTATTAGGAAAAGGAGAAAGAAAAAGAGAAGTGCTTACATAGTCACTAATGGGCAGGAAGGCTGCCTAAATTTGTTGCTTCCTATCATAGCCCTTCTCAGATTTTGTCTTTCTATTAATTAATTTAATCATTTTGGAGTCCTGAAGAAGCAGAAAAGGCAGGTTTCTATATGCGTAAAGTAAAAAAAAAGTTGCTAAAAATCAAAATGACAGAAAAGTAAAGAAAAAACAAAATTACCCTTATTTCCAGGTTCTGAGATTGGCAAACCAGAAGGAAACTATAGCCTACCATTATACACATGCAAACATAGCTTATGAATTATTTATTTTTCAGAGTTCCATATGTTTACTTTTCATTAAGCAATATATTCTGATGACCATTCTGTATCAGCATACCAAGATATAATTTTGTTTTCAACTATGTGCATATAGTATTTAATAATTTACTTAACATAGTATTTAACTGTCTTTTTTCATGAATTTTAAAAAATTTTTTCTTACAAAAATTCTTACAATAATCCTTTAATATAGATTATTGCATTAATGGGTATGTTGATTTCATTTTTTTTTAATAGGTGCCATCATGTTTCTTTGAGAGCTATTACACTGTTTTATCTTTCTACAAGTGGAAATTTGATAAGGTATGTGCCTGATTTAAGTATCTTCTTCATGCTCTGGGTAGAAATTTCTCATAGATTATAGTTTCCATTGTGGAACACTAATTTCTTGTTTCAAATTTGCTTGCTTGCATCAGAGAAAATGAAAATTCTTCTAATTTTTACTCTCTGTCATTTCAAAATTGTATTTTGAGATCTTTGCTGACTTTTTGCTACGATGTTGGATTAATTTGTTATTTTAAAAATTATATAAGCTTAGAGAGTGAATAAAATGGAAATAGTGGCCAAGTGTATTATGGACTAACTTGCAAAATATTATAATTTTTGTTTCATTTACAAAGTCAAAGCAAATTTAGTAATTATAATAAATATGATGTATATATATATGACCTAAAATATATCATAATTTTAAAATAACCTGAACTTCTCAGGCTGAATATACAAGTGTTAATACAGTAGATCTAAGACTTCTATCTTTTAGAAAAGCCTTCTTTCAAAGTTCTCTCTAGGTTAGCATCTGGGAACTTTGTAACTGAAATATTTACAAACTGATAACGATATTTCATTGTGTCTAACCTGTTTGTCAAAACAGGTAGTTTATGATAAACACATGTATCTTCTCTGGGATTTTGGAATTGTGACTGACTGGTGTCTACTGAAAATTCATGTGTTGAAGTCATATCCTCCAGTACCTTAGAATGTGATCCCATTAAACAAGGTCACAAAGTGGTGCCCTAATCTGATATGACTGGTTTCCTAATGAGAAAGGAGATTGGAACAGACAGGCACAGTGGGAAAACCATGTTAAACAGAGATGGTGGCTATCTGCAAGCCAAGGAAAGAAGCTTCAAAAATATATCAACCTTGTCAATGACTTGATCCTGGATTTCTAGCCTATAGAGTTTTGAGAACATATATTTCTTTTTTAAGCCACTAGTGTGTGGTGCTGTGTTATGACAACTCTATAAAACTAAGTCTGACTAAACTAGTTTTCTCTAATGGGTGGGCACCTTAGCAGAAATTTTACTGTAGTTGTTTTTCTTGCTGAGGAAAAGAACATGCCTGATGTGAGCTATGGAATAGTAAAATAGTTATGATGGCTTGTGATTCCTTTATTTCTCATTCATTTACATATTGATGAACATGTACATCATTAAGTCTGCAGCAAGAACTTTACTGCCTGAATTCTTTAATTGCAACAGTATAGGCTTAGCTTTCATACCCTGATGCTTATAAAACCTATCAATAACTGTTGATTAAACAAAGGACAGGCATAATTGATCTGCATAATATAATGTAGTTGCTTTGTAAAATGGAGCATCAAAAATTGTTAGAAATTCTAAAGTTAACTAAGTGGTTTAAAAATAATATCTTTAAAGAGAAAAGGGAAAAGAACAAAAGAAGTATCTTTCAAACTTAGCAAAAGTATTATTTTATGCAAATTTGTTTTATTTATAGAAGCATAATTTACCTGTTTTTTATGTAAATATGTAAGATAGGTAATGTGTGCAATGTGAGTTTGAGGAAAAAAAGTTTCAAAGTGGCACAAGAGGGTGGATTATGAGTTCTTACTTTTCAATATAAGATTTAAAGAGTCAAAACATCAAAATATTAGAACAGAAAATGTTATTGGACATTATTTAAATGAATACAAGTAAGAATTCAGGAAATCACTAAAATGAACTAATCTTCTGAAATGACTAATGATTTAAGGTTATGAATAGTTATCTCTCAATTTTCCATAAAATCATATAGCTTAAGAGAATATATTGCCTTATTCTGTCTAAGCATGTAATTTTTGATCTATTTTCCTCTTTAACTTAAACCAACATTAGATTAAGAGTTTTTTTTTTTTTTTAATAAACGCATTTTTTCGGTGAATGCAGTTACCATAGACATGCGGTGGTTGTTTTCATATATTCTCTGAAGAATAGACATTTATTTAAATGGAGTGCCTCTAATCGTGATTATATAATTTCTTTACCTTTTTATCCTTCTAATATTGAATTAAAAGAAACTTGCTTTGTGTTAACATGAAATAAATGTCCCCTTCTCATGTAGTTCCTATTATGACTATTCTTAATGTTCAGGATAAACTCCTATTAATATTACTATATCCTTATCATCTTATGCTAGCTGATTGTTTATATTAACATTGCAGGGGATCATAAGGTTATTTTAGGAAGAAGCTTATCAGTTATGAAGCTTTTATTTTTGTTTGTTTGGTTGGTTGATTTTTTTCAGCTAGTGAATGGTCTGAAGAAAGTTTATCTTCAGAATAATTTCAGAAATAATGAAGGTGGGGATATAAAAACTTAGAAGACATTCTATAGGAAAAAAAAATTACTCAATTCTTCTCACCTTTATTTGAGGGATTTATGTCTGAATTGTAGCTTATCTGATAGCAGAAGTTTTTTCTCTCTTGCTAAATTGGTGTTTACATACATCTATCATATCATCACCTCTCTATTTAAATACTGATCACTTTGCTTTAGATATATATCCCACAAATAGAAAATAGTTAGGGTTTATTTTGTGAAACAATTTGAAATCTTCTTTTAGGAATTTAATAGATTAACTTATTTTCACTTATTAACAGGAATTTGTTCTTCTCGATCAATTACTTTATGCTGTATTTACTAGGATTCTTTAGATGGTGTTTTATTTCTCTTGGTTAACCTTATTAAAGATCTTAAGTGTTTTATAAATATTGTTTCTAAAAATTGCTATCTGTACACAAAATGTAATAATGATATTCTCTTCAATTACTGACTCACAAAAGATGTGCTGCAATATTCTGGTCCATAGACTACAGATTGAAAAAGGAATAAATCTTTCAAAATTCTGTCTAAATGTAAAAGACCATTGTATTTTGGTGAGATATTGTAGACATACAAAAAATTCTTTCTTTAAATGAGGAGAAAAAAAAAGAAAATTCAGGGAAAATTTATCATTTAAGAATTAAATATTTCATGTGTTTGCATTTACATAGATGTTTCATTTCAAATATTATCTGTGAGTATCTGATGGGTCTAAATATTAGAAAAACATCTTTTAGTTTTGTTCTAATTTTATATTTATTGTGTTCTCCCTTGGGCAACCTGGTTAATCACTGGAACCATTATTTTGGTAGTTAATTATATAAAGCAATTATGTTTTGATAAACAAAAACTGCAATGAAAGATTTTAGGATGTTGGATTATAGTTACCAAAATCATTTTTCCACATTTTTTTCTTTCTTACTTGCTTTCTTTTTATTTAGCAGCAGGAAGAAAAAAAGCAATTGATTTGCCTAAATTAGTTTTTAATGTTAAAATACTAGTACAATGATTTATCAAAAGTGTGCAATTTTAAAGTTTTCTTTAAGCATGATTCAGTCTCACAATTATTTGTTATATTTATTTGCTTTGCTACAAAAGTTATAGACTTTTTTCTGTAACATCTTTATCTGATAATTACTGGTATTACAAAATAGTGATAATTATTTTTACAATTTTTCTAAATTGCTAATGTTAAATAGTATAATTTAAATGTGAAGTAAGTAGTTTTTTACATCTATTTTGTTTAGTGAAAGTAGACTATTGGTGACCTACTTTTGGATTAAATATGTAGAAGAAATTTAGTGTCAAATAACTGCCAACATTTTTTTATATTACTCCACTGTAATGATGTTATCATAAGTAGACTTATTTTCATTTTGTTTGTTTCTCTCCTCTCCTCTCTCCTCCCTCTTGTACTTATTCTCTTTCCTTGTTTCTTCCTTTCATTGTTTCATTGTTGTTAAATATCTCGATAGTAATTTTTGATTTGTAAACTTATTTTTAAACTATGCTTCCTAAAAATATATTTTACATTATGCTATTAGACCAAAATGAATACAAGAAGACTCCAGGAGTATTGCATTTTGTAAAACTAAGTAAATTTTACTACATCATTGTCTACCATCTGTAAAACCTCCAATCTAAGTCTTGCAACCAATAATATTAAATTATCACTGGTATTGTTAACATTTCAACTGTACTGTTCTAAGTGCTTTAAATGAGCTATCTATCAAGCTATCACCAGCCATTGCCACCTGAGTGCAATCCTTTACGAGGGAGCTAACCCACAGGGGGCAGCAGACCTCTCCTGCCTAGTCCACTGTTTCCCTTAACAGTGTATTTCCGTAGATTCTCCTATTCTGCTCCCCACTCTTTCTCTGATGAATCCTCTCATCCCCTGTGTCTCTGACCTACACCTAGTTCTTATGTGCATAAAAAAATAAAGATACTTTTTTAAAAAAAAGTCTATGGGTTTGTGTCATGGCTTCTTGGATGTAACTTGATGGCTTTAAAATGAAAACTTTCATACCCTAAGTAAAAAAAAAAACAATAACACTATTTTGAATGGGTATGTGCAGTTCTGTGTTCATAGCAGCACTATTTACACTAGCCAAATTCTGGAACTAGCATAATTATCCAAAAAAAATTAGTGTATCAGGAAGATGTGGTATATGTACATAATGGAATACTAGTCATATATAAATATGATAAATTCTTGTAATTTACTACAACATAGTTGGAATTGTAGGGGACTGTGCTAATAAGCAAAATAATTCTGAAGGAAAAAGAAAAATGCTGGTGTCACTTAAATGTGGAATATAGAGGAACAAAACAAAGGTCAGATAATGCCAAACCAATAACAAACCCTAGAATTCTGACTGTAGAAGTGCAGTTAATAGAGGAGGGAGGAGAGAGGGAAAAATAAGGTAGGGAGGGAGCGTGATGAATTATGGTGACACTACATTTTGGTGGTGGGTGTGATTTGGTAACAGCTCCTGAAGGGGGAGATCCTATACCTCTAAATCACAAATAATATTGTAAACCAATGTTTCTTCACTGAAAAAGAATCCCTATTTTATTGGCAGGTAATCATAAATACAAACATTTTTTTGACCTTTGCTAATTGACATTGTTACAATTTTGTTATTTGTAGAATTGGACACTTACTATCTATAGCTATTATGCTTCTGAAAATATATTTCAACATCAGAAATATTGAAAGTGACCATTTCTCTAATATAATGTGCAAGAATTTAAAAAAAAATCTTTCTTTAGAAAATAACAGTTTTGTAGACTATCTAGTGAAGGCTGCAATGATTTTTAGATTGACAGGGAAGGATGACTAACCTTTGAGTAGGAATTTGTTGCATTAATAAAAGTACATTCTTTATTGAAATCTGAATTTGGCCTATAGAATACAGACAATGTTCTTTCTTTGGTAATATTCATACATTGGACTAAATATTGTTACATCTCTTCATTACTATTTAAATAATCCCTTACTGTTCTTTGAGTAAAAAAAATATTCCTGAAGGTAGAAATATAATTGTGAAACTTCAATGTGTGAAAAGCACAGTGGCTTCTCAGCAATACTGAGCCACTAAACTTTTAGAGGAGTAGGATGGTTTAATAAAAAGAATTAGAGTTGACACAAAAGCAGGAAGAGTTAGTACGTACATCTAAAAACTGTAGTTAGATGATAAATTAAACAATAACAAACCACTTCAGCCTAAAGCAATGGAGCAGGAGGAAAGCTGGTGTTGAAAGGGAAGTCCAGTAATACAATAGGTCTAGCCAAAATGTGCATTGAAGAAGGAGCTCAGGGAGATTTTGCTAAGTTTATAGTTGTCCCTAAAGTCACTGTTTAAGGCACCATGACTGATCTTTGAAAATGAATTTTGCTTCACATCTGCCTTCCATCTATCACACAAATTACTTTAATTGGTAAATTATAACCTGGAGCCAAAAGGGGGAGATTCTAGAAATAGTAATTCTTAACCTTAGCAATATTTAAGGTACTGGTAAATACTCAAGCGATAATCTAGCACAGGTGTAATGTTTATTTTTGATAAGTATTTTGTCTTCTTATTTCTAGAGTATGTATGTAATTATAAGATGAAATATAAATAGTCAACCAATGAGTGATTAGAACTCTAATATGACATTTTGTTAGTAGTTCTTTTCATCTTTTCTTCCTGGATTTATCTCTTGGGTATAAAAATTCAGTCTAAGTAACTATCTTCTTTTGTGTAGGAATGTTAATTGTAACAGTATGATACATAAAAATATTTTCTTAGTTAAATGTTGTATATTTCACATTTTTGATTTTTTTTCAAAAAGATTTAGCAGCTTCTTTAATTTATTAAAATACACAGATTTCTGCTTCCTTAGTACTGTCACTCTTTTGAGTCACAAATGGCAATGAAGATGACCGAACTGTTCATGAGTTGGAACATGATTTCTTATTATTCATTTAATCTTTTCTATGGAAGTTTGCTCTATATCTAGTAAAATGCACAGATATTTTTAAACCTGTATCTCTGTAAGTTTTACAAAATGAGCTCACCTGTGTAACTGTAACATCGATCAAGATCTAGAATGTTATCAGCACACTGAAAGTCTATCAGTAATGTCTTCAAACAAAATAGAATCAGATCTTATCACTACAGATGAAATTTGAGTATTTTGTATATAGCTTCAATGGGCTATGACAATACATGTTGTTTGTGCTTGTTTTATTTTATTCAACATTATGGCTATGAGATCCAGTCCTATTTTTGCATATAGAAGTAGTTTATTGGGTGGTATTTTGCTCTGTGAAAATAGCAAATTATCCTTGTCCAGACATTTATTGATTAGAATTTGGGTTCTTTCCAGTTTGTATATATTGCAAATAATGATGTTACAAAAATTCTTGTACATTCTCTTTGATACAGATATGTATGTACTTCTGTAATGGAAGAGAGGAGTGATAGTAACTACAGCAAAATATTTTCTAAAGTACGGTTCTAATATGTATTCCTGCTATCCCCAATAGTAACAAAACAACTCTAGTTCTCTCTAAACTTGCCAAAAAATGATACAATTAGTTGTTATCATCATTATTATTGTTGTTTGCTATTTTAGCCATTCAGAAGATATACAGTGGAATCTAATTTTCATTTCTCTGAAACTGATTATCTCTGCATTTCTATGCACTATTGATCATGTGTATATCCTTTTGTGTAATTTTCAGATTTTTTCTTTTATAGTTTTTATTTTGATGTCTAAATTTTATTACTGATTTGTAGCAATTCATTATATTTTGGTGCATACTTTATTACTTCCATTTATTGCAAATATCTGTCACTTTTGATCTGATTATCATTTTCTTATGTTATCTTGATGAACAGAATATATTAATTTTTCACATCCATTTATAAATCTTTCCTTTTAACTTTTTGTACATTAGGTTCTTATTCAGAGGTGGTTATGGGGAGGGGGAATGGGAAGTAAAAGGGCAGAGCTTAGGCTTTAACAGATAAGATGCTGGGGCTTTGATAACTAGGCATGCGATGAGAAGTATCTATGTAGAAATCACCTGCTTGCCACATGTGGCTTCAGAGACTAAATTGACCTTAGTCTCTGCCTAGGGGACTCTAATTGGAGTAGGACAGAGGCACCTTGTCATATACCAACCTGTAAATACTATTTCTCCCCCTTGTTTAAAAAAAATATTTTTATTGTTATTTGGCGCCGTGTCTCTGCTTTTTGGTTGTGTCTTCCAGCGCTGATGAGGACCCACCAGTGGGTTAACCCAATAAACCCCATTTGCCCTGTTTCACTACATTATAAAATCATAAATTTAACACTATTGCCATGTAATCCAAAGATCCCATTCAAATTTCTTCAGTTGTCCAACTATGTTCATTATGGTAGAATAACCAAATAAGCCAATAAATTCTAGTTGAGGCACCAATTTGTGAGTATTTGTTAAAAATCTCAGTTGCTTTCAGCTTGAATGACTAGTGAGTAGGTTTGAAGATGGTGACCAGCAGTTCCATGTTGCACATATGAAACTTCAAAACCTGTGGAAAGTGCCTCTGACCACTGCACCTCTGTGGGCCAGATTCAGGTCTACCTGCCCTGTCGTGAGGGGCATGGAGGGTTGGGGAAACTCCACTTAGATAGGGATAGGAGCTGGTCATGAATGAGGGGGCCTATATGCTATACCACTGAGCATAGACTGAAGTCATACCTCAGCTTCACTATAGTCTAAAATGACCTATCAAACAACTGGACAGAACTTCCTCTTATAACTTACCTATGTGTTGGAATCCAGGTAGAGAATAGCCAAGTGAGACTGATACTTCAGGTGTACCATCAGCACAGGAGGAAGCACACACCATCAGAAAGTAGTGATGAAAAGAGGAGGAAAGCAAATAATATTAAGTAGAGAGGAAGACTCGACAGAAGCTGGCTATGATATGATAATATGATGGCATCAACTGATTATGGGTGTTATGATTTGGCAAAGAACTGATGGCTGGAGTATAGTCAGAGAAAGGCCAGGTGAGTTGTGTGTCTTTCTGTGGCTTCAATGGGTGTGGCTCCTGTGGCTTCTGATGACATCTCTGTCAGAAGAGTAAGCCCAGTGAGGCCCATCTTCAACTTCTAAGCTTAGATCATGTGGGCAAGAGCTTTACCTTGGACTAACTAGTACCCTCCTGTGCCAGGGCACCTGCTGATCAGTGATTGTAAGAAGAGCATCCACTTTCAGACATTGGCATATGGAAACTCTTGGCACATGGACTAGCTGCCATTCATAGACTGTATATGCACTATGGAAGGCCTGCAGTGGTTCACAGATAAAGATATAATATGTGCCTCCTGCTTAGCTGACACCTCCATTTGCATCTGGGACATCTGAATAGCACCCAGAAAATCCCTCATTCTCATCAGTACCCCTCCCATTATGGGGACATTGATGTCATCAGTTGGAGTCATAGTGTATCCTTCCTGCTCAGTGGTAGAATGATGTAACTCTGAAGATCTGGGACTTGAATCAATTCAAGTCTCCCCAGTACCCATCTTCAACCTGTACATGGCTCCCATGACCTCTGTAGAATGACATCTGAAAGATAGTGATACCTTTCTTGCTTTGGGTGCAGACAACCAGGTCATACAGTGGGACTGTGGTGGTGAAGTGTGACATGTATTAACCACAGTCAGTATTTGGTCTGGCCTTCCACTTAGGCACAGAAGTTGAAGTTGGTTCCCCAGATCTGCTCAGCAACTTCCTTCCCAAAGCACATTGTTTTGTCTATGGATTTTGTTTGACTGCTTATTCTCTGAAAATATTTGCTTTGGTTTGGTGGTGACACCTTTAGCCAAGGGACACGATTTTAAACATGACTGGAACTACTGGGTTTAGATCAGTGATAGCCTCCTACTGAAAGACTTGATTTGACCTGTGCTCCTATAAAATCACTGCATTCAATAATACCAGCAACCCCTGCCACCAAGATGTGCCCCTGCCCAGTAACTCAGTTGGCCTATTCCCCAATAAGCCTAGTGCTTATGGATATTTTGTGAACCTTCACACCTGGCTTGAGTCTTTGAACTTTATCAGGACCCAGTTTTGATCACTGGATTCTCCCAGTGAACTCTAGTGTCTTAGACCATCTGCACCATAATAAATAGTGGTGTGTTCCTCCCAACAGAATTTGGTCTAGCCCTTTTTTCTCTGCCTTTCAAATTTCTTTAGGAATTTCCAGCATTGATTTTGTGGGTCCTCCTCCAGAGCTGAAGGCAGGTTCTGTGTGGGAAGGAAAGTCCAGCATCTTGATAGTCAACAGAGGATCAGAACAAGGCTTGGGAAAAGTTCACATCTTCTTAAACTCCACTACTATGGAACAATTTCTTAGTCTTTCCTTGTCTTTTGTGTTCTTGATGTAATTTTAGGTTGAGACATAAAATTGAGGCCTAAAGTAAGGCTTTTCCTTATTTTGTTTTTATGTATTTCCTTGTGATTAGTTTTCAGATTAAGGATCTTTAACTAGATACTGTAGGTACTACACAGATTCTTCTCAATGTGTCTTAATGGAAGATGATGAATTTGTTCCACTGTTTGTTCTTTTAGTTCATTGAAAAAGGACGATGATTTTCTATTATAAAACAACTGTTTTTCCTCATCTTATTAACACATACCTTTTGGGAGATACTCTGGGGCTATTATGAGTATCTGCTTCTCAACATAGTTTCATCTTTGAGTGTATACATATTCAGCACAGTTGCCTAAAAAGGGGTAACTATAATGTTTACAACACTTTGCTATTTTTAATTTCACTATTCCTTTTTTATTGAAAAATATTTGTTATGATCGTACTTCAAAAGTGATCTTTTCCTTTTTTCTTTTTACATTTTAGTTCTAGTTTCATTTTAATATTGTTGGAACATTTTGGAACACACACATACACATACACACATACATATAGCAATTGGGCATTAAAAACTAGGCACTAATTGTACTTGTTTCTTAGCAGTAAGTGGAGAGAGCTAAGAAAGTGTGCTTTTCTCTCACTGATCCGAATTTTATAAGGATGTATTCAAAATAAATTTTCAAGTTCAGTTTATTAAAATATTATAAAATTAATAGTCTTGTTAAGATTCACAAATACTGTTGAAGCTGAAATAATATGTTAGCTTCCAGTATTATAATTTGACAAGGTATATGATGAAGAAAATGGGAAGTTAATACAATTCATCATTAATTAGGGAGTGGGTTATATCAAACTGTGTTTTTATTTTTACAATATTAAACAAATTGGTATTATATCCTGTTGCTCAGAGAGCATAAGAATTCATAAACAATAATCAAAAAGCTAGAGATACACAGAATTAATAATTTTTATTTCTCTCACTTTCCATCTTATCAATATTCTAGATAGTTCAGCTCAAGACTACATAGTGTTTTATATTGTGAGCAAGATTATCATGCATAATTCTTTAGAAAACATATCATATTTTATGTCTAAATTATCCCAGAATGTAATATCAACAAGGAACTGATTCAGAAGTATCACCGAATTTTAATGACAGTTTCAATTTATCATAACATATTAAGAATTAATTTTCATGATTTTTTAAAGAATGAAATGAATTCTATTTGGCAGTTTTGAAAATATGTTTAATAAATGCATACATAAGTGCATTTACCATATATTAATGCTTGATTCTATTGCAAAAGATACTTCAAAGTTAAAAATAATTATCAGCATAAATGCACTCATAACTATAATTCAAAATTGTACAGGGGTAAAAGAGACATGTCATTAAATCCTTAAAAATATGATAAAACCCACATTACTGATTAATTGTCTATGATTATTTACCTGGGAAAATATTGTCATTTATGTTTAGACTATGTTTAATTATGGGTTAAAATAATGCAGGTAAAAAATGTCTGACTGCAATGTGATATTATTTAAGGGAGACTAGAATAATGTAAGAAATCTTGTCTCATAAGCTCAAAAAAGTAGAAAAAATTAAGTAGGAATATAAACAGTGGCAATGTAAAAGAGAAAATTGGATGGATTTGAATGATACAGAGGTCTAATGATTTAATTAAATGTTGAGGGTTAAAGAACAGGAGTCAAGAATAATTTACATATTTTCAGATTGTACAATTGATTAGTAGGTGGGATCATGAAAGAGATAGCATAGGAGAAAGAACTCTTAGAAAAATACATGGTAGAATTAGGTGAGGGAAGGAAAATGAAAATATATGAATAATGGTGAATTTTGACAACATTTGAAAAGAAAATGTAGATCTAAATGTCTCTGATTGTTTAACATAAAGGTTAAGCCAATAAGTTTATTACACTTGATATAGAATTATAATGTGTTCTTTTTATCTTTTATATCCTACTTAAAAATATAAAATTTATAAACAAAATACAAACTAATAGCATCATCAAATTCTGGGAAGTAGCTGAAATGAATCATCTGATCTTGGGTACTTTGATTGCTTCAATATTTTAACTAATATAAATACCACTGCAATATATATTGTAGTGCATATAATTCTTTAAGTTGATGATTTAATATTCTAGTTAGATTCCAGCAGGTGGGATAACTAGATTATTTGGTAGATTTATATTTAGCTTTTTGAGGAGGGTTTTTATGTGTTCCCATAATGGCTATAATAATTCACATTCTTACTAATAGTGTATTAGACTTCCTCTTTTTGTACAACCTCAAAACTTGTTGTTAACGGTTTTTTGATGTAAGCCATTCTTTTCATGTGCGCTGATGTCACAATGTGGATTTAATTTGTATTTCCCTAATAAGACATGATGATAAACAGTTTTTCAGATGTCTTGGTTATTTATTGTCTTTGGAGAAGAATCTATTCAGATATTCTACCCATTGCTTGAGGGGTTTTGTTGTTTAGGTTAAATTGGATGTGTTTTTTATCCTCCTTGGGTATTAACACTTTTCTGAATTTTTGATGTGCAAATCATTTCTCCCATGCTGTAAGTTGTCTTTTCATCTGCTGATAGTTCCTTCCAGTGTGTAAAAGCTCTTTTATTTGATGAGGTGTCAACTGTTTATTTCCCTTGCCACTCAGGTTGAGTGCCTAAAGATATCTCTATCGTTGATGTCATGTTTTTTCTTATGTGTTTTTTGGTTTCAGGTATTATATCCAAGTCTTTAATCCATTTTGAATATAGTTTTTTTGTATACAGTTAGAGAATGATACAGTTTCATTCTTTTACATGTAACTGTCCAGTTTATCCACATAGTTTTTTGAAGAGATTTTCTTTTCTCCATGTATGCTTGTTGCTCCTTTATCATAAACTAGGTATGTCACTATATGTGTGAATTATAGTGGGGCCATACAGTCTTCCTTTTTGGTCTGTGTGTTCTTATCCCAGTACCATGCTGTTTCAATTGCTATTGATTTAAAATATAGTTTAAAATTGGGTAGTACAACATCTTCATTTTTCCTCTTCTTTTTCTCAGAGTTGTTTTAGTTATTCAGTCTCTATTTTAAGACCACATAAATTTTAATATAACTAGCTCTATTTCTTTGAGAAATATCATTGATGTTTTGATAGGGATTGTTTTTTGTATGATGGTCATTTTAACTCTATTAATTCTGTCCACCCATGAACATGAGATATATTTCTTTATATCTATGTTTTTTTTTTTTTAAAGATTTATTTATTTATGCATACAAGAGCTGGGCTACAGGCCAGAGTCCAGGGAGGTGAGAGGATTCACCAGACAGAGCGGGGAACAGAACAGGAAGACCGACTGAAACACACCGCTGAGGGGAGCAGCGGGCACAGCAGGAGAGGTCTGCTGCACCATGTGGGTCCCCTCCCTGGCCGGCAGCAGGGATCGAACTCGTGCTGCAGTGGTTACGGTTTGCTTCATAGTGTGTTGCTTAACCCACTGCGCCACCAGGGAGGCCCCTATATCTATGTTTTGTTCTTTATCTTTAGCAGTATCTTAGTTTTCATTGAATGCATCATTTACATATCCATGCAATTTTTAGTGCATCCCTAATAAACTAAATTATTTACTTTTAAAAAGACTTGTGGATTTTATCAGAGAATCAAGGGCATTTTATATACCCATTAATTCTCAATGAAACTTATATAATGCCACAATACAGTGTCACTTCAATAAGAAATAAAAGTAAAATACATTTTGCAGGAAAACATTCTTTTCTTTTGACACTGAAGGAAAAACCTTACCCAAAAGAAAATTGAAGAAAGTCACACCATTGGACAAAGAGGAAAATCATGTAAAAATATGTTCAGTTGAACATATTCTTTGTATTTTCAAGGATATAACTAAGTCTAAAATTCTATATTAGAATGTAAGATAAAAAGATCATATAATACAGTAATCTCTTTTGAGTTTATTTAGTCTCTATTAGTGTAAAACAGAAATTCCTAAAAGATGGTAATAGCCTAAACCAGATGAAAAGTGAAACCAGAGAATAGACATTGTCATTTCCTGGCTCTGAAATTCTTTTTTACAAAGCAATGCTAACAGAGAATCTGAATATATAGATCTCTTAATATGTAGTTTATTTATCCTAATCATAACCTTTGCCAACTGGGAGAATAATAGGGTTATAATAGGTCCCATAAATGTTTTGGGACATATAAAAAACTTAAAATCCAAGCCTTTACCATCTAGACTATACTTTGTAACAAATGTGCTGTTGATCTCTAACCTAATTTCTCCTCCAACTAGAACCTGGTAAATCACATGTTGATGCCAATAATAATTGCTTATTTTTATTTTTTTACCTATTGTGTTTCTCATCATCATAAAGAAAAAGAAAAAAATGGATACAACTTTGTAATAATTAAATTATTAATATGAAAATATTGGATATTATTAATAGGATAAAATCTTCCTAATAAAAACTACAGACAGATTTAATATACACTTAAAAATGTATCATCAAAACAATGAAAAATAAAGGTAAAATGCAAGTGAGCATCTGATTCAATATAGCAAAATATTAAAATTTACCCTTTTTTATAAGCTCTAATTGAAATCAGAATCAGAATGTACTAAATACAATAAAAGAAAAAAATCCCTGTCAAAGTAAGAAAATACCACCAATAAAACAGAAATATTCACACATTTCTGGAAGAGAGAGAACAAATGATTTATTGAATGAGACATCTGATGAGGAAAATATATAACTAAATTTGTATCAAAGAGAATGCAAGAGAATCTTAATGCAGTGATGAGCTATTAGAGAAGACATCTTGGTAGTGATTTAAAGAACTGTGTTTGGAAATGTGTCTATTCTGTGCACCAGAAATTACTGGCTGTAGCATTTGCCCTTAAACTCAAGAAATACTTTCTAAATTGCTATTCCACCAAAGAGGATAAATTTAAGGCAATTTTCAATCCCAAAGTTACAGGGTTAAATAAACAAAGGAGTTCAGTGCCACTCAGTTGAAATAAATAATAAGCATGCCAAGCTCAAAGTAATGTCTGTATTATTATAATCATAGATATTTAGAGGGTCTGAGGCATCTCCCTAATTGTACACCTGAAATGGAGGTTGCCTTTACTTAGAGTCTGACCACTTTCTCAGAGCTTAGCTTTCGTCCTTGCGTAATGTAATAAACCAATCCAAAACAAAACAAAAAAACACAGTGTTTTGCAATATCTATATATATAGTTTAATGTAGAATAATAAAACAGCAGTATACCAATACTAATCAACATAGTCCTTAGTTTTTAAATATAAAAAAACTATTCAAGAATTAATGGATATGTGAAGAAAGTCAGAAGCATGAGAAAGATGAGGATATGAAAACTGGACTGCAGATTTCAATGAGAGACTTTTAAAAAATGTAATTAATAGGATTAAGAGTATAGCATATCTAACTTTTTAAGGAACCAAAAAAAGGAAAAATCCCAAATGAAACCAAAAGCAACAAAAGGGCTTAATAATACAAGAAATATTGCCATAAGAGAAACTATAATATATATTATCACTAAAAATACTTTTAAATGGCTGTTGTAATTAAAATGAAACATTTAGCAGAAGTTGTATGTTATCATTTGATTTATCAACAAAATATCAAGTACATTGAATTAATTAAACAATGGTATTTGAGATAGCAAATAACATATTGAATGACAATACAATGTGAGAATATTGATGATGGGAGATAGGCAAGTGGCAGAGGATTGAACTAGGAATCATGAGGTTCAGATTGTAATTTCAACCCTGCTTCAAGTTTATGTTGTGACTTAAACCATTTCCCTCACAAGTGAGTTTTTCTCCTTTGCAAATTCATTTTTTTTCATGTCTGTACTTCGATATTATCATTGTACGATTCACAGAAATATCAATAACCCACAATGTATTTAAACACACAAATGTTGCTTATCTAGAGAGCTAAGAGAGTGTTAATTTTTCCTTCTATGAATATTTTAGGCCTTTTTAGTTTTGTTTTTATTTTATTCATCTTTGTGTATTCTTCCAGTGCAGCATCTGTAGCTTACATAGTTCATAATTCTTTCTGACTACCATGCCATGTTTACCTTGCAGTAGCAGCCAACTCTTATGCATCTGCAGCTCTCACTGGGGTAGTGGGCTGGAAAGAATGGGTGAAGTGCCTGATTGCAGCCTTGGCACATTTAGTCAAGCAAGCTTCCCTGTTTTCTTTTGTTTGCTTAACAAATCATGTAGGACAAATTAAAGCAGCGGGGCAAACATGCTTCAGCACTCCCCCAGGGCGTAGTCCCCAAATCCATGCATGGGCACATGCTCCATGCTGACCCTTTGTGGTTTGTCTAATGGCTGATCATTTTACTTATCCTATATGCCAGATGTGCTCTAAACATTTATGACCAAAATTCAAATTCCCTTCAGAAAATAAACCAACTCACATACTACAAAATAATCTAATGTTCGGTATCATTTTCTGCTTTAACACAAGGAGGAAAAAAGACTGAGTTTTCAGTCCCAAATCTTGGTTTCAACCAATTATAACTATTCCAGGTTGGAAAGTATTTTTTAAATACAATAAGGCACAGAGCATGTGTGTTGTTCAGTGCTATGTGTAGAAGGCATTTAATAAATATTTATTATTGATCAACAAACCTTCAATGTATTTCAGAATCAGAATCATTTTTAATTGACTTATTATTTAAACAATTAGTAATCACACTTCTTTCCTAGATAATGAAGTTTCTGGCTCATTAAATAACTCTGGGAGAAGAAAGAATCCACAAAAACAATTAAATAAATTTTTTCTTTTCTTTTTTTTTTTAGTATCAAAACTATTTTTATAATTTTTAAATTATAGATTTTAAAATATAGACAAAATTACAGGAATAGGTAGGGCAAGAAACCTCTGTTGCTTACCCAGATATGCTAATTATTTATATTTTTGCCATTTTTTTTCTTTCCTTCTCCCATTTGAGAGTTAATTTGGAGACATCATGTCCTTTTACTCCTAAATTCTCCACTATGCATTTACCAAAAATAGGCACATATGCTTGTGGAACGATAAACACTAAAATCAGGAACCATAAGATTGATACCATGTATTAATTAATTGTAATTGCTTTCTGAAAAAGAAAATGCTGGTACAATATACTGTCTTGAAGTCTGGTAATTTTTTAAATTATCATTGTTTTTAAGCATAATTTTTTCTATAGATTGGTACATGATGTCAGTCAGTCACTTTTCTTTTTTCTTTTTTTTGCATTTTACAACCTCCTTTTGACCTTTTTTTTTTTTAATTTTATTATATTTAATTGCATTTGACATCGTTTGTTTTCCCCAGTGGGTTCCCACCACCATTTCACCCGTGCACCGTCACCTCAGTCCCTTGTGCTCTTTAATCTCATCACCGTCTTTGCCCTCCTCTCCCTCCACCCACCCCCATGGTCCCTTGGGTTTATCTTTAATCTTTTGATCTTGTTGAGTTGTTATTTGATTGTTTGGTTGTTCCACTCCTAGGAATCTACCCAAAGAACACAAAAACACTGATCCCAAAGAGTACATGTACCCCCATGTTTATTGCAGCACTATTTGTAATTGGTAAGACCTGGAAACAGCCCAAATGCCCAAGAGTAGAGGACTGGATCAAGAAGATGTGGTACATATACACAATGGAATACTACTCAGCAATCAACAATAAGAAACTAGGGACATTTGAAGAAACATGGATGGAACTAGAAGGAATTATACTCAGTGAAACAAGTCAGAATGCAAAAGAAAAATATCGGATGGCCTCACTTTTAGGAGGAATGTGAAAAAACAAACAAACTAACTACAATCAAAACAACAAATAAAAAGGGAGAAAACGAAACAAACAACAACAACAAAAAAAAACAACAAGAGAAAACTAAAGGAAATGGGCAATCATAACCAAAAATAAATTTTTTCATAACAAAAATCTGCCTTTAATTATGAAGTATATTTTATTCAAATATTAAATTTCTAGAACTCCATGTTATTTTTTAAATGACATTGACTTAGTTAAGCTACTTGTGCTGCTAAAATAATTAATTAGAAAATATGAGATAAAATAGTCCTAATGGAATAATTTCTCCATTAGGTATTTGCATAAAAGGAAAAATACTCTGCTTCTATTTATAAATATTCTCTGCAATCTTATTTCAACATTAAATATAAAATAACAGCTTGATGTTGAACCAAATGAGATAAATTCTCTTTCCTTTCAAGTCAGCTTAAGCTAACCTATCTGACGTGTATGTTTATTGGACCATCTCTCTAAGAAGGACTACTTAAATGCTATTATGCTTAAGAATCAACTTGGGGGCGGGGTGCTCCCTGCTGGAAGAGTGGGTTAAGCAATGCACTATGAGGCAAACCACGGCCACTGCCCAGGGAGGGGACCCACATAGCATAGCAGACCTCTCCTGCCTCACCCGCCACTGCTCCCCTCAGCAGTGTGTTTCAGTCGATCTGCCTGTTCTGCTCCCCACTCTGTCTCTGGTGAATCCTTTCACCGCCCTGGACTCTGGCCTGTACCCCAGCTCTTGTATGTATAAATAAATAAATCTTAAAAAAAAAAAGAATCAGCTGGGAATCTGATAGATAGCTGATATTCCCATAGACTCAGGTCTTTCAAATAATCATTGAGGCCTTAAAGTGTTATACCATCAAAATGATTAATTGGATCTCTAAAAGCATTTTTATCCCCTTTCTCATCTGTGTCACATGTTCATAAAGGCAAAAGACTGAACTTTTTTTAACATGGAAGAAAATTTATTATAAAAAAACATTAATTATATTTAAAATTTTGCATAATAATTTCAATTCCTGCATCATGGAGTCAAAAAGAGACAATATTGATAACTTATGGCAAAATATTACATTGTACTGTTTATATATCAAAGAATTATTTATATAATATGGCTATTAATCCTTTGCCATATTCTATGATACATAGATTTGAAATTTTATGGAGTTAAATTTTCTTAGTTTGAACTTAGAAGACTTTGTGTATCCAGGGTTATGTATTTTTCTACCTTTCAATAAATACATATAAATAAAATATACACACACTCTTATCTTCTCCAGGATATATATCTGATTCAAAACTAGAATATCTTTTTACATCTATTTTTCTGAATTTATTTATTCTTTTCTGGCATTTGGTTATTTCTCTTTATTTTTATCTCAGATATATATTGAATATTTCATGCTTTATTTTGCCTTTAGGTGACATGTGATTTGGCTCCATTACTTAATATTATTTAATATAACATGTTGCTGTTCTTTTTAAATCTCATTTCTTCTTTCAATATTTATCTGTCTTAAAAAAGTGATAAATAACTTTAAAACATAATTTTATATATGGATGGTCTCTCATTTTCAAAGATTTATCAATAGTTTATAAAGTGTCAATTCCTGATTTCCAGTAAACATGATACTATAGTCTCAACAACATTTTAATTGACCTCATTGGATATTGACTTAGAAGAAATTAACAATTATTTCATTTCTTTTGTAAGTAAGATTTATCTGTGTTCTAATAAAGTCATATATTAATAATAAAAAAGAATTAATTCTGTATTTTTGTTGGTCTAAACTTTATGCCTGACTAAATGAAATGAAAACAAAAATGAATATGGAAAACTTGTAGAATAAACATATGTAGAATATTCCTGATTATACATAACTGCTCAATAATATCAACTTGAAAAGAAAAAAATGACTGATTTTCCTGTATCATCAATATTTTGAGACAATGTAAAAGTATTCCAACTGTATGTATTAATGTTTAGATGCATGTATATCTAGTTCAAAATATGACTGTTTATGAAATAGTTTTTTATTCAAATGAAAAAAATTGTTCATCTTTTATTTAAGACAACTAGTTTGCACATATTCAGTCAATCAACCAAAGTAATAGACAACAATATTATTAAGATTTTTTTTTTCAAAAGCGAACCTTCATCATTCTTTGAACAGGACATTGTTTTCATAATTGTAAACTGGACAGGTTGTATTAATTTAATATTGAGTAAATCCATGTAAATAAGCATAGGAAAAGGATGTCTCTTTCTCACATATAATTATTTTTAGGAAAAAAAATACAGTCTTTGAAATAATGCTTAATGTGTTGGCTACTTAGTAACATGCTGTAAAATGTGTGTTATCTTCTTCATTTTGAGCTCATTTTATAATTTTCCAGTATTTTTACAAGACTCCTAGAGTTTTTATAAATAATTTCTAGGATATATGATTAAGTTAATAAAACATACAGTGTATAGTGAAGTAAATCAAATGAAATAACTATAGAATATATAATGCTATGGGGCTTTTCTGATGCTATAGCAGGTTAAGTGCTGCACTGGGAAGCATCTACAGTCACTGCAGAGCAAGTTTGATCCCTGGCCATGGAGGTGACCCACATGGTGCAGCAGACCTCTCCTGCCTAGTCTGCTGCTCCCCTCAGCAGTGTTCTTCAGTTAGTCTGCCTCTTCTGTTCCCTAGTCTGTCTCTGGTGAGTCCTCTCACCCCATGCCTCTTGTCTGTACCCCAGTTCTTATATGCATAAATAAATAAATCTTTTAAAAAATAAAATATTTAACTCTGTACAACATACAAAAACCAGGGCTTATTTAGTAATTTTGTAATATAAGTCATTTTATCTTTCCAATCAATAAAACCATATTGATGTAAGAATTTTTTTTCTTTAGCATTAGGTTAGATATTTTGAGTATAAAGCATGTCTGTGTGTTTGACAATGCAGGTTATACTTTCAAAAAATGAATTAAATCCTCTAGTAGAGGGGAGAAGAGTAGGTGTAGAGCAGTATTTCTTCATGGACACGTTAAACATGTGGTAATCTGAGGCACTGTGAAGGGCCTGAGGTTTTATTATAAGTAGCAACAACTTGCCTTCATAGATGTTAGAAGATAGCTTGAGACCTATGTTTAGAGATGAAGGATTTATTACTCACAGTGCAGAAAGCAATACAAATGTTAGGTTTGTGTTAGTTCACTTTATTTCCCAATCTCCCAAGTGTAGTGAAAAAGGGCACAAGTAAAAGCTAAATACACAGTGGGCTTGCTTTACAACTGAGTAACCCTGAGGTTGGGAATCCCCATTTATTATAAAATCCTGAAAGCAAGTTTTCCCAGTCTTTACCCTGGAGGAAGATGTTATCATCACTATACTAGAAGTAACTATCTTTTATTTCAGTGGAAGATACTACCTCCATCTTTCAAGGTTGAGGTTTTTTTTTTTTTTTGGTTTTTGGTTTTTGATTTGGTTGGTTGTTATGTATTTATTTATTGATTGATTGGCTACAAGCATCCTTGAAAAGAGTGTCTAAACAAAATTTGTCTGTATTTCTGCTCAAAAGATATGCAGAAATTCAAGAGACTCCTGGAGAAATGACTCTGAACAATGTCCTCTCTCATTTCTAAACTGTCTTGATCTCTGGTGAGTCTTCCATTTGTAAGTCACTTTACCACTGTGATTAATCTGACTGACAAGAGCTGAGACTAAAAGTATTTAAATACTTTAATACAGCACATAATTGAGGCCACTATTACCAACAGGTTGAGTTAACCTACGTTACTGATCTCAACTTTGTTCCCCAGGAGTCTCAACCTTAACTCACTGAACAAATTCTATAATAAGTCTAACTTAGAGAGCCAAATGATTGTTTCTTTAAATTTATTGTCTAGGGAGTAAAAGCTGACCTTAATATTTTCATGGCTAAGATGGAATTGTAACAGTGTAAGTTCCCTGCCCTACCCTAAGGAGGGGAAGCTAGAAAAGAGACTGGGAAAAAGAACTGAAGAAGCAGAAGTAAGAAGTAGAGGAAGATGGAGAAAGAAGACTGAGGGAGGCACATGGAGCAGAGGGACATGTGAAGTAGAAGTCACATTTGCGTATTGGCCTTAGACTTGTACCAAGGATTTGGGGAACATGGAATGAGACCTTTGAAATAGACATAGGTGAGAGACTGTGGGATGTTGATAACATCAACTTTTATCTTGATTTTGCTCTTTTCCTTCCAGACTTGCCTGGCTCCTTCTGCCTCTTTTCTGTGGGCAAGAAATTGGCAGAAAGCACCTAGCAGATGGTGCCTTATATTTGTGGCAAGGTTTTAGGCCTCAGCTTCCCTGCTTTGGGCCATCCCTGTTTGTCTGGACATTTTCCCACAAGGGAATGGGTAGCTTTGGGTGCTTGATTTGGAAACTGTATTATTTCTCTTCTCTCTGTTGCACACTAATTAATGCACACTAGTTGTACTAAAGTTCTTTTCCACTGAAGATCTTACTTCATGGAGCATATTTTGTCTTTATGTGGCAGATAGGAAAAATCCACTTAGAGTATGCAGGTTTGGGTACTCGAGGATGCCCCGTTCTGTCCAGTAATATTATCACTGAGCATTTCAGATAAAATCAGGGTTGACTTTTTTTGTCTATTTTCCTACTTGAATGATTTCTGTTGCAGAAAAACTTCCTGCAACCTGAACATATATCACCCCTCATTTGGGAGAAAAGTCCTCAGTAATCTGAGAGTTACATAATCTACTTGTAGTTGTTTCTGAGACTTCCCAAGGAGAAAGTCATTTTGTCTTTCATAGACAGAACCCTATATGGCTGGTTTCCATTAAAGATACAGGATTCGGTGAACACATATGTACCTAATAAAAGAAAATGGTGTTTACAATTATTGCTATTCCAATGTAGTGGAGTGGGGCACAGTTGGAAAGTGCCTCTAATATGCTCTTGCAGAATGCTGGTATATGTTAGGGTCCCCAGTTTAAATACTTGAATCTAACCCTTGCTCTTGGTGTATTGCCCGAGATTAGTTAATGTAATTTGCCCTCTCTCTGCAATATGTGGACTTCTCCAAACCTATGGAATAATTGAGAGTGTTGTAGATGGCATCTGGAAGCATTTAGCCCAAGAGGTGCATAAGTTGGAGATACCTCCTGTCCTTTTTAATAAACCTCACAGTAAGATTAAAGAGAATTGTTTGTAATTCATGACCCAACTTATTTGGAGGTTGGTGACATACTCAAGAATCAGTTACAATTATGGTGCTTGCAAGTTTGGGAGTGCAGTTTGGGGAGAACCCTGCCAGCGTTTTTCCGTCATGAAGAAGGCTAATGGTGGAACTCAAAAATGTAAAAGATCTTTTCTTTCAGGTTTGCTTTGGCTATTTGGAGATTTTGTGGTCCCATAGAAATTTAGTTTGTTACCTTCCCTCATGGATCATAAACTGGCATTCCAAGATTTTCTGTCTAATCCACAAAGAATAAATTCTATTATATTTATGGACAAGAAAGATAATGCAAGTGATAACAGTGGGCACCAAGGAGACAAACTTTATTGGGGATTGTGTTTCATGTCCTCTTAAGGTACTTGAACATACTATTTAAACCTCCCATGCATAGCAAATAAAATGCATTTATTGCTTGACTCCCTTGAATTGAGCTCTAACCAAGAGTATGCAACCATTAACAATAAACACAAGAAAGTATTTGATTGAAATAGAATACTCAGGTGATCATTTGTGTCAACAAGGGAAATTGAAGTTCTTAAAATAAACTCAGACTGCCACAAAAACAGACTTGTAAGCAAATTAGATAAAAACTAGAAGACTTTCCGGCATGCTTACCTACACATTATTTTAAGTTCCAAATAGTCAAACATTCCAATCCTACAGGGAATCCTTGGTAATTAGAATTTGAATTAGCCAGGAGTTAATTAGGGATTTTAATTTTGAATGAGGAAATAACACTGCTTAAATTAATCCATGAAATTAAATATGGGACTTTCAGTTCCTAACAAGACACACATACAATGATTCATCCTTCTCTCAATCAACACTGGAGATTCCATCAAAGAGTGGCTGTAGAGGGTACACAAAGATTCTAAAGTAATGTCAATGTGCTAAGTCTTAAACTGGTTGTTATATATACATGGTAATTTTACTAATAATAATATTGTCATGATATGAATTGCATATACATATGTGGACATATATATATTTTTAAAATAACTGTGCACAATATTTTGCATAAAATGTGCAATATATCTTGAAATTAAAAATATGAGGAAAAGAAGTTCTTCTTTGAGGCATTGTATTTTATCAAAAAATAAAAAAAAGGTCAATGCATGCTTGCATTGAGTTGTCTTATCAGCTCTCTTGCTGTCTGTAGAATTTTGATGTTCCTGCTGTCTCCATGTTGTTCTTTCTGTCCCTTTCATTCCAAGTTGGAAGTGTCTCTCCTGTGACAAGTTTCACAAGAATTTTGGGGGTTTTCCATCAATTTCTCTGTTATTTGCCCCATTTAATAAAAGTCATATCTTTAGAGATGATTTCTTTTCTACTGTGGCTTCCTGCTGAGATGGCTGCAGATCAGCACACATAAGCTACATACACTTTAGTTGAAATTTGTATTTTTCCCTCAAATTTTATTAGTTTTTCCAATTGTATATATAAGTACCACTTCTCACTTTTGTAAGTGCACATTTCACTTACCATCAACTAAAGCTTCTGTGCCTATATCCTATCAACTTCCCTAACCTATTCTTCCCCTCTTCACTTCTCTGAAACACCTTTGTAAACACCCTATTTTTCTTTTTTTTAATATTTATTTATTTATGCATACAAAAGCTGGGGTACAGGTCAGAGGTGCGGGCGGTAAGAGGATCCACCAGAGACAGAGTGGGGAGCAGAACTGGAAGACTGACTGAAACACACTGCTGAAGGGAGCAGCAGGCGAAGCAGGAGAGGTCTGCTACACCATGTGGGTCCCCTCCCTGGCCTGCAGCAGGGATCAAACTCGTGCTGTAGTGGCTGTGGTTTGCTTCATAGGGTGTTGCTTAACCCACTGCACTACCAGGGAGGCCCCTAAACACCCTATTTTTCATCATAATTTAAGAGTTACTGTTTTGCCAGTCAGTCTCTCTTTGGTTATTTATATTCCACAAAAGTGAAACCATCTGGTAACTTTCACTTTCTGACCTGTTTCACTTAGCCTAATCACACTTATAATCACTTAAGACTCATCCATTTTGTTCCCAAACACTTTTTTCTACTTTAATGTCTGAGTTGCAGTCCTGAGTATATATTCCATAATATCTTTTTTCAGTATTCTGTAATTGGTATTTAGGTGGATTTCATGTTGTGGCTATGTGAACAGTGTTTCCATAAACACAGAATGTGTATACCTTTTTCTATTTGGGTTTTCCCATTCTTTAGGTAGTTCATTTTTATTTTTTTGAGGAATCTTCATACTGATTTCCATAGAGGCTGTATCACTTTATATCCTATTACTAAAGATGATGAATGTTCTTATTTCTTTATATCTTTACTAACATTTGTTGTTCAGGGGTGTGTTATCTATGCTTTCTGTTATATAATTTTGGGCTTCAGGACTTATACACCAGCCCTTAATCCATTGGAATTTATTTTTGTGTGTGGAGTTAACTAATGAAGTAGTCTGAATTTTTTTGTACATGACTGTCCATGTTTCTCAACACCATTTGTTAGGGAGGCTTTCCTTTGTCCATTGTATAGTCATGACTCCTATCAAAGTTCAACTATCCATATTTGTGAGGGTCTCATTTCTGGAGTTTCTTACTCTATTTCATAATCTGCTTCTATTTTTCTAATACTAGACTGTTTTGATTATTACTGCTTTTTAGTATAGTTTAAAGTCAGGGTTTCCTTCTTTTCTCTCAAAACTCCTTTTCTCTCAAAACAATTTAACAAGTAATTGTTTTGGCTATTGAAGAACTTTTATGGTTATACTATATAAATTTCATAATTTTCTTGTTTTCTTTCCTTGAAAAATGTCATTGACCTTTTGATAGGTATTGTACTGAATATGTAAATTGCTTTAGGTAATATGGACATTTAAACAATGTTCATTTTTTTAATCCATGAGCATGGGTTATATTTCCATTTACTTGTATTCTTGTATTTAATCAGAGTATTTTGTAGTTTAGAGTGTATAGACTTATACATCTGTTAAGTTTCCTCCTAGGTATTTTATCATTTTTAGTGTGATAGAAATGGGACTGTTTTCTTGATTTCTCTTTCCTCTAATTAATTATTTATATATAGAAACAGAAGAGATTATTTGGGGACATTAACTTCATTCTTGCCACTTTACTATATTCATTTATTATTTTAGTAGTTTTTGATGGTCTTTAGATTTTCTGTGAATGTTTTCATTTGATCTGCAAATAGCAATAATTTCATTTATTCTTTCCCAATTTGAACTTGTTTTATATCATTTTCTTTCCTAATTGGTCTGGCTAAGTCTTCCAATACATCATTGGTAGTAGTTGTGAAAGTAAATATCCTTGTCTAGTTTGTGATCTTTGGGGAAAAGCATGCAGTTTTCACCCTGAGTATGTTAGCTATGGTTGATCTGTGAATTGTATCCTTCATTCTTGGAAATAACTTTTAGTATACTCAATATTTGAAAATTTGATATACCTGGGTTTTTTTTACAAAAATGTAAATCAAGATGTATCGGGACTGGGATATATTTTGATTAGGTGCTTTACATTACTATTTGCTTATTAACTTGTGGTCAAAAACTTTGTTTCCCATATCATGAAGTAAAGCTTGACAGTGAAAGGATGTCTGATAAATGAAAATCTGATTTAATGGTCTAATCCCTTTGTAAAAGTTCTGGGACCATAAATATTTTAGAAAAGGCGGGATTTAGTTATATATGTATTCTGAGGGAATAATGTCAAAGGATATGGGAGAAAAGTTAAAGGAAATAATTAGCATTTTATAAAAGAAGTTAGAAATAAATATATTTAATGAGTGAATCTCAAGTAAGTGTTGTATATCAAAGTTGTTGTATAGCAAAAGGAGTTAGTTAAAATAGAAATAGGGAAGGCAGATGCACAAACTTTATGTATTACTATTCTCAGTTAAATAAAAAAAATAATAAACACTGGTTTCCCAAAATTACCCACATAAAATGAGAAAATTTCATATTTCTGGGTGACATCCAACTCACTATCTGAAATTCTGATGCTGTACATTTGAAGTGGGACTAATACAACTTGCATTGAAAATAAGCATTTGAGATGACGCTGATGCAGTTAGTACACTGAATATCGTTTTGAACTACAAATATGAAAAAATATGTGAAATAATTATGGAACTTAGAAAATTGTGTAGTAATACTACTACTACCCACAATATTTTATTTGCTAGTTTTTCTTGTTTGGTAACTTTTTTGGTTAGCATTAGTCTATTTGTGGATAATATAGAGTATTTATTATAGTCAATAATGAAATATTTACTTTATAGGTGATTTTTAAATATGCATTCAAAGAGATGTTTTATTGATTGAATCTTTGACACTTACATGTGTATTGTTATACTCTAAGTTATTTATTTCTGAACTTTTAAAACAAATATTTATGAATACACACTATGTACCAGAGACCCTTTTCATCATTTAAGGACACATCAGTGCTCAAAGCAAACAAACATTCTTACTCTTTTGAAACTTATAGTCCAGTGAGGGCTTAAAGGATAGGAAACAATAAGATAACAATAAGGTAACTCAACACAGCATGTTAAAAGATGATAAGTACTGTTGAAGAAAAAAAAAACAAGCAAGCAATGAGATTCATGGGTGTGTGGAAAGAGACATCCAGAATATAGCATTAAATGTGGTGGTAAGAATAGTAACTATGGTGAAAGAAATAGCTACAAAACTATAAAATATAAAACCATAAAGTGAAGGTATAAACACAGCAATATACCAGGTGTACTTAAAGAAGCAGAATTGATGGAATAGATCATATGAGATGGTGATGTATCATAGAACTGAAGAGGGGTGATCTCACCTAGGACATTACAAAGATTTTACCGTTTATTTAAATGAAATGAAGATTGAAATATCATGTTTTAAAATAATTGTTTAAAGCAGAATAAGCTAGAGACAGGCATAGTACCAGGAAGACTGTTAGGATGCTATTTTTTGTATTTTGTGAGAGATGTTAATTGCTGATCAATGATTGTTGTGAAGATAAGAAGAGACAAAATTATGAATAAATGTTCATTTAAAGTCAATTGATTTCCTGATTAATCTGACATCAGGTGTAAAAGACATACAAAATCTTAAGGATGACTTCAAGGTTTCTGTCCATTCATATTGCTACCTTTGATAGCAAACATGGAAGAAAGGTTTTATATTTGGATATATTGACTTGATATAGCTAAATACATGAGTATCTAGAATATTCAGTTGGCAATAAGAAATTAAAATTTGGACATGAGTTCTGAAATTAAGCATTGGGATGATACTTCAAAGCCTTGAGACCAAATGATTTCTTCTTAAACCACAGTGGTACTACTCTCTTAGTATCAATATTGCTTCCATTGTAGTCTCAGAAACTATATAACAAGTTTACATTTTACTTTGTTCCTTTTGTGTTTGTATTAATTTTCTTTAATTTATGAATTTTAGAGCATTAGTGATGACATGCTCTATAGCATTTCTGTAGACTTATTAAAATTTTATACCTTTATGCAAATATTGCCATTTGCTTTTATTTTATCATTTTTTTCAGAATTGTCCTTTTTGATATTGAAAATTCCCTTTGCTCTAGTTCTTTCTGTTTATTAACCTCAAGGTCCATTATTTTTCCATTTAATCTATTAAATTTTAAGGCATCAGACCAGCCAAAAGAAGGTTAGAAATATGTGCCACATCTAGTGTAAATTTTAGTGGACCAGATGGTTCTCTTTCGTGGAGAACAATTTTGTTCTTATTCCACATGAATTATCTAAGTTTTAGATCACAAAATGCAAATATCTGAATAGCATCCTTGTGATTTTCAAGAAAAACAAATCAAAATAAAAGCAAATGAAAACATTTTAACTCTATCTTTTTGATTTGTTGGGAAGAATGCACTTAAGATAAATATTATTTCTGTTTAATAATTTACCATAATCAGGTGATTCTAGAATGTATTTAAAAATAAGCTAATGTTAAGAAGTTACAAAAAAATATGTCCTCTCTGGTCACCCTTAGAAGAAATAACTCATGTACAATTAATTCACTTAGTAAGCCTGAAAAACTTAAAAGGGTTAGCTGAATGGACAAAATGCTATGAAAAGAAAAATATGTCTGTTTTGCTTTTTCCTCCATCATCTCATCCGTGAACCATCACCATATTCCCTTGGTATTCAGCTATGGAGATAGCCCAATATATTTGAGACTATCATTCAATATTAATATTTAGCACAGAGCAGAGGGTATTGTCTATATGGTCCTTTGGAAATGTTTGGATTACACTACTTGGTTTAGTGGTTATTATACCTGCTATAAGAGTATACTATATATCCAGGATAAGTTTAAGTCTGGAAATTATGCTCTGTCCTCCTAGCATGTAATTGCTATTACTAGCACTAGTACATGATCTAGAAATAGAATAGTCAATGACTTTTTTTTAATTATTAAATATTTTAATTACAGAATTTTAAGAATAACACAACTGAATCATTGTATTTTTAGTTTAAGCTACTTTATGTTCCATCTGCCTTAGTTGTCAGATTAATACAGTATTATCTGACAGTTCCTTTTGCAGAAACCAGAAAAAAGCAACAACAATAATAGAGGTAGAAGGATAAAAATCTCAGGTGCATTTGAGATTTATCTAAGAATTTTTCTTGTGGTATAAGCAATGGGAACCCCCGTTTTCAAGAGTAACTGAAGTACTCACAACCCTGCTGAGAATTTTAAGTGTTTGAATACTGTCTCTGTTACTTGTCAAAATCCCTGGTATTGGAAACACTCTGAAAGAAAGAAGAGTGAAATTGTATAACAAACTAAATTTAAATTATTCTTTCTTTGGAGATCATCAAGTTTTGTAGTATAAGATTTCGGAAAAAATGTAAAAGGCAAATGATGTACTTTCTGTATTTGTCCTCCTGGATCATGGAGAATTCTGATAAAAACAAAACAAAACAATGTAATGTTCTGTTGCATTGAATAAGTTCGTAATTGTTCATATATAAAAGTTACTATTGATTGTTAAATTGTTGATTCCAAAATGTAAATGTTTGCCTAGTTTTCTGTTTCATTTTGCCAGTAAGAAGTGAATTTTAGACTTTCAGAAAATAGGTACAAATAGTAAGTTATATAGATATTTGCAGTGACTGTATGCCCTTTACTCTCTTTATATACTTGCACTGCAGACATTTTAGATATGGCTGGAGATGAAATTATATTGAAAATATAATACAGAATTCTCTTTTCTCTCTATAAACTCTATCATAATTAAAGTGAAATTCAGACATCATTATTACAGTGACTCCCTCTTGTTAAAAAAGTACTTTTATATATACATCTTACCATAGCAGTTAAAATCCCTGTGAGAAATTTAATTTTGATGTTTTAATAGCAACAGTAAAAGCAATATATTCTGAGAATGTTAAATTGTCTGTGACAGTTTAGACAACACACTGAATTCATACCATGCGTCATCCCTCCAGGAGTCAAATGTCATGTTATGGAACTGGCATAAAAACAATGGAGTAAATGAAGTGTGTAAAAATAAATGTCTATTTTAAAAATGTATTCATGTCCTTACTTTTGACAGTATTCTAATTTATGAACATAAATTAATACTGATCTATCCTGTCAGACTATATCATAAATATATAATCCATGATGATTTATATTCTGATTACAGAAAATATTTTCTCAGTAATAAGGACTTAGTTTTCCACTATTTGAACAGTGATTACATGGGATTCAAATAAAAAGAGGCATTGCACCAAGAAATTAATTCCATTCCTCTTCAACTTGTAAAAACTTATCATCAAATTTAGTCTTATTAAATGCTCCTTAGAAATGATATAATGTTGTAGTTAATGAAAAAATGAGCTCCATGTTTTTTTAAAAAAAAATCTCCATTATAATCTGCTAATTTATCAATGAACAATGAATTGAAGATAAAAACTTCATAGGATTGCAGAGGGAAATACTGTTAAGATCTCATTTATGCTATGCTAATATATACATTGTTATTTTGCAAATAGATCAATCTACAAAAGTTGATATAATGCTATGAAATTTTATAAGCCAGAGGAGAGATATGTTCAGTACTGAAGGTGCTAATGATAGAAAAAAAACTATTAATTTCTTTGGAAATAATATATTTCTTCTTACAATACCTAGAATAATTACTGCAAACCAGATTCTCCTCTCACCTTATGCTACAATTTTACCTATTTAAATGATATCCAAAATTTCCTCACCAGTATGGAGTTAGAACACTCATAAGTCAACTCTAACCTCTAATACTTCCTGAGCACTGTACATACATGTTCAAAAACTATGGTCAAGGCAAATTCATGATTATTCTTATCCTTGCTAGTGTCAGCCAAATGTAAATGCCTCCAAAACGTAAATGCCTCAAGTAAATTCCAATTAATATTATCACATAATTCAAATATAACTGCATTCCTTTATATGCTCCTTTTCTTCATTTCTTTGCTTACATTCTACTCCTGTAGTCACTATCAGTTAATACATATATTTTCCTTTCAGGATTTCTTCACAAAACAACCTCATCTTATTCCCCAAAATTTGGCTCCTCAAAGAGAACAGTATTTTCTCAGAGATAATCTCATGCACATGTTGTTCATAACTATACATGCCACAGCCCATAGCTATAGAAACAGCATCTGCACATACTTTTGTCAGCACTTAAGGACACTGAGGTTGTTGCTTCCCACCTATGGTTATCAAACTCTTTAACTTCCTCGGTTATATCAAAATGTATTTCTTCATGGTATATCTATGTTTGGTTCTACTCTTTTCTCTTTATTGCTCTTATGATACCATCTCCTTGCTTCTTGCTGTCCGTATCTGTGCCTTCTTCCATTGATAAATACCTTTGGACCCAATGACTTTTCCCTGTTAATTTGAGTGAGGCTTTCTTTTCTGGGAAAGAATAACTTTAAGTGTCCTATCCAGTGGCTCAGTCACATTTTTCTATCATTTTGGATGGATTTCTTTTAGTATTCTAATTTTGTGTGCATTTGTGAATGAGTCAGTAGTGCATGCTTAATAATCACTACTATTATGTTTACACACTCATGCTACTTCATTAATCCACTTCCATTAATATGCTTATTTAATGATTTTATAAGAGTTAATAAACCTTGAAATTGGATTCTTTTTCTCTCACCAGACCTATTCTTCTCAGTCTTCTTATTGTCTTATTTAATTTCCTATGTAAACTAGGTCCATTGTGTGACACTGTAAATAAGTTCTTGCCAGGACCCTGTTTCTACTACATGCTTTGTACCTGCAGCTTGGAAGCAATGCAACTAACTCAGTACTTTTTCTGTTTCTAACTGTATTGCTACTAGTTAGTAACTTAGGATATCTCTTTAGACTCTGTTTACAAACTATTTTCCAAAATCACTGGCTATTGATTATTAAAGAACAACTTTTGAATATTTTTTCTGACTACCCTTTATGTTTATACCTTTTCAGATATTTTAGTTGATTCTTATTCTAATTTCTTCCATGGGTTCTCTATTTTGCTAACTTCTAGTATAGGTATAGTGTTACAAGTTGGCTCCCATATAATATAGCAACTAGACTAACTATAAATTTAGTCAGGTGAAATCTCTGTATAATCCAGTTGTTAGTAATTACTGTATTCATCACATCATAATAGATTTTAAAAAGTCAGTTTCTCTTAAGAATGTTTTTGATAAATCAGTAGTGTATATGTATACGTATGTGTCTGTGTATGCATATGAACATATTTGTGGTTGAGTTTCACCCTGAATTTAGGAAGATCTGTTAGGGATTAATTCAGAAAAGAGATGTAAACTGATGTGGGCAGTTGTACTGAAGATTTAAAATGTGAAATAGAAAATTCTTAAGAAGGAACTTTTCCAAGAGTGATCAGATATGAATAATAAAAGAAAGAAAAGACTGAAGATTTTTTTTTTGGCGTTTAGTATGCAGAGCAAACCCAGAACATCACATGTTTAAGCACAATTGGGTATATTAATTTTCTATAGCAAGGAGAACGCATACTAGGGGAAACATGGAACACCTTGGTAAGAACTAGAATGGGTCCTTTAGGCAACTTAGTGGTGTATTCATAGATTCACTGCTGTCAGAAAGGGCAGGCCTCCATGGTGGCTCAAGTGGTTAAGCATGGCATAATGAAGCATCCACAGCCACTGCAGCATAAGTCACAAGTTCGACCCCCAGTCAGGGAGGTGACCCACATGACCAGCAGAACTCTGCTCCCCTCAGCAGTGTATTTCAGTCAGTCTGCCTGTTCTGTTCCCCACTCTGTCTCTGGTAGATCCTCTCACTGCCTGCACCTCTGGCCTATAACCCAGTGCTTATATGCATAAATAAATAAATCTTAAAAAAAAAAACAAACAGGGCTATTCAATGAGTGAATCTCTTGTGCCACCCCTGAGACAAAATTACTTTGTATAATTTTTCTTTGTATTTGTTCAGTAGAGAATACTATATCCTAGCTGGTAAATACTTTCAGAGCCTGTTTAGTTTCATGTTATTATTTTTCTTTTCTTCAGTCCCTCTCTTTTTGTATAAGGGTTGATTCATGATGTATCAATCTTGTGCTTCACTGCCAAGATTCTGTTGATTAGTGGGAAAAATGTTAATTATAGTTAGAATTTCATTCATTATTTCTTATTATGGTATTGTTGACTAGTGATGATGGCTATGAGGTAGAATCTTAGATTTTTGGTAAGACTCATATTTGAAATGTAATTTGGGCATTTCCAGAGGCAAAATTAGATCTTGTTTGTAATTAGATTACATTGTCAAAGACCTAACTCAACCACAAAAATGTCTCCAAAAAACATCTGGATATCTTTTAGAGAACCATGCTGCTTTTTCGCTTAAGAAACAATATGAAAGTACTTAATAAAACTGAGAAACAAAATATAGTTTATTGTATTTTTAATATAGAGTAAATAAGCTACAGAATCTGTCTAGAATTTCATGTTTATGAGTCTTATATTCAGGGAAAAAAGAATTTGTATTTAAGTCTAGAGACAACAGAAAATCTGTGGAGAATTTTCTCATGAAGTGTGAAATTATTGGTTTAGCATTTTGGAAAAATAAATCTGGATTTAATATGAAGTGTGGATAAGAGCATAAATCTTAGCAAATAAGAGCTGGAGAGGATGTGAATTAAGGTGGTATATAAGTACAGAGAAATTTTTTATCAAGTCAGATATAAAAGCATAAAGAGGGAAAGAAACAAACAAGGAGAAATTGGATTCCTTAAAATATATTGAGGAGGATGTAAGGGAGATACATGACAATTGTGTGATTTAACTGATTAGGACAATGTAGAACCATGAGATAATAAATTCAAAAAGGAAAACATATTTGAAGTAGTAGAATTTGATGAAGTTTGAGCCACATTGAAGTCATGTGTGGTGATATATAATAGGGAATAGAATGGGCATGTTTCATTTTTGGGGATAAATTTGAATATATCATACACCCAGCCCCCCATTCTAAGAGCAATAGTGACCAAATATCATAAAGCATTCTTTTACTTATAAAGTGCTCAGCAATTAGAAGATTCATGCGTTAGAATAGTCATGAGCATTATTGTTTCTTCTATTGCAAATATTTTACTCCAATTTTTATGTTTTAAATAGAGCTGTTTCAATTTTCTTAAAGAATTTTATAACAAGACAGAATCAAAATATACTGCAATATTGCCAAGTAGCAGAGTTTAATGTTTAAAATTGGCTTTAGTTTAGTAAATAGTTACTAATGTAATTAATTAACATGTAGGTGAGCACATCTTTATTATGCCTAGCAATATTTAGGAGATTTATTTCCAAATTCTAGACAATTACAACCTATATCAAAGTAAGAAATAGACATAGGATCAATACTAATGATTTGCTTTATCTAAAAAACATCCCCTAATACTCCTTTAAAGATCTACATATCTATTTATAAATATTAATACAAAGCATAGTCTGTGACATATAAATATTTTATTTTTAGTTAATATTTTCATTATTAGTGTCATTTACCATTAAGGGAATTTGGTTCCTGTAGTATACTCATAAAAATCTCACTCTTTCTCACCTGTGTCATTATTATTTCTTAATTGCTTATTTTAATTTTTTCTATTTTATTTTTTCAATTATTTTGTTATATTTATTTATAGCATTATATAGATAGTTGTAATCATTATAAAACCACCAATGTATATACTAATATTTTAACCACTAAAAGTCTACTTACATTCTTTCACATATTATTGACCTATTTTACCTGATTTATCCATGTAGTTTGCTTGTTTAACAAAAAAATTTTATTTCCCAAGATGACTTTGAAAGTGTTCAGCTTTCAATATTATATAGAGAGGCACTTTTTTTTTTTTTTAATTTTATAAGCAAATAAGGTCCTTTGTTACTTTGTTTTTTTCTGCAGCTGCTGTGTGTAAACATTGATTTAGCATCATGAGACTTGCATTCAAATAGCAACTGTGGTATCACTGCTGGCTGTATGACCTTGGCCAAACATATCACTCCTGAATCTACAACCTTTGTTTTCTTCTTTTAGAAGGAGAGTTACACTTTCATTGATTTAATGGGAAACATGGAGTGATAAAGTATTTGGAATCATACATTTTCTGTTTCATTGCATATTTTCAATAATAGTTAAAATGAATTATTTGGTTGCTTTTTGTCAACATTGAAAAGCTAGTTTACATGCTTAAATTTTCCATCTTTTTAAAAGATTTCATGATAGTAATGAAAGCTTTCTTCAACAAGTCATCTCTTGTATCATCAAAAGTGTTTCTTTTAATCTAAAATAAGTTAGCATATAAACTACTTTAGTGTACCATAATAAAAACAAGTCCAGACTTGTAAAGAAAGACTTTATTCAGAAGTAATAGTATAAATGGAGGGTGACTAAAAATTACATGTCTTAGAGTGAAGAAAGAAAAAAATCATTTTTTAAATTTTTCAAAATTTATTTTATTTTTATTGCAGTAACATTGGTTTACAGCACTGTATTTGATTCAAGGGTATGGGTTCACACTTCTTCTGAAGTAAGTTGCCACACCACACTCACCACCAGGGATTCTTTTATAGGGGAAAACAAAACAAGGTTAGAAAGAACTAGGTGAGTAGGTGTGGGGTAAGGAGGAGACAGGATCAAAAAATTAAAAGTGTTTTTTTTTTTTTTTTGTAGTCAACTGATTTTTCAGAAGAGGTCAATGATTTGGCATTGATTTACATTTTAGTGCTTAAGCTCAAAGGTGAGACAAGGTTCTTCCTGGGGAAAGGAGAGAAAACTCACTAAAATTCAGACAAGTCAAGTTAGAAGTTTCTGGTGAGCATTTAGTCACACACAAGAGTAACAAGCAAATCATTGAACAGAAGTGCTTCTTTTCATAACACAGAATGATTTGGACTTCCATGACAGTATACTATTGATTGTGTGGCTTTAACAACAATTGTTTTTCTCACAGTTCTGGAGGCTAGAGGTCTAAGATCTAAATGGCAGTATGGTTGAATTCTTGTGAAGACCGCCATGTTTATTGATGAATATTTTCTTGTATCCTCACAAAGTAGAGGGAAAGATTATCTCTTAATTGTCTTTTCTTGTAAGGGCACTAATCTTACATGAGAATTCTATTCTGGTGACCTAATATTTCTCATTGGCTATCTTTACATTAGGAGTTTGAATTTCAACATATAATGTTGATTGGATGTAAACTTATCATTCTATATACAGTTTTCTCTTTTTGAAATGGCTAATACTGTATAGAAGATAGAAACTATAAATTTTGGGGCCTCCTTGGTGGTGCAAGGGGTTAAGGAACAGCACTAAGGAGCTATCTTCAGCCACTGTAGCAAAAGTTTGATTCCCAGCCAGGGAGGTGACTCACATGGTGCAGCAGACTTCTGCTTGCCCACTGCTCTCCTCAGCAGTGTACTTCTGTATATCTGCCTGTTCTGCTTCCCCACTCTGTTTCCTCTTATTCCCCACACCTCTGGTCTGTACCACAGTTCTTATATGGATAAATAAATAAATCTTGAAAAAGAGAAAAAATTTCAAAATACTCTCAAAATGAATGACTGCAGTCATGTTAGCTATTCTAACAAAAGTTAGATTTTTCAAAAAAGATTTAGTTATTCAAGAAACTGGCAATGTGTTTATTTCCACATCCAACTGCTGACCAACTTCTATTCCACTCATCTTTTGTTGATTCAGGCAGCTGTGTATGAAGTATTTACATCAAATCTGGAGGATGTGATCAAGAGAATCTATGTAGGGTAATTTTCCCCTCTGTTCTTGGTAAGAATCTGGAGAATAGGAGAGTATATACATATAGGATTAGGATCAGAAAGTAGTAAATCTTCCCTGGGAGAACCGGGCAGGCTCACATCCTTTGAGGAAAAGAAAAGTAGCTTTAAATGTTCTTATGCCCCTGAAACCTCAAAGGCACACACTGTTTGTTATCTCAGAACTGCTGATGCTTACACATCTTGATCATTTTTAATTATCCTTAAGAATAAGTAGGTGTGATAATGAACAAAAATGTTTTGTTTATATTGTGAATAATATTTCTAACTTGTTTGACACATATAAATGTTCTTAGTTTTCGTTAGAACTTTTACTACATTTTTCTTCAGGTTTTAATTATAGGCAATGATTTTTATCTAAAAATATAACAATTATATTTACATATAGGAATGAAATTTCTTTTTATTTCAGATTAAAGGAGTATTGTATATGCACATGTCTGAAGCAAAACTTTTGAAACTATAGATCCACTGGGCAATGCAATAATTAATCTAAGATAATTTTTAGTTAAAACATTTATGCATGCTCTAATTTTTTTCTTTCTTTTTAACCTGAGCTTTGAAGAAAAATATCACCATTGTGACGAGTAGTTATCTTTAGGTTGAATCTTTGTATAAAAGTTAGGTAGTAATATGTTTGATGTTGGGTTCCTGCTGAAGTCATCAATACTGACACATTGCCAGAGGCAATGGCCTGTTTTCTCTCTAGCTTTTCATGACTGGCATTTGGCAACCTTCACTAATTCTTCCTAAAGCTATTCTCTCCTAGTTTTTCAAAATCTGCTTCTACTATAAATTATCACTCAGTATTTATAAGCTTAAGTTTTATCCTTTGCTGCTATACATGGATAACTCCTATAAATTTACTCTTGGTTCTCTGTTTTATATACCTTCCTACATATGGCTTTACCTGCTTACATAAATTTGAATGCTAGCTATCATCAAAGTTTCTAATAGGGAGAAAGCTTATCTTGTGGAAAATACTACTGTTACTCACATGGAATAGAAGAGTGCTTTGTATGGAGACACACACACACACACAAAACTCATACACACAACTGTTAGATTTCTAATTGAATGAACAAATAGGGAACGCAGGTTTATAGGAGAATAGGCAAAGAGAGAGAGCATGGTGAATAGTAAGTGCTCGATAGAAAAATGGTTGAAGAACCTGAAGGACAAAGTTGTGTAATATTTGATTAATATGCATCTCTACCCAATAATAGTGCTTCACATTTAGGATTGAGCGGATAGGTCATATTAGTTTTTACTTAGTTTAGTTCTGTGTTCAGTAATATAAGGGATGGACCTGAGTCTCATTTTTGTGTCATTTAAAAAATAACACTTGCAACATGATGAACAAAGAAATGGAGTAATGGTTTTGGAATTAGAGATCACCTTGTAAACCTTTTTGCCCTGGACATTTGCAAACAAACAAACAAAGAATTGTGGAAAGCATCACTTACTTTCTATGCTCTCCCTTCAGGCTTTTACCTTAGCATTAATCAGTCTAGAAATTCATCATATACCTGCTATCCCACTGAACTCCAAGTTGCCTTAGCATAGAGGCCTGATGTTTGATACTAAAGTAGTACCCCACTTCTACCAGGTGATTATGATCACATCAATGAAAGTCTTAATACTGGCTATATATAATACACTGTATTTGAGGGGAAGGTAAGAAGTAGACGCCCCCAACCAATATTGTCCTAGTTAAGGAATTTATCCTTATGAGGTGAGGCTTGAATTTAATTTACATAATTCATATTCATATTCCAGAAATTATTAAAATTCCAGTTTTCTGGCAGGCAGTACGATAAAGAATACTTTTTTGGGAATTATTCATTCTTGATTTTAAGCACCTGCTCTATCATTTACAGGCTGTTAATTTGCCTCTAACATAGCTTTAACTCATTTTTTTCTCTGAATTAAAATTTAACTCATTTTAATTCACACTTACTGGAATGATTAAATTATTTAACATATGCAAAAGTGAGTTAATGTTCAACATAGGTAAATTTAATGCCTGGAGTGTTTTTTGCAGAAGTAGAGCAAAGGAGTAGACCTGCAGACACATTTTGCTTACTCTACAGTTGCATCAGGGGCCAGTTGTGCCAAGAGGCAGTCAGTTTTCATTTTTGTCTGAAAAGAGTACAGCTGAGGAAATGGAATCAAATTTTGTTTTTGTATAAAAAAAATAACATTTGTTGCTGAAGGCATAAAGAAAAATCAAATGGCAAGTAGGAATGGGTGCAGTTATGTTTACTGATTGTGTTTGGTGAGAGTAATGAATTAAGTAAGATGCAAACTTCATTCAGCAGAATTACTCTAAGGTGCATCTCCCCTAAGACTTCATGAATTTAATTTTTCATGAGGGCAAGAAAATGGGAAAAATAATTCAATTTTTTTCTTAAAAAGTATTTACTTTTATTAACTTACCCTCTCGATGGTGAAATCTTAGGGTTTGGCTGAACTATAGAGTTTGATTGTTACCACTTTAAGAAGAAATATATCTGTAATTCATTTTGTAAAGTCCATTTCCTGTAACTTGCTACAGATAGCTGCCACATCTAATTGTGTTTGTGTAGTTCCTTAATTTGCATGAAAGAAGATAACATAAATGAAAAACTCTGGAGGAAGACTAATTTAGATTACTAGCCCAGGCAAGCCAATTTGTTATTCATTAAATGCTAATGAATCCAGCACCCATGTTTTATTTGTTTCACTCTATTTGAAATTTGAAAGGTCTTGTAACACTGTTAAAGTCTACAATTAATAGATATATGAAATTAATGCATTGCTTTTCCTTTTGTTTCTGTTTGGTGGATATACATTTATTTCTGATTTAGGAAAATTGGTTATGTTATTATGGAAAAGTATGTTTTCCTACTGTTTTTTTTTAAGATTTATTTATTTATGCATATGAGAACTGGGGTACAGACCAGAGGTGCAGGGGGTGAGAGGATTCACCAAAGACAGAGTAGGGAACAGAACAGGCAGATTGACTGAAATACAGTGCTGAGGGGAGAGATCTGCTATGTCAAGTGGGTCACCTCCCTGGTGGGAGGTGCAGGACCTGGGAATAGAACTTGTGCTGCAGTTGCTGGAGTTAGTTTGATAGCACTATCTTTAATCCCTGCTCCGCCAGGAAAGCCCCCTGTTTTCCCTCTGTTTAAAAAAATAAATTTAATAAAAATTAAGTACTTTTTCCTGTGTATGTCATTTCAACTTCTATACATCTAGACATTCTATATGTCAGCCTGAAGTCAACTGTTTTTAAAAATAAGAAAATGAGGAATGGGCATCCCTGGTGGCACACGGGTTGAGCACCACACTATAAAGCATCCCTGGCACAGCAGTGCCAGTTCCATCCCATGCCCGGGAGGGGACCCACATGGCGCAGCAGACCTATGCTGTCTTGCCTGCTGCTCCCCTCAGCAGTGTATTTCAGTCACTCTGCCTGTTCTGCTCCCTACTCTGTCTCTGGTGAATCCTCTCACCTGTGACTCTGGCCTTTACCCTAGCTCTTGTATGCATAAATAAATAAATCTTTAAAAAAAAAAAAGAAAATGAGGCAGAGTATCAGTTAAGTGACTCCTATATTTCTATCTATCTTTTATGTTTTAAAAATTACTGGCTGACAGGCTTTTTTCCCCTATTTTCTATTACTGCTTTCAATAAAAATGAAGCAAGTAGAAAGTAATGACATATTGATAGAGTAGGGCTGTTGTTTATTTTTTGATCTGTTTATATTAGCTGTATTATTCATTGGTGAACTTGGGTATTTTGTAGAATTATTGAATTCACTTATGTCTTTGTGGCAGGAAAGAAAATTTTCCTCTGCCCCTCTGGGTTCTCTTGGGACTGTTGTTGCAATAAAATTAACATCAGACAGATTAGAAGAAGACAAAGATTAGATGCCCTCTAATTAGATGTTTGCCTCACATATAGATAGGTTTCTTTAATAGAAAGATTATTTTTGATAAAAACCCTAGTTTGGGGTAATAACCTCAATTTCATTCTTATAGATACTTATGTGATAAACTTTCTTGTCTCTAAACTGGTTATAATCTTCACATCAAAATGACATGTATTAGAAATAACCATTCTGAACATATTAGAGAGGTTTACCTAAACATCTTAGGGTTACCTATCCTTCACTTATTATTATATGCCCTCATTTGTTATAAATACTTCTCTACACTTTACTGGTTATTAATTATAATATTTCACACAGTGAATATGAAATCAGAATTATATTCCTTTCATCATTTACCTTCTACCATCAAAACTAAGAGTATTGTATTTGTCAGCAATGGTTTTGTCATTTATATAAACTCTTTTTCATAAACAGATATATGTAATAATCAAGAAAATGAGCTAATTAGGTAGGTCTTGTCATTTTTGTATAATGCATATAATATAGCTGAAACTCTACTAATATTCCAGGTAAGATAAGCTATGAGGTTTAACCCCTACCCCCACATTGTGGATAGATTTATTTTAGATTTTATGAGGATCAGTCTGGTAATATTGTAACAGGGTGGTTTTTCAATTGAATGATCATCTGGTCTAAAATGAGGTGCACTTTGGTTTGACAGCACTAACTAAACAGTTTCTATGTTGGAACACATGACAGTCAAATGGGCCAGGCTATTCTTTTTTAAACCTATTCTCATTCTGGCATTTTGCTATGAGGAAACTTTAGTGGCAACAAATGATTAAAGGAAGAATGTTTCATGTCCTGCAGTTTAGGGATTTTGTAGCAGAAAGTCTTGTATGGATAATCCCCACTGTTGCTGAAAAATGCTTGACAGTTTTACTTATTATTTTTTCCCAACCACTTTCAGTATCTCAACTGTACTTATAGAGATAGCTGTGAAATCCATTGCAGTAAATCACTTCTCTTTCAAGAAAATGTTAATTTTGGAGAGGAAAGGCATTGATTCTGAATGCTGGCTCAGTTTCCCTCCACCAATAAAAGGAAACAGAGTTTGAGGAGAAGGAAAATAGTTTATAACTTGTTGACAAACTGAGGAGGATAGGAAACTCATATCTGAAAGACCTTAGTACTCTTTGGCAGAGTGCAGGTGTATTTATACAAAAGAGTAGAAAAAAAAAAAGGAAAGGTTGGTATGGGGGAGAGGGGAGATGGACAAGGGTTGCAAAGGGGAGATAGGAAGGGTCAGCATGTCCTTTTGATGCAGGCACATGGAGATTTCAGGTAGGCACCAGCCTGCTTTGCAATACCTGTTTAACTTCCTTATTATCTTCTTAAGAATGTCCTTCCTTTTCCTTAGACTGCAAGAGGACAACCTTGTTAAATGCAACAGACAGGAATGCTTTTCTGATGGGTCAGAAAGCAAGATCTGTCACTGCATCAGCATGAGGGATGCATAAGAGAAAAGGCATGGGCTTTGGAGAAGCAAAGTGAAGGTTTTAAACTTAACTGAAATACTCAATAGCTTCATGAAACTTTTAATCTATGTGTACCATTGTTTCTTCATCTGTCCAAATGGAGTAATCATATTTCAGTCGAAAAGTCCCTAAGAGAAAATGAGCCCTAGAAATCTGACTAGAATTGAAAGGTGAGGGTGAAGAGTGTGGAACAAAGGCAGGAGGAGCCCAATGGTCTATGGTGGAGGATTATGAGTGATTTGGTGCTGTCTGTGGTGTGCAATATTATCTAAAGAGCTGTGGCTTTATTTGCCTAAAAACATTACCTCAAAAAAAAAATTCCCAATGACATCACACATTGTAAACACTTGATTTGCTTTAACTGTGAGTTGAAGTTTAGCATATCACACTCTAAACAACTTATTTGTTTACTCACAGATGTATTGACTGTCTGCTTTAATAAATGAGGAGCAAATTCTATCTAGGTTTGTGATTGTCTTTAGCACCTAGAAAGGAAATTATTAAAGGGTATCATTCAGTATATACAATAACAAATGGTATGCTTATTAGCTCACTCATTTCTGATATTGTTGGTTTTATATAAATTCCAATGGTTACTGGAATTATCTTTTTTTTTAAATTTTTTTAAAAGATTTTATTTATTTATGCATACAAGCACTGGGGTACAGGCCAGAGGTGTGGGGGGTGAGAGGATTCACCACAGAGAGGGGGAAGCAGAACAGGCAGATCAACTGAAGTACACTGCTGAGGGGAGCAGAGGGCACAGCAGGAGAGGTCTGCTGCGCCATGTGGGTCCCACCCTGGCCGGCAGCAGGGATCGAACTCGTGCTGCAGTGCGTTGCTTTGCTTCATAGTGCGTTGCTTAACCCACTGCGCCACCAGGGAGGCCCTGGAATGATCTATTTTTAAAGCTTCCCCTAGTGTTGTGTTTTAGAATAAGAAGCATAGGGGATACATTTTAACTCTAATTTTAAAAAATGTGTGCTCCCCATTTAGTTTCCTTTTTTTTAAAAAAGAACAATACTAAAATTAAATTAGGGCATATGATAATTGTTGACAATTTTTCCTGTCACTAAATCTATAGTCCCAAACTGCACTTTGAATTTCTGTTATTTCATGAAAAGTATATTGCAAAATGGGTTCTATTTTTAAACACACAAATATTAATGGACTATTTGGAACTTAGAAAAAAAGACACACTTCTTGATCCCTTTGACATGATGGTAAAAGTAGTTACTTCTTGACATCCTAAAAAAATACAGTATTAGGAAAGCAAACTTGAGAAATGAAACAATAGATATATTATGGATGTATTATAATGGATGTTTGGATACATTTATTATGGATGTGAACCTTGTGACTTACTGCAAAATCTATGACAAGTTTAATTTTCTAATGATGGAGAAATTAGTGACAGACAATGATTTCATTTGGTTAGTAGATGGTTCAACGTTATCTTTGTGTATCACATTAAAGTGGAAGCTTTAATTTCTTTAAAAAAAAGGTTTAGGGAAAGACTGGGAGGTCATTTGTTGTTTGCTTCAGTGACATAATTGCCACTGGTTATAGGTCACAGATTTCAGACTTTCATTAGGTTGAAATTGCAATACAACTTGATTAAGACATTGTAAATCTCTGTAAGTGAACACTATGATTTTTTTTTAGGTTTGTTTTTTTTTTTTAGTTTTTGCTGGTTGATAATTGCTTCTCTGTATATCCTTGTAATAAAAATGTTCCTCTCAGCTAATTTCACTGTGAACTCTCTCAGTCTGAAATCTCAGAGGTAACACAATACTTTTTAACATAAAAAAAGAGAGAGAACTTGATCATGTGTCCTGTCTGCAACCCTGTGACACTTATCATTGACTTCCTAGGAAGAGAAGACTTAGAGGTTACTCCACATTTCTTCTCGTCATCAGTTTTAAGACAGGAACAATGAATGTGGCAGTATGTGCAGTGATATACTTTGTTCTCTCACAACAATATTAACTTCTGTTGTAATGAATCCTAGTCATCCACTCCCTCTCTCTTTCCTTCCATACCTTATACATCAACTAGTGATTACACAATTTACATTTTCATTTTCTACACTTGGTAAGAGAAGTTCTCAAGCACATATATAGTAATGATCCACATGTGACTATAACTTAGACTGCCTAAATGACTACATTAATATTTATATATGTCATTAGCTTTTATTAATAAGGTGGGGCTACCCATGAGTCTATACTGCAGAAAATAATCTATATGGAGTCATCAAAGTAGTATATATGTATATATAAATGATACATAAAAACATATATTTATGTGTATACAATAGATCATATAATACATGTCAAAAACCAATATTAAGTAACCTATTAAAATACCCATTCAGCTCATGTAATAATATGAAACAATTTCAAGGAAAAGATAAGTTTGAACAAGGATACGTATGGTATATATCCTATGATTATTTTTCCATTAAAGAGATGTGCAAAAATGAATGGTATATTATTAAATAATGAACATTCAAACATAATATTTAGGATAATTATGTTTAACCTATATTTTAACAAATTATATTAGTATCTTAAATTATATAATTAAAAATTTTAATAAAGTATTTTCATAGGACAATTAAGAACTATATATTGATAAATTCAAACTTTGTTGAGAACAACATATTTATAAAACCAAATATGTGGGCACTCATATAAAGTTTTTGTCTTAAAGAAACTTAAGATAGGAGCCTCCCTACTGGTGCAGTGGGTTGAGCGCCACACTGTGAAGCATCTGCTGCACAGCTGCCCTAGTTTTATCCCCAGTCAGGGAGAGGACCCACATGGTCAGCAGACATCTCCTGCCTCGCCTGCTACTCCCCTCAGCAGTGTGTTTCAGTCAGTCTTCCTGTTCAGATAGAGTCTCCCCACTCTATCTCTGGTGAATCCTCTCACCTCCCATAACTCTGGCCTGACCCAAGCTCTTGTATGCATAAATAAACAAACTCTAAAAAAATTAGAATATGAAAATAATTTCTTTTGACAAATTAATTCCCATTTGTTATGAAAATATATTTTCCCATTCCTGTAAGCCGCAAATGTTTGTTTTATTTTTTCCTTTTTTATTCTAAATAGCTTGGTCAACACAGAAAGAAGACACAAAATAAGTGTGAGGCAAGAAGGCTTTTTTGCATTATTATTTTGTGTAGATACAACTGACATAAAAGAGAATGGTATCAAAAGAACAAGGGAAAACATTACTTTCACCTTTGCCGACTTGTATTTAGAGATTATGAATCAAATTTTAAGATATCATTATTTGTATATAAATTCAAAATACTGGAGTCAAATTAGCAGCAGTAATAGCTGAAAGAATGGTAAAATTCTAGGATTTCAAAGATGAAACTTTTGTCTCAAAGGGTAAATGTTCTTTTACTTACATGTTTAAGTAAAGAACACTGATTCTCTGTAAACTTTGACTATATTTTTATTCCTAATAAATAGCTTTCTTCTATTTCTCTGGCATTTTATAAGTCATTTACACATATCAGTTTTTACCATTTTTTTCTGGAGTAGTTATTTCTCTTATTTTTGCTATTAAGGGAAATTTTAATGATAGCAGAATTCTTTCTTTTACTGTTATTTTTGTAAGCCAAAACTCTTCTTCTTGTAGAGCTGAAAAGGAAGGAATATGAGTCCTGCTTTTACCTAGGATTTCTAGGTATTTATGGCAGGAATATTTGGACTTCTTTAATGCTTATCTTACAATAACTATAAACCATTCTGTGAATGTCTTTTTCAGTCCTTCACAAATGTTTTCTACTCAATTAAAGAAAGAGATACTTTGTAGCTGAAATTCACAAAAGTTGAGGCAAATAAATAGTAATTCCATTAAATTATCATTTAAATTCTACCTCTGGACTGTATAGTGAACACTAATTCTCTAAGGTGTTTCCTTAGAGAAACACCAGTATTCAATTCAAGTATGAATTGATGAATTGAATCCTATGAACGCATAAATCTGTCTAGTTGCAGACTTTGTTAGGAAAAAATGGAAAGACCCACTCATGAAATATGAATCAATACAAGAATAGAGAATCACTGTGAGAATAGAGAAGTGCTGTCTTATTAAAAACTAATACTAAATCAAGGGAAGTGGGTAATTGAGAAAGAGAATAAATCATTTCTTAATAAAAAACATTTTGTTTCCAAAATGTGATATTTTGATTTTTTTAACCATAAATTTTACCTGACTAAGTTAAATCAAGTTTTATGTTTGTAGGTATTGTTGTAGTTCTTTTCAAATCTGAAAAAAAATAAAATTAGAAAAATAAACCTCTATATCTGGTAAAGTTGAACATAACTTTTGATGTGACTGAACTATTTTCTCTTTAAAAAACTTAGGAAAAATACTTGAGAAATGTTAAAAAGGTAATGGAGCACATTAACTCACATCATTCCCTCTATAATTTGAGGGATTCAAAATGGGTCATTAACTATAATTTGACAATACAGTTTGGAGTGGCAAAAAACAGAAATGTGAATACAAAGCTTGATACTGTATTCCTTTGGAAAATGTATAGTTATCACACTAATAAAAGCATTTAAAAGTCTCTTTTGCTTTGTCTGTGAAATTTAATTATATATGGCAGCCTTCAAAAATGTTCAGTGAGAGCTTTTAGGCAATTGGTACTTTTAGTTCGGCAAAGCCATCTATAACATCAATTTTCTACTATTGAAATTATATTACTAATTGAAAGCTACAGATATTCAGTAGCAATTGCTTTTTGAAAAGAATATACTCATGATTTTATAGTATACTTCTACCAGGTGTTGAACCAAAATGAAGTTGTCATTTTTAGCTCTATTTAGCTATAGTTTTGTTTTTTTAAAAATCAGGATCATTCAAATAATAAATTAGACTATTTAAATAACTCACTCAAGAGAAATATCACAAAGTTTTTAGAACATTTAAAAAATGAGCTTTTGAAACTCAGATATAAAATTTTCATTTTTAATAATATTCTAACATAAATTTATAATGATTCCTGGTGATTACTACATGTAAAAACAATTTAATATTGAGATTATATATGTACTTTCAAACTAATGGCTCTATCATTTGATAGATATTTAATGTATAGCATTTCTCTACTGTGAGGGCCTTAATTATTATACCAATAACCATATACTTTAAATATATTTATTAGTTGTTTTTGTGTGTTCTTTTGTGACATACTTATTTAAGGGTTTGTTACAGTGTTATCCAAATTCTCTGTCTTTAGAATAACTGATGTCCTAAAAACTCTGGTCACAAGCAATTTATGCCTTATGATCTGTAAATATCTTTTCAAAGTTTGCAGCTTTCCCTTCACTCTTATTGCTATTTTGATCATTAGAAATTTAATTTTTCTTCATGCTTAATTGTCTTTGTGTTCTATTTGAAAATCATTCTTTTCCTACCTTAGGTTAGGAAAATAGTCTCAATATTGCTATCTAGAAATGTTACTGTGTTATACGTGCAATATTCTGTAATGTTTTATTAGAATACATGAAGGCAGTAAGAAAACCCCAGCAACTCACCATTAGGTTAATCAAGTACTAGGTTGACTTACTTTTATTTTAGTCTTCCTACACTAATTTGAGGCCAAAGTGATTTAATTACACAGACCAGAGTCTGAAGGAGAAATCTATCTTGGTGGAATCAGAAATCTTCCAGTATTTTTGCAGATTTTTTTTTTCTGTTTTAGTTAGACCTCTACATGTACCAAAATTTTATAATTTAGATTTTTTTCTATTCCCAACATGACTGGTAAAATTTTCCTGCATAGGAAAATTAGTTTCAGGTATCATATAAAATGTTATATCTGAAAGTATACAATAAGGGAAGTGTTTTACCAGTATTCTTTTATTTTTATTGTAAGGAAATACGAATATTTGAGATAAACAATAACCAAATTATAAAAGTACACATATCATTTTAGAATCAATTTGCTGGAATTTCATGTAATATGGTATTTTCGTATTCACATTACAGACTATAAAAAGATCAACTGTCCTTTTGTATAAAGATATAATAAATGAGTACTTGTAGTGTGGTATGAAATTCTGTAAAATGAATTATGTATTTTTAACTTCCATGTTACTAATTCTATCTACTTATACCTGTAAAATATGATCCTATAAATCTCAAATATGGGAGACATTATGTAGACAGGAGAAGATTTTATTTACTAACAGAGGGCTTTAATAATGAAAGGAAAACAATACTAAAGACAGATGTGTCAGTACTCATCAAAAAAATCTGACCATTTAATTGTCATCTGGTCAAATCTATATGCACTCAAACTAATTCCATATATCTTGGGGAAGTGGCCATTCAGTATGGAAAATGGGTTGTGAATATAATGCTATATCAGCTAACAATAAGAATCAGGTAGTTTTTTAAGGATCAAAAAACATGGGGTTATTTAATAGCACAGTAGTAAATTTCATAGAGAAATTATTTAAAAGGTGTCACTCTGAATTGTTAAAATCTCTGCATGTTAATATTCAGTGCTGAAGAATCCTGACTGATTGTAATGCCATCTGTTTTCAGATCAATGTATTATAATTGACTGATGGGAATTTTAAAACAGAAAATCCAGCTATTCTATTTTTGTCCTCTTTGACCAAAAGTTAAATTACTATATTTTATCATATGATAAACTTCTCCTGATTCCTATCAACATAATTATTTTGCTCCTAATATATTGTGCATATTTCTTTCATTGAAATAACTTTTTATGAGCTACAGGTTATAATGTACTTAAATTATTTGTTTAACTTATTTTTAAATTTATTATAATACTATATTTTTACTTTGGAGATTTCCCAAGATGTGATATAATTAACTAATTAGTAATTTTAACTACTGATTTATTATTGTTTAGATGACAGAGTAGACCAATTAAGGATAATTCCAATAAAGTATTATTCTATAATAGTGCACATATAGTAAAAATTTTACTATTGACTACAAGTATTACAGTATCTATGATAGATAGATAGATAGATAGATAGATAGATAGATAGATAGATAGAGATAGAAGGGGAGGGTAACATTCATCAAGTCCATACCCAAAGCAATATTAAATGCACCAGGGAGCATGGGCCATTTTTTGTTTTGTTTTATGATTTATATATATATATGAATATATGTATTCCTTTAAAGATTAGTGAAATCTAATGAACTCTGTTGTTTTTGGAGTTAATTATCTAATGATTGCTAGTAATAATTCTGTTTTTCAGAATTCTGTTCTTATTCTTCAGCACTGAATATTAACATGCAGAGATTTTATCAATATAGTGACACCTATTAAATAAATCCTCTATGAGATTTACTAATGTGCTATTAAATAACCTCAAGTTTTTTGATCCTTCATTCTAAGGCTAGTTTAATGTTATTAAGGTGAACCCTCCAGGAATCTCTAGTGAATGCTGTGGGATCCTTACCTTTAATTATTTGAAGTTTTAGTGTTTTCCAGCATTGTAAATATGAAGAATATTGCCTTAAGATCCAGAGTCACTCCTCAGTATCAGTTAATTTAATTCTACATATTCACATTGTAGTCTGTTAAAATATCAAAGTGACCCATCTAAAGGTTTATGGTGTGATTCCTTTGAATAATTTCTTTTTCTCTAGCAGTTTTACAGCTGTTTTGACTTCTCAAAATTTCTTTGTTTCTTCAACTCAGTGAGACAACTAGTTTATTACCTCTGTGTGTGTGTGTGTGTGTGTGTTCAAGGATTGTGACCCTCAAAATCCTCACTTGATTTACTACAAGGTAAAACGTTTGATTTTCATACATCACAACTTTGACTGGGTTGGGAATTTTGCTAGGCTGCATATGACATGGCTTTCAATATTTACCACATTTGGGTTTTCTAGCTCTTGTGTAATCCCCTCCTCTTAATTGTATTCTGGGCCCAATAGCTTGTTTCTAACAAATAGAATATTACAAAGGTAATGGGATTTGCCTCCATGATTACTTTATAAAGTGAAGTAACTTTCATCATGCTAGTACTCTCTTTATCTCTTGCTAGCATACGTTCTGCTGGCACTCTTACCCTTTCATTTAGTCACACTGATACCATGTGGTGAAATAATCTGTGGTGGCCCACATGGCAAGGAATTGAAGGAATCTTCCAGTCAATGGCTCTTGAAGGTTTGCGGTTTCAGTTTAACAAACTGAAAAACAGAATTTTTCCATCTGTCTCTGAGTGAACTTGAAAGATCCTACTCCTGCTGAACCTTGAGACAACCATAACTTGGTCAGTACTGCATTCAGTCTTGTGTGAGATCCTGAAGCATGGACTCTGGTGTGCTGTTTGGGTGCTTGGTGACAGAACTGTGAAATAATTGTTTTAAGCTGCTAAGTTTTGATTAGGAAGTAATAGATGACTAATAGGGACAATATCCTTGTTTGTTGCATGTGGAATTAATTTTTCTGATTTTAATGTTTTTATATTGAGTTCATAATTTTTGGAGAGGGCAGTGAATATAAATATCACTTCTTTATAATTGCTTTAATCACAAATCCAGACTTTTGTATTGAAAGTAAGTAGAACATTATGATTTGCGTACAAACAGATACAATCTTCAACTAATCACAGTAAAATGTTAAATGTCATGCTATAATGGAATCTAAACTAAAAGCATCTGAAATTAAATTCCACTTATTATGACTTAAACATCAATAGCTACGCTATCCATATTTAGTATACCTGATATGCAAATAAAATATTGAAAGCCTATGTTTTATAGAAGAATTATGTGTATAGCATGTCATTTACCGGGCTATTTATTAGATAATAGCAGACTATGGGAACAGGCAATAGTTCCTATAATGCATATTAATTTTTTTATTGGAATAACAAATGCCACAAAATGTCCTTTTGCTTGATAGCTGCCTTAAATATATAGGGATCTTTGTCTTTCCTCTACTGTCAAATATGTATCTTATGAGAATACTTTAATCACAAAGCCTTTTTAAGAATTTTTAAAGGGATTTAAAACTGATGTTTGTTTTTTTTAAATTAAACAGTACTGTGTATTTTATTTCTGGGATACATAATTATTTTACTGTTAAGAATGATTAAACAAAGAAAGTGGTTTCCAGAATTATTCATCTTATACAAACATTTCTTTTTGATCTCAATAGTTATTTTTTTTTAATGAAATTGCCTTTGGCTAGATAGGAAATAGGAATAAATAACATTTAAAGTATTAGAATTTTCAAATATTTGATGAGATTAATATTTTATTAACTAAAATGTTTTGAATTTTATATGATATATTCAAATATATTTTTTGCTAAGTTTGTAATGTGTATTTTAACCCCATTTTCTTTTCAGAAAACTTGCAAAAAAAGAATGCTAAGATGTATATGTGGGTGTTAAGGAATTAAAAGGCTATCTATGGTTATAGTAAATGATTTTGAAATTTGCTTCAAGCATAGAGTTTATCGAGTCTCTTTTTATTAAAAATAGATTTCCTATTTTATGCAGAATCTCATTCAGACTCTTGACAGTCTTTTACTTTAATAAGAAAGAAAAAATCTTCAAGCAAGGGTTTTTATTGCACTTGATTAAATTTCTTTAATAAAAGCTTAAAGATACTAAAATTGTGGGTATTATTAAATCCCAGTCTGGCACTGATATAAATGAGAATAGGGATGAAATAATCTTATTGAAATAAATTACTGATACACAATTTCAGTGAGGATCTAGAGGATCCTTAAAAACTCACAAATTATAACAATTGTTTTCCATTTATAAGTTAATTCTTCTAAAGAATTTTAATTACAATTTTTCCTGAATATTTAATATTTAGAAATGACTGTCTCCGTTAGCAAGATTACTACTCAAAGACAGTTTCATGAAGTCTTTAAAAGATCATCAGTTGCTTGTCATTATATGAGCTGATCATTTTGTAAAAAATGTTCTAGTTTGCAACTTTAAGATAATTTTTCCTACTATAAAATTTAAATATATTTGTAAAGAATGGACTGGCATAAAAGCTAATTTCTATATTTTAATGTCTGCATATAAGGATTCTGGTGTAGATATTTAAAATGTACACAGACACTATCCAAAAGTGGCTTATGAAGACCAAATCTGAAAAAGGTTTGCAAAATAAAAATAAATGATTACACACACACACACACACACACAGAGTAGCACATACTTTTTCTTGACCTTTTCTGTGATCTATTAGTTGTTTGAAGTTCGTTGTTTAATCTTCATATTTTTGTTGATTTTTTTCCCAGTTTTCCTTGAGTTACTGAGCTCTAGTTTCATTGTTTTGTGGTAGAATAGTTGGTATGATTTCAGTCTTCTTATTTTTAGTCATTGTTTTATCTCAGTAGATAATCTTTCCTGGAGAATGTTGTATGTACTCCTGCAAAGAACACAGAATATGCTTTTAGGTAGAATGTTATGTACATATCTTTTATATCCCTTTGGGCTCTACTGTAGTTCAAGTTCCCTGTTTCTGTGCTGATTATCTGTCTGCTTGATCTGTCCATTAGGGAAAAGAGGGTATTCAAATCCCTTATTAGTAGTGTTTTTCTGTGTGTTTCTTTTGTTCTGACAATGTTTGCTTTATATATTATATATATACATATATATATATAATTTTTTGTTTTTAAACATCCTTGTTTATTTTTTTCACAGTTAGGATTGTTCCCCTCAGTTGTGGTCACCATAGTTTTCCCATTACATATTATATAAAAGTGCCCACAGTTTATATATTGGGTATACTGATTTGGGAGATACAGAAATATAGATATAAATATATTTTCATAAAGATGTATATTTATAACCATAATTATTTTATCTTCCCATTGAATTATTCCTGTCATATTTATATAGTGTTCTTTGTTTTTCAATAACAATTTTCAGCTTAAAGCATATTTAGTCTCACTGATGGAAAATCAAACTGCTATTTTTTGGTTACCATTTCTTTGGAGTATGTTTTACTACCTCTTTATCTTAGTTGATGGACATCTTTAAACTAAAGTTAGTTTTACTTGTGTGGACAGCATACATTTCAACCATTGTTCTAACTTCCATCTAAGTTCCATGATACAACTCTACATCTTTTATTTTAAAACTTTCTTAATATATACTCCAGCTATAAGTTTTCTTCCCAGTGTAGCTTAAGATGTGTACCAAAACTATTAGTATGTTGTGCTGTTATTATCATTTAATTATACAGTTATCTAACATCATTTGCCACTTCCACAAAAACAGGCTATTTGAAATTATGCTACTTAACCTGGATAGTCACAGCTTTTATAGAAGTTTGATTATTGCTTATTTGTAATTTATTAAACATAATAAAATGCATCTGTGTTATCAAAATCTTTTGAAATCAGTTTTGCTTCACTTTATGTAAATTTCACAAGGAAATTGAGAATAAATAGTTCATAAGTATGGTGTATTCCTGCAAGCTTTTGGGTAGAATGTTATGTATATGTCTTTCACACCCCTTGGGCTCTGCTGCTGTTCAAGTTCCCATGTTCTATTTCATGTGAGTAAACAATTCCCACTATGTATGCTTAGAAAATCTGTGTGGTGTCTTTTTAATGGTTTTAAAGACCCAAATGGTTTATGTGGTGAGAAGGTATTTCCTGCCAGGCCAAGAATCACTCCAGTTTTATGAGACTTCAGGGAGAGAGGAATTCAATCTCTTTAGAGCAGGTGAAATCTTGTGGAGATAAATTTCTTTTAATTTATTTCAAAATAAATAAGATACATAGGTCATAGTAAAAATAATGAAAAGATCTCTGGACTGAGATAGGTTACTTAGCATACATTTCCAAACCACTTAGCAAAGAAGCTAATTCTTTCATATTATTAGTTGTCAGATCCATATCAAAAATCATGTGTGTTAAAAACCTCTTATTATATTCATTAAATTAAAAATAAATAAGTAAATGCTAAAATGTTAAATAAATGCTAAAACTGATGAGCTCAACTTTTTTTGTAATCAAAAATAACCTTTGGACATTATTTATGATGTCAAGATTCACTGTTAGATCTACAGAAAAAATTACGCTGAGACAGGTAATAGTGAGACAGAACTTTGGGGACAAAGCAACAGCTTTATAAAGAGGAACTATAGCAATATCACCCCATAACATATAACAAGAAAAGCTCAAATAAATAATCTTCTCTCTTATCTTAAGAACATGGGAAGACTAAGCCAAAAACCAAAAGAGGAAAATAATAATAAAAAAATTAGAGCAGAAATAAATGAAATAAAAAGCAAAGGCAGTCTAAAAGATTAATGAGGGCCTCCCTGGTGGCGTAGCGGGTTGAGTGCCACACTGTGAAGCATTTGTGACACAGCAGAGTGAGTTCGAACCCCAGCCAGGGAGGGGACCCACATGGCACAGCAGACCTCTCCTGCCTTGCCTGCTGCTTCCCTCAGCAGTGACTCTGGTGAATCTTCTCACTGCTCCCCCCTCCCACTGTGACTCTGGCCTGTACCCCAGCTCTTGTATGCATAAATAAATAAATCTTAAAAAAAAGATTAATGAAACTGAAAGTTTGTTCAACTTAAAAAAAATAATTGACAAGGCTCTAACTAGTTTCACAAAGATAAAAAGGGGAAAACTAAATAAATAGAATCAAAAACAAGAGTTACAACAGATACATAGAAATTCTAAGTATCATAACAGAAATTGAATAACCTTTAACAGTTTCTTAAAAATATACATCCAAAACTGAATCAAGAAGTAGAAAACCTGAAGAGATCAATTATGAGCAAGGAAATTTAAACAGTAATCAAAAGTCTATGTTAGCAGTGATTTATAAATACCATATACTTTTTATCTCATACACGTATTGTGTAAGGAAAAATGATACAAATTTTTCTGTATCTGGATCAAATCATAAGCAACCACTATTAGCATTTCACTTCTATTATTTGTCAGAAACATCAGACTGATTTCTCAATTAACTGCTAATGAATGTGCTTCCTATGGTACATAGTTGAAGAATGCTAGATCAATATTAACTATGATGCTGATTAAATAGTGAAGAGAAGCAGGTTTTGTCAGTTTTTCAGCAAACTAGTATAGCAATGACTCCTGCATGAAATCAGATCAAATAATGAAATTTAAGAGGAAATGTACAGACTCTGAAACTGTCGACCATTTGTGCTTTGAACTAATGAAAAAATATATATATCTTGCTGCTTTGTTGAAGTTCTACAACTAGATGTCACGATTCCTGGGTTCAACCTCCTGTTTTCAATTGCTGATTAACTTCCTTGTTTTTTTATGGCATATTTTAAAATCATTTCCTAGTAGGTATAAATGGTCATAAATTGCAAATCCTAGAGTTTTTGTTTCATTTTTCACATTTGATTGGTAATTTACCAGAGAATAGAATTTAAATGTGAATTTTTTTTTAAATTCACATGTTATTCAGAGAATCATTTTCTTTGACTATATGTATCCTCTAGATGTAAAATCATGCTAATATACTTTAAATTTTATTCACTCATTTCTATTGTTATTAAATTAAAAATTTATTGAAGTGATATTCAATGAATGGTTTCCTAGAGTAATTTAAAGTACTACATTAAATAAATGATTTGGTGTTCATGATGTAACCCAAGTTTGAATGTTGAAATCTCTTAAAGAGAGATGTTTTCAGTACTAAATTAATTACAGATTTTCAAACAGTGCAACTTTTCTTTATACATTTTGATTGGTCTTATGAGACCGAAAATACTAAGATCTTTTGTATACTGAATAAAGATATTACTCTCAAATAGTCCATATTTTGATGATTTTGACAAATATGATATTGCAGACATTCTTATATCTTTATTTAAGATCATTTTGATGAACTGGGAACTGAGTGAATTGCTAATATATATTCTTTAAAATCATGAGAACAGACTTGAAAGAGAAACAATATGGTTTGGGGGTTCTATGATTTAAATGTCATAGAAAATAAATAAGACAATAATCAGAGCTTCCTATAGATGTTACTGAAGTTCTTACACATAATGAGATATATAGAATGAATCTTGAATATATCCTACATATAAAGAAAAGACAGTTTTTCCTAAGTAGAGATACACACAGACATACTCACATACTCCCCAACATTTAATCATGACTTTCAGTTTTACCTGTGATGTAGTTTATATTGTACTGTATTGTACTAATACCCTCCTTTTGAAACAATTGTAAAAGTTAGAACTTTTTAAACATTAATTTTATTAGACATTGAAAGAATTCAGGGGATAAAAATATTTGAAAAAAAGAGAAACAAAGTAAGATCACACTTATTTATAGACTTTTTGCTGAGGACATTTTTCACAAGTACAAATTCACTACAAGAGTCCAGTAAATTTGAACTAAGGAGGTCAAGGTTAGAGTATGAGATGAAATGTGGTAGGAGTTCAGAATACTTAGGTCTTGCAATTTTTTCAAAAAATATTTGCCCTCAATTTATTGACTGACTTCTAAGATGTCCAGCATAGGATGAACACCAAAAAGCACAGCTGAAAATATTATTAAGAGTCTAAATACCATTTGAAAAAAATGTAACAAGAAATTATGATGAAAAAAAGATGTTGATAAGTAGGGCAAGGACAGTAATATTTTGTGAGGTAAATGGTACAGATGGAATGAATTGTCCTTCTGTGAATTCTTGTTTTGTGCTAAAATATCAGAAGGATATCCATCAGTGCCAGGGCTAGGTTTCCAAAGTTTTTAATTAAATAGGAGCTTCCACTCTCAATTTCACTTCCTGGTTCTTATTTTTTAATTTTCCATTACATATGGTATGAGTTTATATCTACAGCACAATTCCAAATGTTTATATATTCTATATGAGAAATTTGATTGTTCATACAATATATTTCTTTGGGTAATTTGATTCAGTTTTGACTCTAATGACATTGCTTGTTGTATTTTGGATGTCATATAACCCCAAATAATTCAAATAAATATTTCTGGGTTGTCAGGGAACAAATGATTTAGCATAAACCATCAATGTTCATTAAGTTGAAACTTTGGCATGCCTTGTATTAGAAAAAGCCAAATTTAATAAATGTCATGTATCCTGCCAGATGTTTCATTGTAAGTTATGATAGATCTTACCAGAATAATGTTCCATAAGCAAGGTCAGTCATATCCAATTAAATTGTGTTTATATGTTCTTAATATCAATTTATGACAGGACAAATTGTTTGATCATTTGGAAACCATAATTTTATACTTATACATGTAATTTCAACTTCCAATTAGTCAAATGAAAATTTCATTGCAAAATGGAGGTTTAACAAATGTACTTTGCAATTAGTTATTTAGAAAGATATGCAAGAATATAGGAATAAATTTCTTCTTCCTCCTCATTATATGGTTAACTCTTATATTCCCTGCTCCTACCAAAATAAAAAAGAAACAAAAATGTAAACCAAAGAAATATGTTTTCTCAATTTGAAATACATTTGTTAATAGTAATAAGGCAAAGTTAGTTATTAATGTGATTGTCCTTTTATCCCTCAAATCTACTAGTTACTTGTATAAGTAAGTATTATCAGATCAAGTCCTAGAGTTATGTAGAAACACAGAATATATATTATTAAAGGTGTTATATGTCATAGATTTATATGTGCATATATGTTAGACTTACATATAAATATACTCTACAGACTTAATATAGTTCAAAGACTTAGTTGGCTTTTTTTTTTTGAATGAAAGAGTAAATGTGATAATTTTGTCTCTATTAATAAAATATTAACCAGATATTTAGATAAAAACTGAAGATTACATGACATAATGAAAACTGCATTGTAAGATGGATAACATGTTCTTAACAAAAGAGAAAAACCTATAGTATGTTACTTTATGATCCACTAGATTACAATGAATGATGACTCAAATTTTAGGTCCTTTTGCATTCAGTTTTTCATTTTTGTTGAAAATTAAGTTTATGAACTAGTCAACAATAAAATAAGGAAAAACAATAACGATAACAAAATAACAACACAGGTTAGCCCCTAAATTCATAGATTCTGCAATCAGGTAACCCAAATTTCCTGACTTTTATTAGGAAAAGTTTTAGTATGATCTTTCTGATTTTTAACAGATAACCTCAGAGCTTTGTTCTTCAATTTACTTATCAAAAATGGTAACGATGCTGTTGGGAGGAATATGTAAGTGAATATACATAAAGCTCTTAAAACAACACTTGGAAGCCAATCAATGTATAAATTATTATTTCAGCATTTAATTTTGTACAGAATCTCTTGGATCTTTTTGGACTTGAATTAGTTTCAAGAATCAACACCATTATTAACCTTAGGAAGTTATGAAACACTCAGATATTAATCAAATTAAACAGGATCTGACCATTAAATAATCACCTCCTACTCTGACTTATTCTTTCATAAATCACCTGTGCCTTCCTAATTCTCAAAGCCTTGCTGCATCTGACTTGACCTTGCTTCAGCATTTGACTGTGCCCTGAATTACTTGCTTTCAACCAATGATACTTCCATCTCCAAATTCCCCTTTTGTTTTCCTTACACATTGGTTTTCTCTCCAACATTCAGTATCTTCCCTATGTTCACTGAAAAGTACCCCCAAAGATTAAATTGTATTTCAATGTTTTCCTTAACCCCAGAATTCCTTGCTCCTACCTCTTCTGCTGACGTCCTTACTGATAACTCTTAATCTCTAAGATTCAGACTAATATGTCTGTTTCCTAATTCAAATGATTCCTGAATATTCTGGAAGTACTTAAAACTCAATCTGCATATAACCAAAACTAGATCTCATTTTGCCTGTGTCTTGAAAACCTGTCTATTCTTGATCCAACTCACCTTCCTAAACCTACCCTCTTCACTATGCTCAAAATTAATATTTCTCTAACTTCCTATCTTTTGTACTTCAAGCTTGTTCTGGCATTATGTGAGTTACACAAAAATTATTTAAATTTTAACTATTCCTTTAAGTACTACTGTTCCTATTAAGGTGTTTACTTTAAGGAAATAGCATGTGTTATATAAACTTAGATAATCAAGTGGAGAACAAATATAAGACCTATTAACATACACACAAAATAAACATTCAAGTGCTATAATATATAACAGAAAATTCACTGATGAAGTTTTTGGGTCCTTCTTATATGTAAAATAACAAAGTAGTAAGTCCATTAAGTAGTGTCCTAAATTAAATGTGAGCTGAGAGAGTTGTCAATTGCAATAATCACCATTTCCTTTCCAATAAGTCGAGTTTCTAAGTGCCCAGACTTTTATTAAACTAATAAAATAGCCCATTAGTCAGTCATGCAAGGCTTTGTTGTTGCTGTAATATGAGCATGGTGCAGGTAGATGAAAGAGGCAGTATTGAGTGGCAAAAGAAATACTATATCCTTGATTTGACTGTTGGGCATTTTGGTGCCATCCAGGGAGGTAAACAACCCTTAGACGTACCTGTGCCACTTCAAGAACCTGACTTTGGGTTCACTCTTTAAATTAAAATTAATATTAATAAGACATACACATTTCTTTCTGTAAACTCAGTATAATCCATTGAACAACTACAACAAAAAATAACCAGTATGTTATATCTGAGTTTTGAACTAAAAACCCAAGAAAAAGGTCATTAAGGTTAATAGGATTTTTCTTACACTATAGGAACATAATTCTCTATGCTCTTGTCACCTACATTCTAATCCTGAGATACAGCTGTTGAATAAATAGAGTTGAGATTATCACACAGTATACATTCATGTGTAAAATGAAATTCCTATTAAAGTTCATTGCTTCAAATGAAATATGTTTTGTAACATTTCCTGTGAAGAACCCTATGTGGTCTGTCATGAAACACATGAGACACAAAACACACACTTTCCTCTTTCAGTTTACTCTTTAGTACCTGGGAATGCGTTATGTATTTTATTTTGTGTAGTTACACACACACACACGTGTAACGGTTTGCAACATTTTGACAGAAATGCTACCGATTGTAACTCAACTAAGTGATTACACTAAAAGAAAATATATAATATTCTTGTATAAACAGTACTATTTAAATGTGGAAAATCATAACATGGCAGATCTGTGTGTTTGTGTTACTACAGGAATATTTATGTGTATAAGAATAATTTTCTACTCTGTATTCTTGTATTTTCACGAGGAATACTTTTGAATCTTGTATTTTCATGAGGAATAATTTTAGGAATTTGTGCTAAACTAATTTTATCAAATTTGGGAAAAAAGTGACATCCTCATCATAAAGACTAAAAGATTAGTCTTTATGAATTTGGAACAATACTTAAGTTCACAATATTTCCTTTCCTATATGTTTCTTCTTCTCCTTTCCTCTTAAATTTATACCTTTACCTCATTTAATAGTGAAAAGCATTTTAAGGATTATTCTTGAATGTATTCATTAACACACCTCAATATTACAGGGAAATTACTCTTTTTAAGATGCAATGCTGAGAATGTCATCCTACTGGAGACAAAATTCAATGATTTCCCTATATTTTTTACCACAATTCACCCCTACAATAATCTTCTAGCTGGTGTGGGCTATTATAACAAGTTATTAAGAAAAAAGAAATGATGCAAAAGAGAATAATTCAAAATTGTTTTTGAGAAAGAGTAGTTTCTTTCCCTTAAAATTTACTCTCTGTTGAAAAATGTAGATCTGTACAAAATACTCAAAAATCTGTGAGTTTTCAGAAACAATATTACAAGAGAATTGGTCAGAACTGAGAAAAAATTGTCTCTATTAAAAAAATCTAAAATTTTTAAAAATTCTGAGATAAATTTAAGAACAGCTACACTAAATAGAACATATTTAAAACCATAGTAGATGAATCATAAATACAGTTTAACTTCAAAGGAACAATAACAAATATTTCTCAAGAGAAAAAATGAGAACCAGAAGACAATAATAACATAAAATTGACCTAAATTTCAAAGGTAAATCATAAAGAATATAGGGGAGGATATAGAGTATGGCTTTGTGACAAATAATGATTTTTAATCAGAAATCAAAGAACACATAATTCTGAAAAGGTATAATATGATGCACTAAAATTAATAAATGAACTCATATTTAAAATATAAAATCCCTAAAAATTATTATAAAAAGGCACACAATCAAAAAAAGTAGCTGCATCACAAAATTGATATTCAAATGACTAAAAATGATAAAATGGTAATTTTTAGTAGTCTTTGGCAAAGTAAGAAGTCAATGTAGGGCCTCCCTGGTGGCACAGTGGGTTAAGCAATCCACTGTGAGGCAGACTGCAGCTACAGCAGCATAAGTTTGATCCCTGGCCAGGGAGGGAACCCACATGGCACAGCAGCCCTCTCCTGCCTTCCCCGTTGCTCCCCTCAGCAGTGTTTTTTGGTGGTCTGCCCTTTCTGCTCCCCACTCTGTCTCTGGTGAATCCTCTTACCTCCCTGGTCTCTGGCCTGTACCCCAGCTCTGGTATGCATAAATAAATAAATATTTAAAAAAATATTTCCTTTCCTTTAAAAAAAAAGTCAAAGTAAAATTTTATATCATTATAAATCATAACATAATGACTAAGTGAAACAGAAGCTGACAAGTATTTAGAGCAGTTTGAATTTTTATTAATTGCTGGTGGGAATTAAATTGAGGCAAACTCACAGAGAAGCTAATTGTGTTGCTAAACTGAATACAGTACATCCTTAGACCTGGGCAAACAGTACCTCTCTATGATCCTGAATCTCAGGGGGAATCTCTGTATTTAGTTATATACCTTATATTTCCAAGTACATATTTTGTTCCTAGAAGTCACCGTGATTCACATCTCCAGATGTATTAGCAATGCCAACGAGGACCCAAGATGTTACTGGTCAAAGGTGGAGCACAGACAGACAATGGTACTAGATGACAGTGAAATCATTGGTATACACTCTGATACACTCTGATGGCATGGCATGCTTGCTATAAGAATGCACTGGCAAGTGTAATAAATCAAACTTCTGAAGAAAAGTAGCAATTATTATGGGAACAAAAGCTTAGGAATAGGAGTATTGTTGAAACAATGAATGACTGAATGTGACTAATGCCCAAATTGAATCAAAGCACAAAAGTCAAAAAAAACACTGTAGTAATATATAAAGACACTTCATCATCTTTATTTATTTATTTATTGTATATGTAGTATAACTTTTTTTCAGGTAAATATTAGTTTACAATATTGTATATAATTTAGGGGAATAGGTTCACATCTCTTCAGATCTATGTTGGCACATCACACCCACCATTAAACTATCCATAGTCCTCCACCACACACGCTTGGATCTCCTGCCCTGTTTTTCCATTCCTACTCTCCTTTAGATGGAGAGCACAAGACCTCTCCTGCCTCGCCCACTGCTCCCCTCAGCAGTGTGTTTCAGTCAGTCTGCCTGTTCTGCTCCCTGCTCTGTCTCTGGTGGATTCTCTCACCTCCCTGGACTCTGACCTGTACTCTAGCTATTGTATGCATAAATAAATAAAATCTTTAGATGAAGAGCACATTGATCTGAGGAAAAGGCCTGGAACATATTATAATGTTAACAGTGTTCTGGTGATCAATGAACCATCATCCCCAACAAGTCTCTATGCCAAGTATGTTGCCCCTGATTGGGAAGGAATAAAACTTTGAGACTTGGAATGTGGACATCTTTGATTGATGTTCTCAAAAAAGTTGAATAGCCATGAACTGAATTCTCTAAAATGACTCACATCTCTCCTAAAGGCCCTGTGTGCTATCTGCAGTAAACTACTGGTATGAAAATTTAGACTGGATTTTTTTCACACAGTTTTTAAATGCTGTTTTATAAGTATACTTTATAAGTAACTTTACCCTTAAAGTTGAGTGCCTAATGTGGTGTTGAGTATATAGTGAGCACATAAAATATATGTATAATAACTACATTAAGAAAATGTCTTTTAAAAAATAGTTTAATGCAGCATTTCTCTGAACTTACAAAGGGAGTCTTGGTTTTATGGAATTATTTCAAATCTGCACCTACACAAAGGTTTCATTTAAATTGCTTAAATTCTCTGGTGAAAAAAAGTCCATTTTATTTCTTTCCAGTTTAGTGGTTTAAATCATCATTCAGCAATAATGCCACTGTACAGATCAGTGGGGAAAAGGGATTTTTCTTTCAGAGAGAAATGCTCAATTGTAATTTGCTATTGAAAGTACATATATATCTTTCCTTGACTATAAACAACATAAGAACAATATAGAATACATTTAAAAATGTTAAGCAGCTCAATTGATCTTTGGTGAAGTAGGAGAAAATGAAGACAACTACATTGTTACATATTATGATACTTTTTTAAATATTTTTGCATTTTCTTAACTTGGGTAATTGTGTCTTAAGCAAAATAAAACCATCAATTTGCAACTATTATTACATTGTAAAGTGTTTTTTATGGAAATTCCCATGACATTCTTATTTATATTAAACTAAAATAAAGTCAATCTCAAGAAACTACATACTCTACAACCCCAGTTAAAGAACATTTTTTTTTGATGACATAATTATTAGTATGTTTGGTAAACTAGAGGTAACCAGAAGATTTGGGATTGTAATGGGAGGTAAATCATGTGGTTATAAAAGGCCATCAAAGAAGATCCTACAATGAATGCAATGATCTGTTTCTTTGTTGTATAAATGTCAGAATCTCTTGGTTGAGAAACTGTGCTATGGCTTCACCAGACATTATCACTGAGGAAATTGGGTAAACAGTACTAAGGCTTTTGTGTGTGTGTGTTTTAACAATGTGTAAGTATATAATTATTTAACAATAAAAAGTTTATTTAAAATAATTTTAAAAACAGTAATTCAAATCAATATACACAATTTCATGTTCATTGCAGAATGACTTAAAAATGGCTAAGTTAGAAACAACTGAAGTGCCCATGGACAGATGACTGGATAAAGAAAATGTAGTGTATATACACAGTTCATCTATAAAATAATTAATCCTGCCATTTAAATTTACTTACACAGAAGAAATTTCTTAGAACATAGAGTTTGTGAAATAATTTCCAATAGTTGTCCTCTAGAATTCATTCTGTAATGAATGGCAAAATAAATTTCAATGAGGAATATTAGTACACAGGGGTACAAAATTAATAGTATGTCCTCTGTGACAAAATAGATAAGGTTATATTATAAAGGAAGTGTAAGAATACAAACTATTTTTATTGTTATAATTATCGCAATAGTAGTCTATAGACTGACATCAATATATTCATATCAAAAACACCTGACATCTGTTGGACTGTTAGTGTAGGAAGAGAAAATATAAACTCTAGTAGAAAGGAAATATGTTTACTATGTGTGAGACCAGGCTTCCTTTTCTGATTTCCTCAAAATTTTTCTAGGATCAGCATTATTTAACCTTTAAGGAATGCATAGTATTTTGAGTTCATTTTTTTCACAGCTACAGAATATGGAATAAGACATGGGCAAAAATGACCTTTTATCCCAAATATATTTTTTAATCCTGAAAATAAAATAGAACAAAAATTTAGCAAAAGTTTGACTATTTCACTAATTTGAGTAGCCCTATCACAAAAGGAATAATAATTCAGTACATACATGAAAAGGTGTTCATCAGGAAGTACACAATAATAAATAATTGCACACCTGCCAAATAATCTATAATTAAATACAAATAAGAAGACTGAAAATAAAGTGGAGCAACTACAACTCATATATTTTTGGTAGAATAGTAAATTTTCCTTTGGATTACTCATGGCCATATCTACTAAAAGATAATGTCCCAGAATTTATTTTATCTATATATCCATATATAGTTGGTACATATGTACTCAAAGGAATATGCATGAAAGTATTTATTTCAGAGTGTTCATAAAAGTCAGATGTGGAGTCCAGTAAGAGTATATTAGTAAATTGTAGAATATTCAAACAATAGAATTTACTAATATACTTTAGTGGAAGAATGACATGTTGCTACACAATACAAGATTGATCTCAAAAGCCTATGAATGAATGAATGAATGCAATATTTACACAAAATATAATATATTGTTCCATTTATTTGAAATTTAGTATCAAGTAAAGCTAATTTATGTTGCTAGATATCAAAATAGCAGTATCTTGAGGCAGGGGAGGAGATTAATGGGAAGTGGTATGCATGATGGAACCTTCTGAAAGGCTGAAAATATTTTTCACTTTGGTGAGTGAGAGTTACATTAAAGCATCATATATAAAATTAATCAGTCAGAGTAAATTTGATTTGTGCATTTTATTGTGTAGTACTGAAGTCTATTTTAAAGTAAATGATCTTAAATAATTTGTTTTGTGAACAGATCAATGTTTTCCTAGGCCCTATTTTATAAAATTTTGAATTACATGATTTAAATTATCATCTTTCTTCAACTGTCATATATTCTTTTAGCATATATCCTGATTTAAAATATATCGTGCTTCAACTTTTCACCTAGGTAGTTTTACATAAGGTGCTGTTTAATTCTCATATATATACAAAATACATTTAATCATACCTTAAATAATTTCATATATATTATTTAATAACCATATATATATGGTTTAAAATTTCCAAAAATTGTTTTGATTTCAATAACAACCACCAAATATTTGGGTTAGTTCCTTGAAGATTATGAAGATTACCAACATTGGGATATTTAATTTTATCTTAATTATGCTTTTCTCATTCTGCCATTTAATTTATAGTCAGTCTTACCCAGTTAGAAATGCAGTCTATTAATGAGTCCAAGTCAGAATACAAATCATTAATGTCGAGAGTTTTTGTATACATATTTTGTTTTCCTTATGATTATAAGCAACTTTTCCATAAACTGGCACTGAATACATTTATATAAAACTTTTATATAGAAACTTAGTTAGCTAATGGTACATGTCTTTTTGTTGGTTTATTTGTTTTGTGGAGTGTTTTAAGTATTTGCTCTCTTGTACTCTCATCCACAAATTTCTCTTTTCTTTGTACTAATTAACTCCCCTAAATGGTCCCTATCTCCTTCAAGTTCTTCCCATTAAATCCTCTGAAACAATAGAAGGGTGTTTTTTTAGAGTGGTTGACTTTTTTATATTTTTAACCTCATCTCACATAAGGAATTATATTTTGCATCAGTACTAACTTAAATATTAAAATATTGGAAAAATTAATAAATAATACTTATCCTAAACAGATTAATTCTATATTATTATTCAAACTAAATTGATTTGATGATCCTGCCAGGGTTTGTGCAAAATACAATTAGAGAGATAAATACCTCTCAGATTTACCAAGAAGTCCCCAATATAATAATATTATTATTTTAAAACTTATCTGGTATTTATGTCGATTGAAAATTGATTCTCAGTTGGAATGGAAAATATTATATATTTTGTGATTTTCAAAGCATAAATTTGCAGTTTTTAGAATGTGTAACATTTTATGATCCTCAATGTTCTTTATTTCATCTACTATCACTCATTTCTTCACATTTATTAAGACACTGGAGCTGGCTTACTATATTCATTCCTAGTAAACATATTTCATCAACTTGCACGTCTTCAGAGCCCATTTGGCTAGTGTGTTCATGCATTATTTCACAATTCTGTGATGTTAATTGCAATAGATTCTCCATTTTAATTGTTTGAAATATTCAACTATGTTTTTATCTTTTCACTTGTGTATTTTGAAATATCATTAAAGAAAACAAAGATTTAAGAACTGTGAAAGGAATTTCCATTATATTTCATACAAACTACACAGTTTTAATATTTTACCAAGTTAGATATCAATTTAAACCTTTGTTCTTTAACTTTTGTTCTTTGTTTAAACTATTATGTGAAATAACTAAAGGAACCATTTTAATTATAGTTAGATATGGGTTTTATGAGTTTATAAATGTAAACTATTGGATGAAATATAAGTAAAATTTTACAATAATGTCTATAGGTGAAGAATGCAAACCAATTGAAATTAACACATGAATATTGAGTATAAACAAAGGTTTAGGTATCCATTATATATGATGAAATAAAATAAAATTAAAATTCCAATCCAGTTATGATTTCTTTGTTAGATTTATACAATTTTTAAAAAATAGCAGCTTATTATTTTTGATTGGTAAATCACAGGTTATCAGTTGAGAAGACAGAACACTATATGGGCACTCGTGTTTATGAGAGAAAAAATGTAATTTATATTAATAAAATCAAAGAAAATATTCAGTGATATTGTAGCTTGTTTAAAAAGTCTCAAGAATTGTAGTAAATCTTTCAAAGGATTCAAGAATAGCACTTTTATTTTTCCTCAAGAGGATATACTAATCCGAAAGTCAAGGTGTCATGGTTTTACTAGATTAAACAAAGCTACCTTTGGGGACTGGGAGATAAATATATTCAAATTACTTAAAATTCACTGTAGTGCAAGAGTTATTATTGCTGATTCAGTTTGCTAAGTACTATCCAAAAATCAATGCAAGTGGGAAAACAAATTGAACTTGTACAGAGATTTGAGGGATTCCAATACTGTTTCTCTTAAGCTGTAGCCCCTTAAGCGTCATATGAAATGAAACACATAATGAGCTTTCAGTATGTGTTTGCCTCCATCTATCATAAAGTGTAGACAAATTCTGAGGTTGCAAATTTAGATTCTTTATTGTTGCTTTATGTTAATGATTATTGTCATTTATATCCTTTTGGGTTTAACATTCTCAGTAACTATAGAGTACAGATGGTGGAAGGCTCTTGCAGAAATGTACTCAGCAAATATGAACATGTTGATTTTAAAACATATGATAAAAAATAATGAATTATCCTTTAACTTACATAATCAATCAAAATGTTGTGATATAAATATATAGAGAAAAGTAGTCAGAATTTTGTTTAATCACTGGATTCAAGTGTATGTGTATATGACCAAATAAAACATTAATGACTGAGTACTTATGTTGTTTTAAAAAATCTCCATATTCCAATTGATACCAGAATCATGAACTAAGTTTACATTATTCATAAAAAATATGGGTAACAATAAAAGCATTTTGAAAAAGTGTTTAGAAAAAAATTGCAGCACTTTAAACATTATCTTGAATTTAGGGATCCTATAGTTGCTAGTTTTAACAAGTATGATTTATAAAAACAAAGCCTTCCTTTAAATTGAAAATAGATGCATTTCTCTTGTTTTTACTGTTTCTCAAGGAGTAGACTGCATGCATCCAAATTACTCATTCTGATAAATGGAGATTCATAGTTCCTTTTCAATTCTATTAAAACAGATATTGACTACAATTTTTTTCCTGGATTCCAGTATAAATTGCTGCCTTTAATTTAGTCATCACTTCATCAATCCACAAATTTAGCCATTCTTCCATCTTTTGCATATCACATACTGTGAATATTAGTTTGGCACTTTCTGGAGTGATATCATGTTGTTTACAGTGTAAGAGTTGAAGATAAGAAAGTCAACTGTCACCTTCTTCAGTACCATTTAAGAATATGTGTATCAGGCAACTTAAAATGACTGCCTCTCTTTACTTATCTGTGATTGACTACAAAAGTTCAGAACACAGGTTTTCACTTTACATATAAAGTTTGATCTATTCTTTACAATTTTTTTATTACAGGAAATTAAAAAAAATGTGATGATCAGCAATGTGTTATTTTCACAAGGAAACAACTCATAGTTAATGAGTTGACAACTGGTAAAGAAGGAGACAAAAAATATTTACTCTTATCTATTGACAACAATTTGAATTCTAAGGGAGTTTAACTGATTTTAATAATAAATTACATATTTTAAAAGATTTATTTATGCATACAAGAACTGGGGTACAAGCCAGAGGTGTGGGAGGGTGAGAGGATCTACCAGAGACAGTGGGGAACAGAACAGGCAGATTGACTGAAATGCACTGCTAAGGGGAGCAGCGGGTTGGACAGGAGAGGTCTGCTACACCATGTGGGTTACCTCCTTGGCTAAGGATCTAATTTGTGCTGCAGTGGCTGTGGGTAGCTTCATAGTGCTGAGACTTAACCATTTAACTCCCTTAACCCTTGGCCCTAAACTGCATATTAATGAAAATGTCAGAGGAAAGAAGAGCAGGAGGTGGTCAGTCTGATTCTACTAAAAGCATGATAACTTGAGTTCTAGTTTAATAAATAACTGTTATTTACTAGGAGGAGAATCCTTACCAATGAAATGCTTTGAATAGACTATTCTAGTGTTCTAATATTAAAATAGACTGAATGGTTTAAAAGAACAAACATCTATTTCTCCTGGTTCTGGAGACTAAATTATGCCCAGCGTGACAACATTGTTAGTTTCTAGGTGAGGTTCTTCCTGGTTTGTAGATGGCCAAATTCTTATTGTATCCTCACATGGCAGAAAGAGTGAGCAGTCCTCTGTCTTCTATAAGGATATTAATCCTGTCATGGTACTCTATCCTTATGATATTATTTACATCTAATTGTATCTTAAAGGCTTCTCCTCCCAAGACTATCCTACTGTGGTGGGGTAAATAGGATTTTCAACATATAAATTTGGAAAAGTGTAAGCAAACATGCATTCCACAACACTTAGTTTAGGATTTCTTGTGTTAAGCACACCACTCTATAGAGTATGACATCCAATAGAAATTCACCTGTTTCCATATGTCTCTTATGTGTGAAATAGACTTATGTGCTATGTGAGATATGACTGAAGATCATATTAAGGTCTGAATTATCAGAGACCTTAGCTTTCAATAGGATTTGTTAAGTACATATGTCTCCAATAGTAACTAACATGGAAAGCAAAGACCTAGGGAACCATATGGGACATTTGTTGCTTTACTCATGTCTTTTGATTGTTGTATTGTTGAAATTATTAGTGATGAATGATACTGGTTAACTTCACTAATTTGTGTGGCATTGATATAACAATTAGTGTTTGGTTATAGTTCATTCTTGTGACATAAATCATATTGCTTTACAGACCTGTGAACCATTGCTAAGGCACATTTAGCAAGAGAAAGGAGATGATCATGGGCAGTGTCATTTATTAAACTGGATAAAACATATTTAGGCCCATGAGGAAACTGACTAAATGGAATATTAGAGAGCTACAGGAAAAAGAGATTAGAGAAAGCAGTTTAAAATAACTGACCGCTCCTTCTTAGGTAGATACCCCAGAGAAACAGAAAATATGACCTGGTACTTGACAACAGGAAGGTGGTTTATATCTAAATTTATCTTAATGAATGTCTCTAGTTAAACGTTAACTAGAGAAAAGATGAAATCCAATACCTAATAATACCAATACCTAAGTGGCTCCAAACTTTATTAAGAAGATGCTTCTGAAATTTGTGATAACTAGTTCCTGGTGAATCAGAGCTATATGAGTCTCTGGAATATAAAAATAAATATATTTTGAAATTTAATTGTTACTGCTCTATATGATGACCTCATGAGTCCTATTTAGTAACTTCATCTTTTCTGGGCTGGAGGGACAAATCTAGTGTGAAGAAAACTCGAGGAATAGCTCCTAACATACCAGGCTTCCCTTGTTTTATACAAACAAATCTTGTAGTTTATATCTCTCATACTATTTAACAAAACAGTATTAGTGAGTCTAATTTGACTATCCAACCCTGCAGCTTAAGTCAATAGATTAAAATTCTATTCCCTGGCAGTTGCTAGCAGCAGTGGTGATAATAAGACCATTACAAGAGGAGAAATACATCAAACTCTTTTTTCCTATTACTGGAAGACCTACTGTTTCTTCTGTGCTTTAGGAGATATGGCCTAGTCATTCAAAAATTAACATAAATAAGGCCAGTGATTATAGTAGAATTCTACAGTAGAACTATAGAATTACAACTAATTCTATAGTTGAAGACCAAGATGAAGTGACTATTGAATCCTAAGTATATCCTGTTAAAGCAGTTGAGTATTAAGAGGAAATGCTTCCAGAAGCTTGACTTACGACACATAGATATGCAGGTGATGCATATCTATGCAGGCTGTATAGATATACACATAGGTAACCAGGAAGGTACAGAGCTGATTTCAGGTACTGCTTGAAAAGGATGGAATAGGACTACCAATACCTAAGTGACTCCAAACTTTATTAAGAAGAATCTTCTGAAATTTGTGATAACTAGTTTGTTTCGTGGAATTAAAGAGAGGCTGATGTAAGCATATTTTGAGAAGAGATACTTTTCCAAATTCAACTAAAATATCTGTTTTTATATGAAATATAAACCAGATGAACACTTCGATTAACAGATTATGATTATCACTTGAATTTGAGAGCAAAATGTCCACAGGTGATATTAGAACAAATACATATTAGAATTGAAATAATGAAAAAAAATTGTTTCATGTGACTACTAATGCAAAATTTGTAAAATAATGTAAATTAAAATATATTACTGGAGGTGAACACATACATTTCATAATCAGAAAAGTACTAATACACCTGGGTATTGAGTAAATTTATATTTATGCCTGATTTGTAACATAGCTTTAAAATAAAAACTACACAGTCAAAGACATTTGCTTATAATTAATTCTTTGAGTAATTAATCTTTTTTTTAATTTATTTTTTTAAAGATTGATTTATTTATGCATACAAGAGCTGGGGTACAGGCCAGAGTCATGGGAGGTGAGAGAATTCACCAGAGACAGAGCAGGGAGATGGACTGAAATACACTGCTGAGGGGAGCAGCGGTCCAGGCAGGAAAGGTCTGCTGTGCCATGTGGGTTCCCTCCCTGGCCGGGGATAGAACTCACACTGATGTGCTGTGGCTGCTTCACAGTGCGGCGCTCAACCCACTGCGCCACTAGGGAGGCCCGAGTAAATAATCTTGCATCAACTTTAATGAAACAGATAAAAGGAGCTAAATGGAGTGTGGCACAAATCTTTAAATATTCATATAATTAAATATATTTGTGGCTCAAATATAATCTATAAAATGTGTAATGATGAAAATAAATCAGTATGTTTTAGACAATCTTTATAAAATTGATTTAAATTACCAATTTTATCAATTGTTTTTTATTTTAAATCAAGATTTGTTTATTGGTTGACCTCATTTGAAAGCTGTATGTTTTGGGATAACATTGGTTTACAATGTGGCATGTAATCACGGGTATAGGTTCAGACTGATGCCACCATACCACTGCTACACCCAAACCACCCATTATCCTCCAAGATAGTCCATAGGGTCTCCTCCCATTTTTCCCACCTCATACTCTCCCCCTCTGATTTCTGTCAGATTTCTAGGGTTTGGTTTTGTTTAGTTTTGTGGTTTGCTTCTTTATATTTTACATATGAATGAAATTATTTGGTATTAGTCTTTCTTCTTTTGACTTATTTCACGTAACATAACTCCCTCCAAGTCATCCAAATCACAAATAGTATATGGTTATATTTTTATAGATAAGTGGTACTCCATTCTGTGTATACACCTCACCTTAATCAGCACATCTATCCTTGGGCAGTTAACTTATTTCCATAACTTGGCTGCAATTAATGTAGGAGTGCATATATACCTTTGAATTAGTGTTTTTGCATTCTTTGGTTAGTTACATAGGAGTGGAACTGCTGAATCATATGGCAGATCTCTTTTATTAATGATAGTCAGTCTTTTGACATTATGAGAAAACTCCATATTCTTTTTCCAGAAGCACTGAACTAGTCTACATCCCACCAAAAATATAAGGGTTCCTTTTTCTCTGCACCCTTTCCAACATTAGTTGTTTCTGATCTTTTTATATGTGCCGTACTTATCCTAAGTAAGAGGTGGTATCTCATTCTAATTTTGATTTTAATTTCCCAATGGTAAATGATGATGAAACTTTTTTTTTTTTTCATATTCTTGTTGGCCATCTGCCTATCTTGTTTGGAGATGTGTCTGTTTTGCTCTTCTGCCAATATATTGATCGGGTTACTTGGCTATTTGTTGTTCCTGAGTTATATGAGTTTTTTATATATCTTAGATGTTATAAAAACTTCCTTTTGGATGTGTGATGTGCTGATATTCCATTCAGTAGGGTGTGTTTTCTTTTCAATAGTAATTATTTTGTTTTGTGAAGCAGAAAGGGGTGCGGTGGGTGGTAGCGGAGGTGGAGAGGCCCCATGGACTCTGGTGGATAATGGTGTGGTAACACAATAAACATTTTAATAGCTTTGAACCTATAAATTCTAAATCATATGCCTTGGTCTAAAACCACATTTTCAATAAAAAAACAGCACAATTAAAAATAAATAAAATAAATCTAAGGGATATCAACAGAGTGGTTTCCAAATTTAGAAAGAATAAAATAAATAAAAGTACATTGAAAAAAATTGAATTTTTTATATGTTGACATGTATATTGAATTTAAAATTAATGAACACACTATTAGTCTTTGACTTTCATTATCATAGTATCCTTATGGAGCATCTTGAGAAATTTGACCTTTATTTTGATTCTATATTTTCTTATTCATGCTTATTCAAGCTCTTTTGGTCTGCATGTAGTGCAGTTAAATTCAGTAACTCAAAGCAACTAAAGTGCTGATTTTATGAGTAATTCAATGTAGAAATCATCTAGACCTCAAATTGGTATTCCTATCACACTCAACCAGAACAGTTTACAAACTCAACAAATTTGATTTTACAAATACAGGTAAATTATAACTTAATGATAAGGATTAAATTTGCATTTTAATGCATTTACTCAGCTAAATTAACAGAATAAGAGAACTACAATTCAAAATACCCATGGATAATGAATATAGCAACCATAGAAAAACTGGCTTTGGCTGATTCTGCCAAAGCAGAATGACAGTTTAAATGTGAAAAAATGTTTTAGATTAATAATTAGACTATTTTAACTTCTCTTGCAATTTGAAGTTTCATAGACTTGTTAAATTTTGCAATTTTAAAGTTTCTTATATTTTATATATGTCTGCATTTCTTAGGTTCCAAAAAGGAAGTGAAATCATTAGAGAAGTTCTAAGAATGTTTCTAGCCTGAAGGGAAACAGCAATCACCAGCAAACTAATAATAAAGTTAGTGTTTAAGAGCTTAGGTTTCTAGGAAATTTTTGCAGACCTAAGATATTTGGTGAGCTTTATTAAGGAGTGAGAGTTTGGAATACTTAAAAAACTCTCACCGTATTGAGAGTTTTCATAGCTATCAATATCTTATAGTTAACCTTTTGATTTTATGTAAAAAGATGTCTATGGACTCAAAGCAAACTTTCCAATTCCATAGAATATTAGTTTTACAATATACTTATGAATCACTCTCTCACAAGCACACAATAAAAATGACTGTCTACTAATATAATTTTGTGACTTACTGGATTTTAATTTTTGAACTCTAGTTTTTACTTAGTGTTTACTATATAATAAATGAATACTGATTCTCAAAATGAATAATTTATATGCAATATTTTCCTCCTATGTTTTTTGAGTATGGAACTCTTTTATCAGAGCACATTTAAAAATTAGTATGTACTAGGATATGTTTGGGAGAATAGTCTCTAAGAGTATTGGATTTACATGGCTGAGATGATGTATTGCATTTTTGTATTTGTCAGATAATATCCTGTTTCATAGATGAAGTAACATATTTTTCCCTTGAGAGAATGTGTTTGGAAATGTATAATCAAACATTTTCTACTTCTTGGAGTCAATGACATTAAATATATAACATTCATGTCAAAAATTCCATATATCCTAGACACTCTTCCTTATTTTGTACCTGTATTAACATATAATTTCCCCAAAAATATGAGAAAAATGTTTTATTGCTCCCAATTTACAGAAGAGAAAGTTGAAGAACAACTAAAATAATGTGATTAAAATCATGCTATTATATTGCAGTACTGATTTCAAGCTGACTTACCACATAAAATACCCTTTTGCTTGCCACATTTCTATACTTCCATTGGACACTCAGCATATTGCTATATTATTACACTTACTAACTTTATTCCATTATACTATTTACTATTTCATTCAAAGATAAAATATTAAACACTGATAGCAAGAAAAAATATTTGTACGTATTCTCAACCTTTATGACAGAAATACTCATGGAAAGAAATTAAACACAATCGACCCTTGAAAACGGTTTGAATAATGCAGTTGCACTTATGCACAGATATTTTTCAACAAATACATTGAATACATTTCTGGAGGTTTGAGACAATTTGAAAAATACTGTCAATGAACCATATGGTATAGAAATAGATAAAAGAAATCAGAAGAAGTTAGGCATGTTAAAATAATATGTAAATAATAGTCTTATCATTTGCTGCCATATAGTGTATGAAAACTTATTATTACAAAGTTAAATTAAAAAAAAAACACTTACACAAAGAACTCACAGGTGCATAAATAGCAACAGTCACAATAGAGAAAAATGCAAACAAAATTTTGAATGCAATATTAAACAGTACCTCAAAGTCACGATCACCTCAATATTTTTTGGGTGCAATATGAGTCATAACTGTAAAATTAACTGTCATGCAAAGTGCACTACAATTTATCAGTAAGCTTTCTAGGTCAATGTTAGGGTATTAAAAGTAAGTTCTGTGGGAGTCAAAACTTAAACAACTTATTTTCTGTGTTGGTTGGTATCCCTAACCCCTTTATTGTGCAAGGTTCAACAGTAATAGGAAAGCTAAATTATGACTCTCTGAAAGAAGTGAGTGTCAATACATTAGATTTGCTGCATGACTATTACTTGTGAAAATTCAGTCCTTTAAAAAATAAATGTACGGTCTATGAGAATGCATGTTGAGAGTTCATTTATAGAATGCACACTATTATTTTCTAAAGACAAATTTTTCAAGATGTCAACTCAACAGTGTAGTTTTCTTTCCTTGTTCTTTATTTGGTTCCCTTATATTCCTCCTAGGGGAGGATCCATCTGGTATTTTTCTTTTGCCTTCTGACTTACTTCGCTGAGCATAAACCCTTCCATTTCCATTCATGTTCCTATGAATGCGTCTAGTTTTTCATTTTTTATTGCTGAGTAGTATTCCATTGTGTATATGTACCACTGAGTAGTATTCCATTGTGTATATGTACCACAGCTTCCCGATCCACTCATCTGTTTTTGGGCATTTAGGTTAAGAACAATAATAATAATAACAACAAGAAAGAAACAAAAACCAAAAATGAAAAGACAAAGACAAACTGAGGACATTTGGTGGGGAGGGAAGAGGGAAGGGTGGAGGGCAGATGGGAATACGGGGGACTAAGGTGATGGTGCACTGGTGTTATGGTGATGGGGAATATATGGGGATTACAAACGATGTCAAATATATGTAAATTAAAAAATATATATATATAAAATAAATATATAAAAAAATAAATAAAACAGTGTAGTTTTCCAGTACAACTGATAAGCAGAATCAATGATGTCTGTTCATAATTGTTACTGCTTTCATATATGTAAATTCTGTTTTCTTAAAGAATAGTGAGCTATTTAAGACATAATTTCCCTGATGCTTATTTTCTTGTTAGTCAACTAGTATGTTTAACAAAATGCCAATTGTATAGATATTAATAAGCATTTCTTTAAGCCATTAATGTAAGTAATCATGGCAAGAAGCAAAAACTGATAAAAATAAATAAATACCAAACATATGGTACATAGAAAATGTTCAGTGGAGGTTAGTGTTTGAAAATAATTTTAACCACAGTAATTTACAAATATGAAAATTATGCTCATCCTTGAGATAATGAAACATTTGTGCCATATATAAAGTAAATATTAGTGAGATTTTCTAAGAAAATTATTCAAATAACTTCTAAATTTTAAGTTGAAAATATATAAAGGAATGATGTTAAATAGCTGAAAATAATTTTAATGCTAAAGAAAACTGATAATCAAAGAAAATTTTTAGTAGAGAAGAATAAAAGTTAGAGGAAAAAAATAAATTTTGCCACAATATAAGAAATGTCATGCATTATTTGATAATAGTTTTGCAATCCTCTGATAACCAAGTTAATTAATAAAACTTCACATCATCATCAACTTTTATTCGCCTTTTTCACATTGCCAGCATCCTATGACTTATTGAAATAAAACAAATATTTTTTGTATCTAGATGAACTTGCCTTCTCTACCTGTTTAGAATTAAGGTAGACTATATTAAAGTTAACAAGTTTGTTGGTATAGAATTGAAAGTATATTGTTCTCTATTTTCACAAAATTTGTTTTCTATAATACTTTTAAACAAACATTTAAAAACTGAAAATGTATTTTAATCACTTATAATTTAAGTTTTATATTTACTCAGTTTGATCATCACTGTGATTTTTGTATGTAAGGTAAAAATTCTAAGCTATATGGTTCTCTATCAACTGCAAAGAAAATGAAAAATCAGCTCCCTCAGTATTGATTTTCCTGTATTAATTGATATTTTGTCAAGATAATTTTTATTATTCACTGAAGACTGAATTAATAATCCAGTGTTTTATACTATATTTCTATAGCAATGGAGTTTGAATCTCCATGTGGTAAAATGGTTTTAATTTGGATAATCAAACTTGTTGAAGTTGGCTCAAAAGAAAGAATAAAAGATCTAACCTTGGTTTCTACTTGGGTAGAACAAGTTGGCAGCAGTTAGGGTGGTGCTGAAACTCTCCAGATGTGTTTAATGAGAGCTATTAATTCTCTATCCTCTAATGACATTCATTGTTCAATACAGAACACAAAGGATATGCCCTCTGAAAACAAAGATTCAAATTCTGCTGTTAGAGAACATAGTCCTTTCTGTAACTTGAAAATTTATAGCTATTGTTGTATCTTTGGTAATAATTGCGAATGTTCAAAAGGAAATCATCTAGTGGTTTGGTTTAAATTTAGAAATGAGAAAAGTTATCATTTCCATATCTCCTATGAACCTGTACACTAATTTTTCCTTAATATATACACAGAGATGTAGTAACAAGTAACTTTTATGACTTCTATGTAGGGAAAATACAAGTGACTGAGTGTTTTGAAGATATAAATTGTGGCTACTTGATTTGTAGGATTAATATCTGTCTAGTGACAGTAACATTTTGTGATAAGAACGTTTCAATTCTTTACTTTTCTTCAATACAACTAAGTGTATATTTATATTTCCTGAATATATTTCATACCTAGTAATTTTTTTGCATGAAAAAATGTAGACAATGCAAGAAATTATTTTTATGAACATATACACAGAAAAGAATAACAACATTTATTAAGCTTTAAGTAGTGCCACACATATAAAATGTTATTTTATTCTACTAATTAATATTTGAGGTAGTTATTAGTTTTTATATTGTTGTAGAAAGTTACACAGTGTTGTATATTTTGCCGTTATAATGAGTAAATGGAAGAGCTGAGATTTGAACTACTGTCTTTGATAGGAGAGCCTACTATTTTTATTCCATATTATTGCTTCCTTCCCACAATTTTATATTAGGAAATCTATAGTCAAGAATTAAATTAACTGTGAATTTATTTTCAGATTTATAATATATTCTGTGGCGATTATATGCCAACCCCTGCTTTAGAGTACCAAAAAAAGTATATACAAGGGGATCCCTGATAGAGTCAGATTTAAGCATGATCAAAGAAAAACTCTATGGAGTGCTGACAACTTACTGAAACCTGAGTTAACAAAGAGAAAATATGGGTACAGGGTCTTTCTGACCGAGGGAGCAGAAAATGAAAGGCCCTGAGGCTGGAACTAGTTTAGCTTACAAACAGAAGGAAGACTGGTATGTTGGTAGCACAACAATCAGATGAGGGGTTAGAAATGAGCAAGGTGAGGCAGCAGGGACAAATGCAGTGCCATGAAGATCAGAATTGTAGGTGTAAATTAGATTTAAATAATAATACTTACAGTTTTAAGATACTGCTTTGGAACCTCCCTGGTGGCACAAGGATTGAGCACCACACTGTGGAGCTTCCACAGCCACTGCAGTGCAGGTTCAATCCCTAGCCAGGGAGGAGACCCACATGGCACAGCAGATCTCTCCTGCTTTGCCCACTGCTTCTCTCATCAATGTATTTCAGTCCATCTGTCTGTTCTGCTCCCCGCTCTGTCTCTGGTGACTCTTCTCACCCTGTCACCACACCTCTGGCCTGTACCCCAGCTCTTGTATGCAGAAATAAATAAAATCTTAAAAAAAAAAGATACCAGTTTGGTTAGAGTGTAGACAACTAATTTCACTATCAAGAATGAAAAAAAAGATCCCAGTCAGAAGAATCCCACTCCCACTCACAGATCACTAAAAAAAAAAAAGCAATATTATGAATCAAAAATGTTTCCAAAGTTTTTTTATATGAGTAACAGTAAATAATTGTTATTTGCTGATTCGAAAAGACCATAGCAGGAAAAGGAAGAAAAATGGGCTTTAGGAGGAAAGTGACCACATTTACATACACAAACATACATACACACATATATCCATCATGTTCATACCATAGAATCCTAAGAACTAAAACAGAAATTTATTATGAATTTAAGTCATAATTAGAACTATAATTCTGATACCAGAGTTTCAAAGTCATTTTCTAAAGTGTTTTTGCCCTCTTTAATGTATATGAATGCATTGCAGAGTCTAATATAGCTGGATAGTATACATCTATGTGTTTAGTTGTCTGTCTGTGTATCTAAAATACAATTCTAGTGACATAGACTTCTATCCTTGGTTATGGTAGTCAAGAGGTAATCATAAAAATCCCTTAAGGGTTTTATAATTAATAAGTTTTTATGGAGCTTTCAATAAAATGTTTATACTCTGACAAAATTTTATAATCATGTTCAAATAATGCATAAAACTTCAAAAAACTTTTTGAAATAACTGTTCCTTGGTGGTTTTCATTTATCATTTTGGCAACTATCCAAGTGAGAACTCAGAATTCTAAAACACTTATAATTTTTTCAACTAAAGTAGGTCAACAGAAAGTGGAAAAGTGTGGTGTAGATGCCACCTTTTCCCTTAGTGCACTTACTATCTTCTAAGATACAGTGTTGTGGTGTTTGTATTAGAACATCTTGATCAATGCAGGCCTTCTTTGAAGAAAATACAATCTGTTCAGAAAAATAGTGTACTAGTTTCTGTATATTGTTAAAATAGTGAGAGTTTATAATAGCTTGTTGATTTGTATGAGATGATATTCATGACTTGATTATTTGGTTGTATATTATAAAGCTCAAATATGTGTATATATGCATATACATATACAATATAAACTGAAATATATTTTGAGAAAGCATATTTGACTAGAAGATAAATATCTATAACTACATAATCAAAATAGTATGACATATAACAAATATATTTTCTTTAATTAATTAGACATATGTCATGCCTCTAGTCTCTGGCAAAATTTGTCATCTCATTAAATGTGGGCAACACTAGTGCAGTTCATTTCAAATTACTCATATATTATCCTTTGACTATTTTATCAGCATCCTTAAGAAAAAAATAGAGCCTCCCTGGTGGTGCAGTGGGTTAAGCAACGCACTATGAAGCAGACCACAGCCACTGCAGCACAAGTTCAATCCCTGCCTCCAGCTAGGGAGGGAACCCACATGGCGAGGCAGACCTCTCCTGCGACACCTGCTACTCCCCTCAGCAGTGTGTTTCGGTTGGTCTGCCTGTTCTGCTCCCCGCTATGTCTCTGGTGAATCCTCTCACCTCCCTGGTCTCTGACCTGTACCCCAGCTCTTATATGCATAAATAAATAAATCTTAAAAATTACACTAGAAAATGCATAGGTTGAAAATTTAATTTACAAACTTTTTATAAAAACATTTTGAATTGCTAAATCTAAAGATCATATGCAATTTTAAGACTATAGTGAAAGTTTCCTCAAAGATTTTATTTGAAAATATTTGATGAATCAAGAGCAAAATTATAATTTAGCATCACTTCCTACCAATACTTGATTTAAATTTTTCTTTGCTTTCTTTCATCTTTTTCTTTTAATCATTAAACAAATAAAAGTATTTTCATTGCAACTTGATGAATTCATTGATATCTATGACTTTTTTTAGAATATAAGAAATATGACTATGATGGTAAAAAAGTAATAAAAGTTTTAGAATAATTGTTGACAATTATATCTCTGAACTATACCAAATTTAAATGTTACACTATATTCTTAATTTATCTATAAATAGGTAATAGTGTTTTATATATATAAAATCCATAATTTAATTTTTATTTCAATATTAGTTATAAATACCAATATACTACTTTTCCCTCTCTTTACAAATGTCAGTGTTAGTAAAATTCCTTTTAATTGATAATAACATCCCATTGTTTGTATATATATTAAACTACAATTGTATAAAGGGAAAAATAACTACATAGGATAATCAATAAAAAAAATCTGAAAGATAGTCATGTAAAGAAAGAGATTGCTTATAAGGTTAAGCATTGAACTTTCAAGAGACACTGTAAAAGCTGGAACAGTGTAATGATACCTTTATAAAGTTTATATGCATTTTTAAAAATAAAGAGCAAAAAGAAAACAGAAAGAAATTGCCAACCTAAATTGTATTCTTACTTAAAAGTACTCTAAAGACATTAAAATAAAATAAAAAAATAAAATGCTGAGAGAGTTTATTACTGGTAGAATAAGCTAAGATATACTAATGTAGTTATTTATGTTGGAGGAAAAGTGTATCAGATAGAAGAAAACGATCCAAAATGGGAGCATGAATAATCTGAAAAAAAAAAAAAAGAATCTTGGGTAGATCATGAAGGAATATATAAAAGATTCACTAAATAAACAATAATAAGTGAATTCAATTTCACAGTGTGTGCATTGCACAGAAATTGTTTATATCAATAAATTATAGCTATATATCATACACTTTAGAGTCTGTTATTATTTTATTTTTAATTATTTGTTTTTAGAGTAGTTTTGGGTCCGCAAGAAAATTTAACAGACAGAGATAGCCCATATCCCATCTGCCATATCCCCCAATGATGAGCACATCTACCATCATGGTACCTTTTTTTAACCAAGGAAAAACAAATATTTATACATATAACCACTCAATGTCATTTGTCTGCTCTGGTGTTCCCTCTTGGCATTGTGCATTCTATTTATTTGGAAAAATATTTATTTTAGGTTAATCATCTTTTGGGCAATATTTTCTACTGCTCCTAAAACCCTCTGCCTATTCATTTTATTTCCAGACCCATCCCAGGCAACCCCTGACCTTTTTGTCATCTGATTTTTCCAGAATGACATATACTTAGAGTAATATAGTGTGTAGCTTTTTTCTGTTGCTTAGTAAAATATATATTTAAGATTTCTGCATGTCTTTTTATAGCTTCATAGCTTATTTATTTTAAACACTCAGTAATATTCTTTCGTTTGGATGTACCAGAGTTTGTTTATCCACTCACCTATTGAAGGACATCTTGGTTGATCCAAATTTTGGCGATTATGAAAAAGTAGCTCAAAACATTTGTGCATTAATCTTTTTGCTCTGCTAAAATAAAATGCCACAAACTGAGAGACAAACAGCAGAAATGTATTGTTCACAGTTCTCAATTCTGGAAGCCTAAGATCAGAATGGCAGAATGATCAAGTGAGAGTCCTAGTGCAGCTGTGTAATTCTTTTACCCTCAAAAGGCAACAGGAACTAGTGGGATCTCTTTTATATAGTGCAAATCTATTTATGAGGATTCCAAGACCTAATCACCTACCGATCCCCCCTTAATACCATCACCCTGGGGTTTAGAATTTCAGCATTTGAATTTGGGTAGAACACGAACTTTCAGAACAAAGTCCATATGAAGGTTTTCATGTTAGGCATGTTTTCAACAGCTTCAGATAAATACTAAGGCGTGCAATTGCTGAATCATATAGTATACTATGTTTAATTTTGAGGAATTGCCAAATTGTCTTTCATTCCTAGCAAGAAGTATGAGAGCTTTTGTTGATCTACATTGTAGCAATCACTTGGTTTTGTCAGTGTTCTGGATTTGTGCCATTCTAATATGTATGTAATGGTATCTCATTGCAGTTTCAGTTTCCATTTCTCTGGAAGAATATAATGTATACCATCTTTTTATATTCTTATTTGTCAGGCCTCCCTGGTGGCCTAGAGATAAATCTTAGTGCTATTATCATGAAGGCTTAAGTTCTACCTCTGGTCAGAGAGAAGACCTACATATGGCGCAGCAGGCCTCTCTTGTCTTGCATTGTTGCTAACCTTAGCAAGTATATTTCAGTAGATCTACCTGTTTTGCTCCCTACGCTATCTCTGGTGAATCTTCTTATCCCCTACAACTCTGGCTTATGCCTCTATTCTTCTATGCAATAAATAAATCTTAAAATATATGCGTATTTATATATATATATAGAGAGAGAGAAAGAGAGAGCATGCTATACATTCTTATTTTTCAACTCTATATATGCTTTGATGAATTATCTCTTTAAGATCTATTTTGTTGAATCTGGATTTTTCTTTTTCCATTTGCAGGGAACTGGTGGCTTTTGAAACCATAACAGAACATTTAGACATATTTTGTCATCAAAATAGTATTACTTAGCTATAGTGATATTTTACATTAATTTATTAAAATATATCTTTTATTTCTGTTATTTTTTATCTTTAATTGAGATAATATTAGGATGCCCAGTCAGGTATTGTAACCATAGTGGCAACAGCACATCATCCATAGTCCACCATCATAGTTCAATGTGCTTCTTGCTTCCTTCCCTCGTTGTTCTTACCTTTCCCCCAACATTTTTCTTCTGTATGTTTCAGTTCTTTACTCACCTTTCAAGGCTTAGTTTTTAAGCTTATCTTTCTTTGACCCCTTGTGGATTTCTCTGTATTTCATATACTAGTGACGCCATCCAGTATTTTATTTATCTTCTTCACTTAGCATTATACCTTCCAGTTCCATCCATATTGACACAAATGTTATGAGTTTATCTGATTGTTGAATAATATTCCTATATGTACATACATATTTTTTATTTGTCAACTCTATATATTCTTTGATGAATTGTCTTTGTAAGATCCAATTTTTAAATCTGGAATTTTTTTCCATTTTTTGGAACTGGTGGTTTTTGAAAACGTAACAGAACATTTGTTCATATATATATATATATATATATATATATATATATGAACAAATTACACCTGGTGGCAGGTGTAATCTCATTGTGGTCTTGATTTGCATTTCCCTGATGATAAGGATGGTGAATGTTTTTCATATACGTATTTGCCATCTGTATGTCTTCTTTGGAGAAGTGTCTATTTAGTTCTTTTCCCCATGTTTTTATTGGTTTATTTGTTTTCTTTTTGATGAGTTGTGTAAGTTTTCTGTATATCTTGTGTATCAGTCCCCTGTGAGATACATGGTATACAAAATTTTTCTTTTTCAGTTGGGTGCCCTTTTGTTTTATTGACAATTTGTTCTGCTCTTTAGAAGCTTTTTGGTTTGATGTATTCCAACTGTTTATGTTCTCTTTGGTTTTCCATGCTGTTGGACATAAATCCCTAAGGACATCACTGAAATTATGTCATAAATGTTTTGCCTCTGTTTTCTTCTTTATATTTCATGTTTTCAGGCCATACAGCCAAGTGAAGGTCTGTATTTAATTAGATTTTTCTTATGGGTGAGCTTTAAGAGTTTTTTTTTTTTTTTGTATATTTTTGGTAATAGTACTTAATCACATGTACCTTTTGAAAATATTTTCTTCCAGTCTGTGATGTCGCTTCCAAAGTGGCTAACTTATTTCTAATAGTTTTTACATACTAAATATTAATGTCTGTGTGTTTGTGAATTTTGTAATTTAGGATTTATCATTCTTATTAGTGTTAAATTATATTCAGTCATGATACAATTTCACTTGGTATGTTAAGAATCTTAGTACATTTACCCTTATTTTAACACATTATGCTAATTTGCCATTGTTGTGTTTTTATTTTTTAGTCATGTCTTTGTTCAGATGTTTAACTATTTTGTCACTTTGCATTGTGATTTTATTGAAAATGCATGTATCTCATTTTAACCAATCTGAAAATTCTTTTTGCTACACTGATATCATTTACTAATTTTTTTTAACATTAGGACTTTGAAGTTGTGACTTGAAATTTTCTTACTTTAGTTATTAATGTTGTCATTTCCATTTTACTTCCCCCATACTTATTGTTCTTTTTAATTCAAGCTGATATTTAACCAGTTTTTTTTAACCTGGTAATATGGAATTCAGACTGTGTTTTCTTTTTGTTGATGGTTGCCCTTATTTTGCTGACCTATAAATGAATTTCACTGTAATCATATTTTAAAATAAATTTGTTTTCTACAGGCTTAGTGCTTTCCACCCCCAAATGCTAATTTTTCTTTAATACATTTCCCTATATTATAAGACCTGTGTTGGTACCCAACTGGTGCAAAGCATCCACACACACCCCATTACCCTCTTGATTCCAGCCCTTGTTTGTTCAAGTGAAAAGAGTCATTTGAAAAAAGTAATCTTGCGAAAGAGATTTGTCAGATCTCATCCTTCCAGAAGATGTGTTTGCAAGGTAGTTTTCACCTTTAATTTGAAATTTTATTGGATTTTTTTCCCTCAGTCTTAACCTTTCCAATTTGAGGTATTTCCCATGGTATTTGCAGGGGAGAAGGAGAAGGGTTTAAAGTGGAGAGAACACATCACTATGATTTTCACTATTTGTGAGCTAAAATCAAATGGAAACAGAAAATGTGTTTGGAGTCACTGTATCTTAGCACTGTTCTATAAATGTTTCTAACTTCCTTGATTTAGGTGTTCTTAAATAGGAACGTTAACTTCTGAAATAGGGATGATAAACTAGCCTTGAGAATCAAATTTGTCAGAGCCTATGAAAAGACATTTTAAATTGTAAAATGACACCATAAAATGTTAGATATTATTTTTAAAGAGGTGATGCTATTTTTATGTCATTTTCAGATTTGTCTTATTTTATTCAAGTCAATTTTTTTTCAGAAATGATTTATATGGCTTCCTTTGCTCTTTTCTTCGTACATAAGTAAATTTTATAAGCTTTCTTTTTTATTTGTGACATTTGGAATATTTATTTCTCAATGAATTACCTAACATTTATCTACATTTGACTTGTATTTACTTTTTATTTGACTGTAATCTCCTCATTTACCTTAGAAAATTTAGTTCTTTGTTAATATGACAACTGAATATGATATTGTTTCTACATCTTTTTAAAATTTGAAGATCTGAGATGATTAAAATTACTATGAAAGTAAATTTACATAATAACCCAGTGACTCACAATAAGAGTTTGACCAGGTGCATTCACTAGTATAAATGATTGAGATATTTACCCTACTCCATCTATTATGGGAGCTAATACCACAGAGGTATTTGATAGGGTGCTTGTCAGTTACTTGAGGCTTACTTGAGACTTATAATTTGGAAATAGTAATAGCAATAACTGAAGGTCAGATTAATGTCACAAATAACTAACACTAGTTTTATAGCTACACTGTCTACTTCATTTGACTTTCTGTGTAAAAGAAACTAACTTTTGCTTGTATCAGTTAGCATCTCTCTATCACCCACTTAGGTAAATCTTTATTCTTTTTAACTATGGAAACAAGTTCTTTTTGTTAAATTGGTTTATTGATGTTTTATAATAATATATAAAGTTCAGGAGAGCTTCACATATTGATAAATGTATTCACCACACTACACTCACCACCAAAGTAAGTCTTTGTTCTGATCTGAGACTTGGCACTATGATCTGTTCCTTTTATTTACTTACAGACTATAGTGTCTTAAACATTAACTAATCATTCTTAACTTGTGTTTGGTTCCTGAGAGAATATCTGTATTAACTGTATCTTGAAGATGATTTTATTAATAAATATCAAATTAATTTTAAATCTTTAGTATTGGTTCATATTTATTCATATAAATTTGGATTAATTACATCACATTAATTATCAAGTATCTTCTTTTAGATCAGGCGCTATTTTTCCATCACACTGTGATGTAATTGTATTCCAAAAATTTATATACATTTTGCATTTGTGATCTTAGAAATTCAATAAAAACTCCATAAATCTTAAATTCCTTGGGGTATGTTTGATGTAATTATGTTGTTACGATTTTTCAAACATTTTCCAGTTATTTAAATCAGATATTTTATTCTCTGACATTTGTTTTATAGTAATGATTTCTTGCCCAAAACTATTAGTTGTTGATGTGCTTTATTTTATTAAAACCAAAGCTGTAGCCCAAGGGCTACATATATAGTGTTGATGTTGTGTTATCTTTTTAAAAATTAATTAAAATGTAATATAATATAAAATAATCTTTAATATGGTATACTCAGTGAATTACATTTCAGAATAGTAAAGATTATATCTCTGAAATGATTCTTCATGATCTTTCTTTCAGAAATGTTACTATTTATGTGGTGAGTTTTAAAACCTAAAAATTATGTGAATATATAATATGACTTATTTTTCAAAGAATTTCTCAATCATTTTTATGACAGAATAATTTGGCATATTCATAACTAGTTTCTGTATTCTTAGAAAGCACTTTCACAATGTAAATTATGTTAAAATATATTTTTAAAAATTTATTTAAAAATTCTCTTTATCTTTTCCTCTAACTATGCATTGGACCCATTGACCTGAACAGCATTCTGTAGGAAAAGTATGGACCTACATGCTTTATCAGACACTTTTCCTTTTGTACAAGACACTTTTCCTTTTGAATGATTTAATGAATAATTACTTTTTAAATCACCTAGAGTTTAACATATTTCTCCACTTTATATAACCAAGTTACTAATATCAGTGAGTGTTCATACTCTCAGAACTGCAAGGTGAACGGCATGACAAGGTTTCTGCAATATTAGGTTTTTTTCCCCTCTAATGTCTCAGGTAGTTTGCTGGTGAAACAAGGTGATCTACTCAATGGTCATGTCCTGTGAAAACCTCACACAGACTACACTGTTTTAACTTGCAATAGTTTATGGAAAGTTACGCTACCACCTAGATGTCTACTAGAGTTGTATTATATATTTTACTTAAAAACATGAAATAATTGTGTGATATTTGACCTTTTTGTTTTAAAGAAAGATAACCCCATCACATTACTCAGCAATATTTCCTAGTCAGAATATGTCACAGGTAACAAGTTATAATTGTGCAGCATACTGTTTGGGAAAACTTTATTTGAAGTTTGTTGTACTTAAAAGATATGCACATCACAGATGCATGAAAACAGTTTACTTTTCATAACTAAATGCACAAACAGACACAGATAATACTCCCCATACATTTAAATGTGTCTTTCTTGCATTTAGCTTTAAAAACATTTCTGAATATTTATTAACTAATTTATCTTTTGTAGACGAAAATACCAGTTAAAAAGGGACATACTCTAAGTTTAATAAAGGCAAGTTTAGTAAAGGTATTTCAGGAGATAAAGTGTTTAATAATTTTAAAGGAATGAGTATTTCGATATGAATCTATTTTTCAACTGCCTACATGATTTTTAGTTAGATTACTTACATCTTAAAGAATCAGATAGTCAACTGGGAAATGGAAAATGAAATGAATATGTGTCCAATTATATATTCAGTCATATGTGCAATAAAAAATAAAGAGAAAATGTCTTGCTTAAATAATAATGTAATATCTAGTCTGAGGAATTTGTGTGTTTCTGCTGGGGGCACCAAAGCAATTTAGATGTAATGGCATATTGTGCAGTTTCTTTGTAACTCTGAGCTTTGGTAAGATGTACTAAATGACAAACTTTAATAATTGTCTGGTTCTTAGGTCAGATAGCAAAGTAAATTTAAGACCAAATAAATTATCTCATTTTTTATTTATAGTACTTATCATCATTGATATCAACAGGAATTACACTCATAATGTAATGAAAATTTCTTTCCTAAAAGTGTTATGCCAAGACCAATACACATTCAATATGGTATTGTGACTATTAAGACAAATCTGTGAAATGTTACTGTAGCATGTACTTCAGTGAATCATACTGAAGAAGTAGGTATAACCACCCATTAATAAACATAATGCAATTCTTTCAGAACTTCACAAAAGGAAAATAACTTAATAAATGTTTGCTTGGCACTGGTGCCTTCTATGAATTTTTAAACTTCATGGTACTCCGTATCATAATTTTATTGTTTAAGTTAAAATTTTATTCTACCATGAATGCTTTCCTTAGTCTACTTTGTCTGTCTTAGTTTGTTGACTGTATTACAGATATAGACATAGAAATAATGGTAGAAACATTCTGTACCGGATGAAAATTTTCACAAAATGCTTTCATTCTTATCCTTTAAACATTGAAATCCACTGTGTAAAAAATGCAAAAGCTATACCCCAATATTTTGATGTATATGGGGAGTCAGGTAGAGATAATATAATAAGGTCTGTATGAAAGCATAATAGGGTGTTTTAGGATTGCAGGCAAAGTAATTTTCTTTTGGTGGGGAAAGGAACTGTGAAGTAACAGATAATACTAAAGTTAAAAAATAAGATTGTTAGTAACATACAAAAAGAAACAGACCAGATCAAATGAAACAAAAAAAGGCAAGTAACTTGACACAACTTATCAAGAGCATTAAAACTGTTGATGGGAGGCTGGGGCTGAGGAACAAAAGGAGGAGGGGGTCCAATTGCTTATGGTAAAGGTCTGTGGGTACTTTGGTTGTAGGTGTTGTGTGTAACATAAATGTGAAGAGTTGTGTCCTTTACTTCTGAATCATACATAATGTTGCAACACAATGTTAGCTCAATAAAAAAAATATAATACAATAAAAAACACTGTTTGAACTTGAAAATCTATAGTGAACTTACTAAATATTAATTCTTAGTAAATGGGAATTTGGCAATGCTTAATGTTAAAAGGTTATTTTATGTTTTACTTCATTTTATTTTTTATTTTATTTTATATTTTATAGAAGAAAAAAGATACAATCACACTATTCACTATACAGTGTAGAAATAGATATTAAAATATGTATAACAAAAATTAATGATACAGGAAATATTACCTAAAATGTTAGGAGAAAAAAATAGGACATAATATTTTATGTACAATAGCTTATAAAATTTTGAATTTCTGATATACACATAAGCATATGTTGAACTAGAAAATTTGCTGGAGATCATAGATAAAGTATGGAATGTCATTTCAGTCTTTACTAGTTCTTTTGGTAAATTAACCTAATTAACAAATTCATTTGCTATATTTAGTACATGATATTGAATTTCCTCTTGGTGTTCCACTACTCAATTTCTTCCTTCATTTACAAAGATATTTATTAACTCATTTCTAACTTTGGGGAACTTTTTAGACTAGTGGTTTAAACAATATGGATAAACTGTTGGTCATTCTAAAAATAGAGAAATTTGAGATTACTTCAGAGTATCAAGTAAGACTTTTGAATATCTTGCTTCATTCAAATAGGTAAAATACATAATTAAAGTGATTTGGTCTCAAAACTAATCCCATCTTACAAACAAACACTAGTTTTGTAAGATTTTCACTAAAATTTCTAAGACTAAAACTAATATATTAAGAAAAAAGGATAAAACTTCATTCATTGCAGTCATTGGGGATCATTACTAAAAATTGTTCATCAGAAAGCTTTACATAGAAATTGAATTATGAATACAGCACACATTTAACTTTGCATTTCTATATATCACATTCACTATCATTTTCTATTAGGAACAAAAATTTTGTTTCTTCTAATGTAACATTTTATTTAAATTATTCCTGTTTTACTTTTCTTTATGTGCCAGTCAACAAATCAGATACTTACATGCTCACTCATACACATGCATACATATGTAATTGTTTTTAGTGTTTAAAATCATTTTGAATTTCTTTTCATTATAGGCTTTAATTATTTTAATGAAAAACAGATGCTATATTGATTATGAATTAATCTGAAATAAATTTCTGATAGAATTAAAAGAAGTAAAATGCTAGACTTCTACTTTTGATCATCTTATATGTATTTATATATGGGATTCACTTTTCTACAATTACACATGTCTGATTATAATTTACATTTTTTACCCAATGAATTTAAAAACAAAACAAAACAAAACCAAAAACCTTGATTCATTAGAATCAGTGAGAAAAAGAGGTGATCTATATTCATCTAAAATGCCTCAAAAAACATTTTATCCTATTTTGTGCCCAGTTTTCTGAATCTCTATTGTGTTAGTTCCCTTTCTCATTTCACCTGTTCACTTATTTAAAATTTAGTCATTTTCTTTCTAGCATTTACAAGATGAATATGCATTTTAATGTTTTATACACTGTCCCAGGAAAGGGACATTGCCACAAAACTTATCATCTTAGAAATATATATGGTTTACCAGTTGTCTTTATTCAACCAAATCATCTCCAATGAATGACAGATAATTTCAGTTGAGACTAAAAGTCATTGTTTTTGATGTTTAAGTGGTAATTTGGACATTCTTTTTATCTTTTACTTATAAAGAAATCCAGCTGTTTCCCTACACCAGAATAAATAAGATCATCTAACAGTAAGTTCAAGTTTTTTTTCTTTCACCTTCAATATTTTATTACTTTGTTGGATACTTCCACATGAAATCATGGGGTCTTGGTTGGTATTGTCTTAATATCCTGCCTTAAAGCCTTCTAGTGACCTTAAGAGAAATGAATTTACAGAAGTTTCAAAGACAAAGAGCTACTAGGTGAAAAGGATATCAGCTAACAAGTCTCTTATGGTTAAAAAATACTACTATTAAATTTATGAGGGCAGATTCTCTTTAGAACCATTTTATGTTTCATTGCAGATTGAAAAGAAATTAATACAGTTCAATATACTCTTGAAATTATTCTTGTGACTCTGACATTTTAAATAGGATGTATTTAATATCCATTCTAAAAAAGAAAACTATATTTCTTATTTATTTTTAATTGAGGTCATATTTGGATGCATCATAGGTATACACCACCAAATCTGCCATAGTCCACCATGAGAGTCCATTGTGCTTCCTTCTCTGTTCTTACCCTCCTCTACTGGTTGGTGCTTCATTTCTGTAGTCAGCTGTCTAAGGTTAGCTTGTCTTTATCTGACTTTTATATTACTTCATGTCACATATGTTAATGACACCATTTTGTGTTTATCTTTCTATTTCTGACTTATTTAATTTAGTATTAGTCTCCCAGCTTCATCTGTGCTGGGACAAATGGCATGATTTCATCTTTTTTGATTGCTGAGTAATATTTCATTGTGTGTATTTACCACATCTTCTTGATCTACTCATCTGATTCCATAATTTAGCTACAGTAAATAGTGGTGAAATAAACATGGGAATGCAAGTTTCCTTTTGAATTAGTGTTTTTGAATTTTGGGGGTATATGCTTAGGAGTAGAATTACTGGTTGAATGGCAGTTCCATTTTTAATATTTTGAGATAATTCTTTACTGCTTTCCATAGAAGCTGGGCCACATTGCATTCCCACTAGAAGTGTGGGAGGGGTCCCATTTCTTCACATCCTTACTAGCACTTGTTTCTGGTCTTTTCAATATGGGTATTCTCATAGGTGTGATATTGTATCTCATGTGTTCTTGATTTGTATTTCTCTAATAATAAGTGATTTTGAACATTTTTTCATGTACCTATTTTCAGTCTAAATGTCTTCCTTCAAAATGTGTCTGTTTAGTTCTATGCCCATTTTTGATTTGGTTATTTGTTTTTACCAAGTTTTATGATTTATTTGTATATATTTGATATTGGTCCTTTGTTAGAAAACTATTTTTTCTTTCTGAAATTCAGTGTCATATATTTTCTATATCTAAGCTATATATGAAGGAACAAGAAAAAAGGATTTCTTAATCTGTGGGACTGTTATTTTAGTATAGAAGACAGGAGATGGGAGGGTATTTAACAAATATACAAAATTTAAATTTAATGTTACCTGCTAAAAACAAAGTAAACATGAGATTCCAGGACCCCTGATAATTGGTCAGAGAAGGTTTCATTGAGTTAATAATGACTGTGTTTAGAGTTAAAATGCAAGAAGAATCAACCATAGCAAGGATTGCTTTGTAGTGGCACTGTCAGTAGAATGTCCCAAGGTAGAAAAAAAGTTTTTGCAGTATTCAAGAAACATAGACGTCTGTAAAGTATCAGGTCAGTGATGAAAGTTTGAATGGTAGATAGGAAATGTGTTTGGAGCAAAGATAGCATTGAAGGACAAAGTAAGGAGTTTGGATTTTAAGTAAAATGGAAAATATAAAAGTAGTTAACATTGGAGTATCATAATTCAAAAGTGTTTGGAGAAACTTTTCAAGTAGAGTAAGATTGAAAAGGAAAAGCTTTTACTAGTTTATTGCCATTATCAAAGCAATAGAGAATTGTGATTATAGTGAACTAGTAACTATATAAAAAATCAATTGAATTTTTCTTTTGCCTTCTGACTTATTTCGCTGAGCATAGTCCCTTGTTTCTATGTATGACTCTAATCCATCTTTTTGATTGCTGAATAGTATTCCATCATCTGTACTAGGAGGAATTTAAGGGAACCAAATAAGTGACCAAGGAAAGGAATAATAACAATTAAAAAAATACAACAAAAACAAAAAGACAAGAACAAATCAGAGATACTTTGTGGGGAGGGGGGAGGGAATGGGTGGAGGGCAGAAAAAGCACAAGGAACTGAGGTGATGGTGCACGGGTAAAATGGTGCTGAAAAACCCATGGGTACCACAATGGATGTCAAATATATATAAATAAAGGGGGAAAAATGAATCTGTTGTAATTTGGGGCACTGAGTCACTAAAAGGTATACACACCAAAAAATTGCCATAAAAATAAAAATTTATCACTATAAATTGTCGTTAAATGAATAGTGTTTTAGATATGAGTAATGAAGAGAAAAGATAAATCAAAAATAGTTCCTAGATTTGGCAATTAAAAAACTAAGAGCAACACAAGGCTCTTTTGCTATCCTTTTATTTTAAGAAGTCTGTAGTTGCTATTCCACTCTCTTATGACTTCCAGAATTGACTATACTGAATTATTATATTTTTGTTTCAAAAATAATTTGTTCTCATAGATGGACGCTTTTAAGATTTTCACATTCAAAGGATTCATGAATTTATCATGATGTGGTCTAGTTATTAAAATTTTTCAAAAGTTCTCTGTATAACCAGATAAAACCACAAAATTGAAGACTTACATCTAAAAGTAGTTTATTCAGTAATTTTATAGAGATTTAGGAATGGAATAATATTAGTTTAATGAGGAAATTTTTAGTTTAGTAAGGAAATCCTAAGAAGTATTGCCTTTCACCTCCAAAATATCATAATTCTATTCTGGGCTAAAGACACCATTTTCCATATCAGGAATAAAATTAGTACAAAGTGGCATATTTCCAAAGTAGAAAAGATAACTAGGGTGACTCCAGAGCACAGTAGTTTTACTGTTGTCAGCAAAATCAGCAGGGGTGCCAGCCAACTACACTGTCGCTAGTTAAAAGCATAAATGTTTCTAGAAAAGAACATATTCTGAAGCAAGAGATTTAGCTCAACATTCTGCAAAATTTACCTTCTAAATATGGACATGACTAAAACTAAGCTTTAAAGATTTCTATAAAGAATATCACAATGATATTGGAGTCTGTGCATGTAGGAAATTTATTATTGACAATTAAATTCAAGAAGTAATATCAATTAAAGTCAAAGGAATAATTTCAGATGATGCAGTGACTGCATTTCACAGTACATTCTATCTTTATCTTTTTTAATAATTTATTTATATATATTTAACATCTTTGTTCAATTTTTTACAATGTTTGCTTTCTTTACTTACGTGTAGCCCCCATAGAATTTCTACCACCAATTCACTGTTACCCCGTAAATCTCATTTTAAGTTAGAGTTAGCCTTCTGTACACACACATATACATATATATCAATCAATAGCATGTTAAATTCAGTGTTTCATGGAATAATCACATTTTAATGGGATGGAATTCAATAAAGCTTTTTATGGAATAATCCCATTTTAATGGTATTTCTAAAATCCTACAATTCATAAAGCATCACTAAATTTACTAAAATACAGTAACATAATGAATATATATTTAATATGATTATTATAAAGGAAATATTTGACAAAGAGAAAATCATTTTTTAAAAGCACTCAAGAGGATAAAAAGCATACTCAGTATTTTAAATTTTTGGCTATTTAATACAGTGAGCATAAATAAGATGTAAGCATCTGCAAAACTTAGTCCAGGACAGTAAAAATTGAAGGAATATGAAATTTCATAAAGTCTCAAATAACCTGGGGACTTAAATGTAAATTACTATCCCCAGTGAAAAAGTACTTTTAAAGAATAAAAAAGAAAACAAGAAAACGGCAAGATGAGCAAAGATTGAAGATGCTGGGTTTGCTACCTCCACATATTTACTACTAAACTACACATGAACACTAGAGATATCTAGATGACCACTGGATGCATTAAGAGGAATGACATAGCAGAGAGAAAACTGATATATCATTATGTTTGGAATATTATCAGGGTAGCTGCAATCCAACAGAGCAAAGGATGACTGTAATATGGATGACTGTAACCCCTCTGTTGTTGTTAACTAAAGAACTCATACCCACATCAGGGTCTTTAAGCAAAGGAACTCAGCTGGAGAAGAGAGTATTCTGTGTGCAGGGCAGTGAGTCCTATCTCTGGAGAGCAATAGGAAGGAAGCAGAGATGTGATATCACGAAGTACTTAATCAACACATATAAACGCAGAAGCTATATATTGTCATTTAGCAAGCCTTCACTCATAGGCTGACAGTAAAACACCCTACACCTCTAAACAGGGAGCTTAAAGATGCAGTCACTATTGATGACTGCCAACATGGGCTGTGATATAGTGAATGTCTGTTCGAGCTTTGGACTCCAAGATATAAATAAATGGAGCATGTTTCTGTGATGAAGACTAGGTTGGCTCACATGTGCTTCTATAGAAAAGATTTTTCTCTACAGGTTGTAGCAATGTTATGCAATATGCTTGCCTCATCCCTGGCAGGGGCCAAAGCTCTGTTAATAACTACATAAGGAGCAATACATTCTTCATTCTGATAACTATTATATAACTTCAAATATTTACTAAATCTGCCAAGACTATCACTTACCTGAATTGTCTCATTGCTTCCCGCCACACTGTCTCCATTCCAACCTCCAATCTACTGACAGGAAATTCTAAAATATAAATCTGATCATGTAAATTTATACTTTCCTATAGAAAAAATCCAGTCACCCAACAAGGTGTAACATTTTTAGATTATGTCTCTTATATGCCTATTTGGTTCTTATCTTTTATTCTGTCTCCCACTGTTTAGTCCCAACTGAATTTCCTAGCTTTACTTAAATGCAATGAATTGCTTGGTAATTCATTTTCATTGTTTATCATGTTCATCTACCTGGAACAATTTTCTTCCCCATTGTTCATCCAGAAAAGACCTAAGTTTTGATTTTTCAATATTTGCCTTTGAAATTATCATTGTCAATAACCACTCTACTACAGTAAGATGATTGACTCTGTTCCCCACTACATGAATTTACAATGGAACCTTTAATGTTTTAGTTAATGTATTTCCTGATTGTCTATATATTCATCCTAACATGTTATACCCTAGAGGGCAGAGAAGCATTTGATTCATATTTGTGTCACAACACATACCAGCATATTTTTTTAGGTAAATAGATAGTATAAGTTTTTACTTTAAAATTATATGATGTGTGAATTAACTTTTATTAAATTAGTTTATATATCGGTTCATTTATTTCATTTCCCATATTCTTAAGTTAGACTTAAAATTTATAATTTTAATTATTGCATTATCTTCCTTGAAATGACTACATACAAATTAACTCTTCTCTACATGCATATTTATTTTTATTTCTCTATTTCTTTTTTCTTTCCTTCTCTTTCTTTTTTTTTTTTTATTTTCTCTTTACCACATACTTGTATGTTTTAGCTTTTCACATATTTTTTTTTAATACTGGAACACTCATATATCACTATTTCATACAAAAATTATTAATACACAGTGTTTTTGTCTTGGGTTGCTTTAACAGCATATCATAGACTGGGTGACTTATAAACAGAATATATTTATTTCTCACAGTTCTGGAAAATGGAAATTATAAGATGAAGTCACTGGCAAGTTCTGTGTCTGGTGAGAGCTAATACTTGGTTCACAGACAGACAGGTTTTCATTGTGTCGTCACATAACAGAAGGGGTAAGAGAGCTCATGGTATCACTTTTATAAGAGCACTAATTCCATTTTTTAAAGATTTATTTATATATGCATACAAGCACTGTGGTACAGGCCAGAGGTGCGGGGAGGTGAGAGATTCCACCAGACAGAACAGGGGGCAGAACAGGCAGATGGACTGAAATACACTGCTTAGGGGAGCAGCAGTTCAGGCAGGAGAGGTCTGCCTGCGCCATGTGGGTCACCTCCCCAGCTGGAAGCAGGGATCGAACTCATGCTGTAGTGGCTGCAGTTTGCTTCATAGTGTGTTGCTTAACCCACTGTGCCACCAGGGAGGACCCCTAATTCCATTTATAAGCACACTAAGCACCTCCAAGACCTTGCCTTCTAGTAACAGCATGGCAATTAAAAATATGTATGGATTTGGAGGGACACACAATTCAGTCTATGACACTGGTAACAAAGAAATAAATTTCAAAGAAAATAGTATATCAAATATGATATGTTAATATATAATGTAATAAAATATGACAAAATTTTATCAATACTTTATTTTTCAGATCAATTTCTTCTATCTTTTCTCTTCCTCTGTCTCTTCATTTTGAGCCAGTTCAGACTGCATTTGTGAGAAGAGAGAAATACTCTTACTTTGAATATAGATATTCTATACTCACTAGTTTGGGATAAAATCCTACATTTTCTTTTTTTTTTTTAAAGATTTATTTATTTATGCATACAAGCACTGTGGTACAGGCCAGAGGTGTGGGGGGGGTGAGAGGATTCACCACAGAGAGCGGGGAGCAGAATAGGCAGATCAACGGAAGTGCACTGCTGAGGGGAGCAGCGGGCATAGCAGGAGAGATCTGCTACACCATGTGGGTCCCCTCCCTGGCCGGCAGCAGGGATCGAACTCGTGCTGCAGTGCGTTGCTTTGCTTCATAGTGCGTTGCTTAACCCACTGCGCCACCAGGGAGGCCCAAAATCCTACATTTTCTGTTGCTATATTTCATTTTGTTATTATTATAAATTTTATTTATAATATTCTTGAATAGTTGTAAATGACCTCATTCTAAGCAACATTTCTATTTCTTATATTGCAATTGTTTTCCTCTCCTACTTTCAATCTGGTCTATTTTTTTGTATTCAGAATAATGTCCTGAAATATCAAAATAAATATTATTCATACTAGTAGTTCTCAGATAGAAAATAGAGTGGTCTAGAAGGTCCTTTATTATTTGGACTTGTTGAAAATTTTACCTTCCTGACTAGTCACTCCCTTAAAACATCCTACCAAATTTTCAATATACCAAATCAGGAGTAGAGAACATATGAAATATTTAGAAGCATATGAAAACTTGTGACTTTCCATAAAAACCCATGAAGAAAAAATCTCATCAACCATTTAACAATACAAAGAAACATCAACACTTTGGTTCATCATCATGCCTCTGGTCTTCTTTCCAAGTTTTTCTGAATCAAATGAAAAAAAAAAAAAAAGGCATTTGTAAGTATGGACACAACTACCACCACTACTTATGTTCTCAAGAAGATACTGATTTCTCATTCAGCTTTGTTTTTTCTAATGATTATCTGGCCCATAATAGGAGTTCCAAAACACATATAGCATGAATTAATTGATGCTATTAGACAAAATAGTTTTAAAGAACATAAACAACCACCCACTTATACTTTATAAGAACTTTCAAGAATTTTGCTCAGATATTTGAGTATTTTCTTTAGGTACATTCTAACAATACTCCTAAGGATTTTACACAAGTTTGTCAAGGGTATTGGGCACATGTGCAAAAAGTTGGGAGACTTCATCAAGAAGAATCCTGGTGCATTTGACTTTATGTTAACTAAGTCTCAATATAAAAGTAACTAAGACTAAATCTCTGTGTCTGACCATATTTGTGTACACTAAGATATATTATACAATGTGTTAGAACTCTGGATTGCATGGGGAGGATGTGCTAATGAAGATAGGTAACATTACAGAGGCCTATTAACAATGTTAAGTCTACCATATTAAACACTTAAAGTTAGGAATCAGGTCAATTGTAGTTTTGGAGTGACAGTTTTGCCTATATTTTAATGATATGGTGAATCCTAGTTCTGACCAATGTGTTGCTGGTTCAACAAAGTCACTAAACAAAGCTGTCTTGTTAACAGTGACACGTCTCCAAGGACTTTCAGGGAAGACAAAACCCAAGTCTACTCATATTTTGGTGTGATGTAGAGTTGCCTGGACTTAAAGCCAAGCTCTAAGAGAGCTTGCACACTCTTAGTTTTGAACACAAGACCATGCATATATAAAGGAAAATAGGCTATGACTCATTTATCTTCTTTAATCTACAAAAATCCTTAATAAAAATGCTAGTTGACATTTTAATTATCTTGTAGTTTTAAACATTTACTGAAAGCATTTGATGACTTGCAAAGCAAAGACTTTCTAGCTGTATATGAAAGCTGATTGATTTTCAACAAACTGTTTTTCTTTGACGAGATCAACATTAATGTTCTCTTCACAGATTATTTACCTGTCAGAGAGAACAAACATTTCATCAAACGATTGCATCAGTTTTACTTTGTTCTAAGTAGAAATAATACATTGTTGAGTGAAAAGGTGGGAGAAATTCTAAAAAAACAACTATCTTCAACTAAGAGGCATTGATTGAATAAATAACTCCATTACCAGCTTGATCCTCTCAATCATATATCAACTTCAATTTCATTCAAACAAGCACCTTATGTTCTTTCTAGCATATCATATTCTTGGAATCAATAAAGGATAGTGAATGTATGATAGAAGGAAAAAAAATGTCACTTGAAACTGTACAGCCAAGAGCATAGTGATGCCCAGACGTATTTTATAATGTATCATAAAAATGTGCATGCCTATAGGAATTTATGCATATATGAACACACATGTAAGAGGGATATATATAAAAACAGATACAGATAGACTACATTTGTGATTTACTCTGGTGTGTGAATGTACAAATACAGTGCACTATGAATATATATACACACCATATATGTGCATATATGTGTTAGCATATATTACTGTGTATATATATACATACATTCCCTATGCACAGACTATTACACATATACATTCAACCTGTTCAGAAATAGCATTAGCCAGGTGTTAACTTCTGTGTCAATGAAAATGGCTATTAACTGTAATATTCTTCTTAGATGATATTAAGCATTATAAAATCTACACCGTATTCTAGCTGAAATTGAAAAAATTACCTATATAAATTTACAAATTTCTTGGGAGAAATGTATTATTCATATTATTTACTTAATATCATCTTCCTTCTTCTTAAATAGTATTATGTTTAGTGTATCCATAGATTTAATACATATATACACATCTTCAGTCAACTTTATTGCATAGCTAGTCATGAGTAGTTACTACAGAAATAGTAACAGAGTGAAAATATATGTTGCAATAGTTAGTGGTTGGAGAAATTACACTTTGAATGGAAATTTGATTTTAAAGTAAATGCTAAAATCCTTGTTATGACAGATGGACTCAGCAGCTTCAGAATGGGCCCCTGCTGTCTCTGTCAAACTCTTGGCTGCCTTGTGTAGGCTTCAGCCCTTAAAGCAATAATGGCTCCTGTGGAGTCAGAGGGATAATGCACACCTCAAATAGTTCTAAATGGTATGAGCCCAGCTAATTAATATGTACTCTCAGATTCTTAACCACTAGCAATTTACCTGGAAGTTATGTCAACTATTCAAAAAAAAAAAAAAGTTGACTAGACTACAGTAGAGTGCCACATGGAAGAAAATCACAGCTTTTATACATATTTTGCATCTTTAAATAGACTTGCTCTCTATAGTTTTCATTTTTAATAAATAATAGTTCTTCAAAACAGTGAAATGTGTGTGTTGTTGTTGCAAGCCAGAATGAACCACGGCCTAGAGTTAGCAGTTTGAGAAACAGGAGTGATTACATCTACATACTTTTGGGAGAAAAGTATATGGGGCTATACAGAGAACCAAGTGAATTGTTTTGTGTTTTAAATCTCTTTTCATATTTTCAATTTGCCATCTTTTCATATTTACCATCTATAGCTCAGCCTTATTTCCTGAAAACTAAAGTTCCCTCTATATAATGTCAAAATGATTTGTTGGTCAGTGGAAAAGAAAGCAAAACAAAAGAGAAATTTTGGCATTTTTGCAGACAAAATTAGTGATTCCTAGACAGAATTTATCTTTTAACAAAATAGTTGCCTACAATTACATAGACATTATCCAATATGTAAAACACAAGGTTTTTTTTTTTGAAAAATTAACTTTTTCCTGATATAAATATTTAATAGAACTATAGTGGATATTTCTTCATCTTTACTAGTTTATTCAATTATGGTATAAAATGGTCAGAGCAGGAATTTAGAATGGGGCAGGATTATGGATGTATGTCGAATGGATACATAGTTACAGCAGATATACTGGTCCAGGCACTGAAACCCATGCAAAAAGAGAGGGCCCTCAATCCTCCTTCTATATAGAATGCCTCAATCTCCTTCTATATAGAATGCATTCAAAATACTGGGCATTTGCAGTGAGAAGATGCATTCCAGTGGTGGGCACTGTACTTACTTTCTTTCCATCCTTTAAGGCATTCACGACAATAATAATACTGGTAGGAAGAGAAGCAAACTAGTTGGATATCAGCAATATGGGTTCGGACGCTAACTGCTTGTAGAAGTCCAAAAAGACACCAAGTACCCTGCACCTAGTGGACTCAATACCTTTTAAAAGCTGAATTTAAATGCAATTCCTTAACAAGCAGTAGGCAGAAGAATCTTGTACCAGTTGCCACACTGTCAAGATAAATCAGAGTGAATTATCTAGTCAATATCAGGCAATACTGACACCACCGAGATGAGTAATCAATGTATACAGCTTAAGCAAGGCATAGTTACCATTCAGTTCTGAACTACTCACTACCCATTCCCTTGAACCACCTCCAACATTATCCAGTTTATGATACTTAACATTATATTCATGAATACTATTTAGCTGTTGCTAGAAACTGAAATATGTTATCAAAAACTAATCATTTAGCTATTATATGCACTCATTTTCTTTTATACATGTTTATCATACAACTTTCTGTAATGGCAACGATCTCAATAATACATGGTAATTAAATTATCTTGGTTTTTTACTAATTACTAATAATTGTTTTAATTTTTTTCATTTCAAGTAAGTTTTAAGAGGAAATATAAAAGATTAAAATAATCTTAGAATCTTAAACAGAAAGTAAGAAGTTGATAAGGTATTGATACTTACCTAAAGAAAAGGAAAAAGTATAAAAAATATGGCATAAGTATCTTTCCATATTATGCCCTTTTTTGATACATTATTTTTGAAAATAACTTAAGGTTGTATAAAAGTTAAGATAACAAAAAGAGTAGAATTCACTGTCTTTAAATATAATAAACTAAGCTTAGAATTAAATTTATTAATGTTAAAATAAGCATTTTAAAATCACAGAACTCAAAAACCTGTATGTACATATTGCCAAGAAAAATTACAAAAACCACAAAAACATTACATAAAAACATTTTTTTTTACTTCATTCTCTGTATTATGCATTGCTGATGAGGAAGAGTTGGAGTTCTGTGACCTGAAATATAATTCTTATCTAAATCTTTACATGGAAGTAACCAAATATTTTGTGGTATTTTTGAAAAATAAATTGATATGGACTTCCATTGTTCACTTTAAGACTGAACGTCTTTCAAATTGATCGATTAACTAATTAAATGTTAAGTATTAGGAAAATAATTATTTTAAAAGTACCAGAGACAAGACACAATTTTAAGGAATTATACATGAAATCTCAAATATGTTAATATATGTTTTATGATGTGTTGTGTTTCCTTTCCTATTAGTAGAAGTTAATAGGTGATAGTTTATCTATTAATCTCTAATACAAATAAATACAGAGTTGATTCATAATTCCTGTTACTGAAAACTGCTGTTTTGTCCAAGTGATTTAACAGCAACACAATAAATAAAACCGAGTATCAGATCTAGCTATTTGCAGATGTATATTCAACAACATTCAGGTTGTGTTTGAAAAACAACCAACTTAAACAAATTTTGTGGTAATTTTCCCCACCGTGTGCAATTATAGAGTTTTGAGAACTTTGTACAGTAACTTGCACTTAATTATTTATGCAGCAATAACAATTTTGGCATGAGGTTAGTACTGCAGGCAGGTGAAAGAGATGAGCAGGCAAAATTTTCACAGACTGAAAAGACAATATGCCTCAGAGGACTTCAAGGGAAAAGACTTACAGCTGATAAGTATTTACACAAAGGGGCTTTGACTACAGTTAGTTTTTCTGTCCTTTAGGTCATTTGTACTGGAAGATTTCCCAGAATACAATTTACAATCTGTAAAGATATAAAAGGTTTATAAAATCATATTTTATGCATCCTCTTTTTCCTTTAGTTTGAATTGTTTGCTTTTTTTCTAACAGTGCTGACATTTCAGTCGAATTGAATATTAAGTTTTAAAGGAACAAAACTATTTCATAAAGATGCTACTTTCAAACAGTTTCTTAATTTGTTCTAACCAGAAAGTGTATAGGGAATTAAAGCATAGAAAATTAAGTTAAACCCATAGAAGGATAATGCTTGCTTTGAAATCTGAGGATACTAATTTAATGTTTTATTTTTTTTAATGTTTCATTTTTCCAATAAAAAGAAATCACCTTAGGCTTAAAGCTAAATATCTAAATAAGTGAACATACTAGGAAACTAGTTAGATAAATAATATTTTTTTATAAAATCTACTAATATAATGGCCATATACTCAAAATCCTACTATATGGAAAGTGTTTATGAAGGTGCTAATTATTTAAATAATGTATATCTAATATGCATAGTGAAACCACATCCATAATTTAAGAGCATTGTTCTATGTTTCTGTAACTTGAATTTCTGGTTTTATGCAATAATAATTATAATTTACTAATCATTAATTTTTCTGTAAAAATAGCAAAATAAGTGAAAGTTGCAAAATAAAAATTGTTTTCTTATAGATACTGGTAAATGAGATTGCATTTGCCTTCTAAGTATCTGTCAGTGATACATTTTTCTTCTCTGTTTCTAGGAGTTGTTTTCTCTTAAGCACACTGTACTAATGAAAGAGCTGAAACTGAGAGAGGCTCCTAATCCCTTGTTTTTATTCCTATTTGACTAAAAAGGAATTGTTCTTTTTCCCTCTTGATAACCTTTATTAGAGACATAATTGTTCAGCTTGGTTTCTTAGAATTATCTTAGAAAATTTACTAAATTATCTCTATCAGATTACCATGGGATTTCTAAAATTTCTTTTTCTCTACTAGTAACTGACTCATAGGTTATTGCACACTTTTAAAAAATTAAGTTCAGAACCTGACTTACTCATTCTGTTAATCTGAGAACTCTGAGGCTAATTGTACTGTCAAATACAAATTGTTTTGAATTAAAAAAAAAAAAAAACCTCCCAAAGAAAACATTTTGAATATTACATATTTCACAATTTGATGATGTTGAAGCTGAATTTACACCTTTCTCATGAAATATGAATTTTCTTCTTGTGTTTCCTATGAACTAAGTTAGGGTTTTAGGATTTATTTTTGACCTCAGAAATAAATGCTTCTCAGAATATTCAACTATTCACCAAATCTTACCAAATAAATACCTAATTGATCCCTCATTCTCCAACAACATCTGAACTCTATCCCTTGCTTAGATTACTGCAAAAAAACAAAACAAATAGCCACTGTAAACCCTAAGCAATCCAGTGTACCCACCTTCAGATCATTTTCCACCTATTATCAACATTTTATCTTAAAAAAAAATCCAGTTATGACATTCTTCTGCTTAAAAGTCTTCCATGATTTCCATGGCCTTAGGATAAAATCAATAATACCCAACCTTCTAGTAGAGTGCATGATCTCTACAGATGTTATATTTTGTAATAAGGACAACGTTCAGGTTTGTTTGTCATCCTATCATGCCTCAGTTAAATTCTTCACCCATAGTATTCTTATACCTTAAATTTTCCTGCCGTGGAAACTATTATGAGTTACTGTATTTGTTTCACAGTTTTGTGTATCTTCACCCTCCCTTCCAACAATTTCCCCCTGAATAGGTGCTGGTTTTTAATTCAAAGTAATAGAAAAATGTCATTCAAAATTATATGAAAATGTAATTATGTGACTAAGGGGTGGTTAGGGTCCCAAACTGTTAAAGTGGAAAACCTATTTTGTAAGTTCTAAAAGAGGTTAGCAAACAATCTGTGTACAGAAAGGCAAAGAAAGCATGTTCTTAGTGCAAAAGATCTTATTGGTATACAAAGAGAGAGAGAAAAAAAAAGAATTTCAAATTGTGGATTCCTGATCAAACTCCAAAAATTATGCATTCCCTTGTGGGCAAATATCCAGCCAAACAGGCTCAGTACAAAGTGGAGCAGATGAAGCCCCAAAGCACTAGAACAAATTCGAGGCAAATACTAGCAGAAACCAAAAGAAAGGGATTAGGCAGATCCCATAGAGCTGGACCAGAATGGAGAGACCTCGAAATCATAATGTACCATATAATCTACAAGTTCAACATAACATCTGCCATTGTATCTGCTGAAACACTAGTCACCAAGACCAAAGGCAAAGAGCACTCTCCCCATTTGTCTCTCACCCACATAGCTCTTTTTCAGGTATGCCTCTATAATTGTTTCTCCTCCTTGTGCTGTTTTATATGTGTTTTCCCCCACCTCTCTCTTTCCTCCTTTGTTCTACTTTCATTTATATATCTACCTCATGCCTTCTTGGCTGTGTCCCCCTCAGCATGGCATGCTGGCAATTATAGTCCAATGAAGCTGCTGGAAGTGGGGGTTGGAGAAATGGCGCCCATTCATGGTGCTGTGGTGTTCTTTTCCCTTTCACAGAAATATGTTCTATAACAAAAATATACTAATTATTAGATGATGGGATCTATACATTACTTATTTTAGCACTATATTTGAATATACATAAGAAATTAAACAGGTAAAATATAGTTGGAAACAAATAGAAAATCAGTATTAAATATATTCAACTAGGTTCTATACTAATTATTTTGAACAGAAAATTAAACCAATGGAAATAATCATGTGTTTGGGTACACATGAATGTGTTTGTGCTTTAAGGGGAAATCAGTTAATAATAACTATTGAAACAAGTGTAACTAAGTACTATCATTTTTATTATAGACTTAAATATGTATTTCATCATTTAGGTACCAGTACTAACTTAATCACAGTATAATATCTGATTGCTAAAACACAATCAATGTTTGCAACACATTATTCCAGTTGCTTTACAAATGTAAACCAAGAATAAGCAATTGATATAACATTATAATGGATGCTAATTGTAACTCTTTGAGTATGTGTGATTTTCCTGACAGGTTCAGGCAACAAAACACACCCTTAAATAAGTAGGATGAGTTAAAAAAGAAGCAAAGCAAATAGTATCTTCAAGGGGTGCCCATTTGTCAGCAATTAGCAAAGACAACCAGCTGACAAATAAATCTAGATCCCTCTTTACATTCTTCAGGAACCCACAAGGGAAAGAGTACAGAGAACTATTAAAGAAGTAAGAGCAGACTCAGCACCAACAGCTGAGTTAGGCAACTTATCAGGTAACTATGAATATCTTGCCTGGTATACATGTACAAAAGGTTTCTAAATTTATTGTGGTGAAGAGAAAAGATCCCAGTGGCCAAATCCAATCCAATTAGGATAAAAACATTTTTCTCCTTAACTGCCAGCTTTTGTATGAAAAATTGCTTGTCTCAAGCTCAGTCAATTTTAAAATGTCTACTAGCTGGGTTTGCCCAGCAGGAGGCTAAAGGGTCTATTATGCTGACAGATGCTCCCTGCTTTAAAAGTGTACAGAATTTAAATGACTTTTATTTTCTGTTTATAGTCATTTAAATTAAATTAATATGAAAATAAAAACTTTGCCACTAAAACTTGTCCCTTTTTAGATAGTAATTTAATGATTACAGACATCACTTGTAGTCTATATTTTGGTTAATATGCCAAGTTGTATTTTTCTCTATTTGATATATGTAAAATAATTTTAATAAAAACTGTTACTAACTTAGACTGAGTATTAGTTACACCTTCGTATTTTACACAATTTGGACAAATATGTCATTTTCACATTATTATGACATACAGAGTAGATGGGCAGGTATAATTACACCCAATTAATTCATTAGGAAAAATACTTTTATTTATTTTCAGTTCCTGATTGTTGTTTAGACATTGGGTGATAAAGCCAGGACTTTAGAGTAGAACCCTGTGGGTTCATAAACCTCTACCCTGAAATGTGTGATAGAATTTTCTCAATAGGCTCAGAGTAGACCTTTTGTCAGATCAGTATGGTCACTAGTCAATTAAGACTATGAGCTTCAGGAAGTTTATTACTATTACTTATAAAAGCAAATTATTTGGGGATGAATGCTGTGAGCATCTTGAAGGCTGGGAGATCATTCTGCTCTTGCCCGTGTCCTTCTTCCCTCTCTAATTAAAGAAAATATCAATATGTTCTGGCTTCCTGCCCCTTTCCTAATTGAAGAAGCAGTTCTCTTCTCCCTTTAAGGACCTAGAAGAATATAGTTTGTGGGTATCGTGTGGTTCTATGTTTATTAGTAAATGTGTTCTATTTAAGAAGCTCCTCTTTACTCTTAGATGAGGTCACCTCATCTGTCATGTGAAGTCCCCCAACCCCTTTCTGTCTTTCATGTCCTTGGTTCAAAACACAACAAACATTCCTGGTCTGCTCCATCATTCTTTAGAATTTACAACCATGTGTATTCTCCACACTTATTATTAAACTACTTGTTTACCTAACCATCTGATGCCGTTTTGAGCACTCATTCATCCCTAGAACAACCTGCCCAGAGGGGTATTGGATGATTTATTTTGCACCCAGCATCCAGAATCTTTTTCTGTTAGTTCAGAGTATTTTATGTTAAGCTCTGCTGTCTAAGTGAGAAACATATTCATTATGTTGCATAATCACAAAATACATAAAATGAAAAATTTGGAACAATGTCCTCATTCCTAGGTAGAAATTTTAGCTTTGATATATAAGAAAAATAATCAACACCTTCATAGATAATATAAACATAATCATGTAATTTAATTTGTGCTTTAGCTATGAATTACTAACACTGTATTAGTTTGCTAGCACTGCCCTAACACAGCACCCACAGTGGCTAAATAGCATCTAGTTGTTGTCTGACATTCTGGAGAGTGCAAGTACAGCATCAAGGTAATGGCAGGGTTGGTAACTTCTGAAGACAGACGAATAAACTTCTTTCAATTTTTTTTAAAGCTGCCTTCTCCTTTTATCTCTTCATATCATCATCCTTCTATGTGCACAAATTTTTACCAAGATTTCCCTTTTTAATAAGGATGCCAGTCATTTTCTATTAAGAACTACTCTAAAGTCCTCACTTTAACTTACTTTCCTCTGTAGAGATCTTGTTTTCAAATAAGGACACCTTCTGAGGTACCTAAAATTAGAAAATATAGAGGAAGAAATGTCTTTTTAAAAAATATATTTATTGGTGGCTCAGCCGGTTGAGCACCACAGTGTTGCCACACTATGAAGCATACGCTGCACAGCAGTGAGAGTTTGATCCCCAGGCAGGGAGGGGAGCCACATGGCATTGCAGACCTCTCCTGCGCGCCTGCTACTCCCCTCAGCAATGTACTTCTGTAGGTCTGCCAGTTATGCTCCCCATTCTGACTGGTGAATCCTTTTACCTCCTGCACCTCTGGCCTATACCCAAGTTCTTGTATACATAAATAAATAAATCTTAAAAAAATTATATTCATTTGTGTGTAGAAAAACTGGTTTGTAGGCCAAAGGTATGGGGGATGAGAGGATTCACCAGAGACAGAGTGGGGAACAGAACGGAGATCTGCTGAAATACACTGCTAAGGGGAGCAGCAGGCAAAACAGGAGAGGTCTGCTGTGCCATGTGTGCACCACCTCCCTGGCCAGGGATTGAACTCCGGCTCAGTGGTGATGGTGCTGAACCTTAACACCTAGGCCACCAGGAAGGCCCCACTTGCCCTCAGGAAGAAATATCTTATACTACATTACCTAAAATAGCATTCTTCCCTTCTTCACAAATACTGATAAATTATCCCTGTTTTTTACTAATAGTTGTTTTCACAGTGACCTTGATTCTGTCATTAAATTGTGCTTTTTTAAAAGATCTTCAAATTTTATTTAAAAGCTATATATTTCAACGTTTTCTTGTGTTAACTAGAATAAAAATCTCAATGATTGGTAGACAATGTTTATTAATTAATCAAAGTAAGGAAGGTACCTGGGAAGCTGTCCAACAGATTTTACCCTGTGATAGCTGTTGCAACAAACACAAGCATGAATTTAGTTTATGTAGGCAAGAATAGTGATCTACTGATGTTAAAATATAATTTTCTTGACAGGTAAGCTCTAGTTTTTGGTTGTTTTCATCTAAAAACATATTGATGCTATTGAGGAAGACAATGCTGGAATTTCATCTCTTCATTTCTAGAGAATGCACTGTAAAAATGCAGATGATACCCATTGTTAACATTTTCTTTATCCAGTTCTTTGGCCATTAGTCAGGGTTGAAAAGACTGGCTTTATCTTCAGGCAACATATTTTGCATAGCCATTTATCAGATTTCAAGTCTATGCAAATAGCTGTTTTTTTCTTGTCTACCATAGCAGGGAGGAGTTGTTCCCAGAACATTTTACAGTATATTCACACTTTATTCACACTTGGTTATTTTTAAATTTCTTAACCTCAAATGATTCTCTAGTTATTGCCCTATAATTTCTGACATTCTTAACAGTGGAACTCCATACAAGTAAGATTTCTGCTTACCAATCTACTAATTATCTCACTCCTCTTTATCCTTCATCTCACCATTCAGTTTTGCCCTCACAATTTCAACAAAAGTAATTTGTACAGCTAATTAAGGGAAAGCATAAGTTAATTGTAAATTTTCATTTTTGTTACATTACCTCTTTTTGGTATTTGTTATTACTAATCACTTCTTTCTTAAATCATTCTCCTGGGCCTCCCTGGTGGCTCAGTGGGTTGGGCAACGCACTATGAGGCCACAGCCACTGCAGCACAAGTTTGATCCCTGCTGCCCGGGGGGGGGGGGGGGGGGGGGGGGACGACCCATATGGCATGGTGACCTTTCCTGCCCCACCTGCTGCTCCCCTCAGCACTGTGCTTCAGTTGATCTGCCTGTTCTGCTCCTGGATCTCTGTGGTGAGACCTCTCATCCCCCACACCTCTGGCCTGTACCCCAGTGCTTGTATGCATGGATGGATGGATCTTTAAAAAAAAAAATTCATTCTCCTCTACTTTTCTGTTACCTTACACTTCTCAAAATAATCTTCTAGGCATCCAAATAATTTGATTTTCAATCCATATTGTTTTCATTTTAAATAGGTATTTAATTTAATCCAAACCCTAGTTTAAGTGCTACCTATGTTCTCACCATCAAACTGATATTACCAGATCTCTATATATGTTATGGTCTAGTACTATATCTCCACCTGTAGGACTGGGGAGTCCTAAAGATTCCTCAAAATTAAATATAAATGATATTGATTCGGAAAGCTGTTGAAATTTAGGAAGTGGGGTTCTTGGGTTACAGCTGAGAAAGTTCCCATCAGAGCTTGCTTTCAGGGGCATGCAGCAAGTTTCCCCAGGAGGCAGAGATGTTTAGCTATATCTATCCAAAGGGGCAGGGTTAGTATAAAAGGAGAAGAGAAGTAAAGGACGCTTACATAGACCTAAGAGGGCAAAATGAGCTGCCCTGAAGGGTCAGGTTTCCTAAAAGAGACACTTGCATAGACATAGGCAGGATTCTGGGGCAGAGACCTATCTCTACTGCTTTGCAAAGGGAGAAGGTAGGTGAAGAGAAACACCTGTACAGTCACAGGCAGGCAGGAGAACTGCATCTTGACAATGCAGAAATGGCATTGATATAGTCTTCTTCTCTTTGGGAGGGTTCATTCTTTTGTGAAGTTGTTAACTTATTTAATTAATAATTTTTAGGGTTGACACCTAAGGATTTTTTTTTTCTATTTTGGTTTGACTAGGTAGATTTCAAAGGACTGGTGATTTTTTGTTTGTTTGTTTTTGTTTTTTAATAATGGCCCCAATCGCCGTATACCCACCTCTAGTCTGTGCCTAGGTCTGCACTTCAGCTCCTGATACTTCACTTTTCTACAGCTTGTCTAACAACTATGTTAATCATATCTATCCCCAACTCTAGTTTCTGGTCTGTGGCACCAGTTTTTGCTCTAGTGATGCCTCCTCAAATTTTCTACTCTTAGTTTCCATCAGAAATACAAACCAGGGGCCTCCCTGGTGTCATAAAGATTAAGTCTCAGTGCTATCACTCCTATAGCCTGAGTTCATTCCCTGGATAACCCATAGGGCACAGCAGACCTCTCCTGTCTCCACTGCTCCCCTCAGCAATGTATTTCAGTAGATCCTTCTATTCTGCTCCCCATTCTGTCTCTGGTGAATCCTCTCACCCCCCCACACTTCTGGCTACACCCCAGCTTTACTATGATAAATAAATAGTTTTTTTTTAAAGATTATTAAAAAAGAAACACAATTTCCATGCTCCTTTCCAGATCTTTTTTATGTTTCTTTTCTAGATCAATTGTGTATGTGAACTTACATTGTATATAAACAAAAGTGACTCCAAGATAATACAAACCTAAATTATTACATAGTCTTCTAAATTTCATGTTCTATCTACCTTATAACTATTATGATATGACCTTATATTGTCCTATTGTACTGATCATTGACTCTCCCTAGCGAAGCAATGAATGGAATTACAATTAATCACTTAGTGGAATTCATGGGAGTCATTTGAAGACAAAATAAAGTGCATGTTGGAGGTAGTTTCTGGAGAAACAAATTACAGAATTAATACATGATCTCTTATGAATGATATATGATGGCATGCCAATCCTCTACGTCCACAAGACTTGGTTTATCCCATCATATATCCAAACTATAAAAATTTAAAAAATATAAAAATTAGTAAATTATAAAAATTAGTAAACAAAAAATATATAGTTATAAATATTTGGAATTTAAAAATTGTTTAGTGGGAAGAATTTAAATCAAAGTGTTTACAAAACACATTAACAAATAGAATTATATGACATATAATTTCCAGTTTTCCTATTTCGAATTCTAATACATCATAAAATAACCAAGTTGCATATATGTAAGACTCCTATCAAATGACAGCTATTGCAGGAAAAATGGGATTTTATTTTTTCTCACCCCAAATATGAAAAAAAGAAAAATGTTACAACAAAACTGCATATTTTGAAACTAGTCCAATTAGCAGCATTTTGCTCTTATATACTGGTCTTTGTTTTGAATTCTTTTAGCAATGTTAATTTTGGCTCAATGGTAAGCTTAGAATTTTTTTAGTTGTCCATGTTGTTACTTCTTTAAATTAATACATTTTAATACATAGTGAGAGGTGAAATAATGCTGAATAAAAACTTATTTGCAGCACAGTTTTGTATTGCTTCTTTCAGTATTCTTATTTTAGTCTAGAAATTAAAGTGTCAGTTTTCTCTCTGTAGTTTACTTTTGCCCCCAAACATTACTTTTCTTTACATAACAAATGATAACAATATTGCGGTACCTACTGTAGACATTTTAAAATAGCAGCATTAAGTCTGTGTTTATAAAGTTTAAATTAAAACTACACTATGACAAATCTAAATGACAAAATAATATATCATTGTGTTTATTATTTATAAACTTATTGAAAATTATTTCAATTTTGTATATATTTGTATCATTTTGGCAGCATATATCCAAACTCTAATGCTTTCCTCTAAGATTATGTCCCCTTGAATCTGTTATTTAATGAAAAGAATACATAGAAAATAAAATGGTATGACATGCTAAAATAAATATATAATAAAACATGTATGATATATGGTATATATGTGCTATATATTAATACATTATATGTGATATATAATATGATAGGGTGATATATAGTGTATATTTATGTACTGATAATTATATAACTGATAGTGATATATAGTTACATATCATATATATTAGCTTTCTTCAGGAGTAAATATTTACCCAGTAGAGTCAAAATTTTCAATTCTGGAGGAACAGCCAAAAAAAACCCTATTACTCTGATTATTCATAGCGATTTTACACAGTAATTTTAAATATTTATAATTCCCAGTAACTCATGATAATTAACTGCCTCGTGGTTAACTTTATCTCACAGAAATGAACATATTGAAGAAAGTGATGGCAGGGACTAGAATTTTTGCTTGCTGGGTGGTTCTAATTTTATGGTGATAAATGACAGTAAAAAAAAAGTGGGTGAGAAAGAAAAGACTCCTGTTGTAGGGGCATGGGGGTTATAAAAAGATCCTGAAACAGAAAATAATACTATAGAAGAAGAGGAAGTATTTTGTAGATTTATTGTTCAGGAGTATAAATTAAATTGTCTTTATTTTTCTGAAGTAAAATGTGAATTCTCTAGATATATATTTTTCAGTTTGAAATATTGGGATTATAACATAGCATGAATATATATAGTAGAGGCTACTAACCAAAAGATAAATAATTCTTTGAGATTACTGAATCAGGTTTCTTGCCCTAAGTCATACCAGCTCAGCAGGCTGCTCACAGCTCTCACTGCAGTCTTCAATTTGGCAGAGGTTAAAAGCTAATGTCTGTACTAACAAAAGAGATGTATATAGAGCTTGACATGGGGAAAGGGCTCAGAGCTTCCATGTGTTCTCCAGGCAAGTCACCCTCTTAATATCTTAGTATGTTTGTCAAACTGAGTAGCACACTAAACCCTGTCCTTTGAGTTTTCATAAAGGTTTTATTGCATAGTCATGATGGATTAACTCATTGGCCCTTGGCAATTGATTCAGCCTCCAGCCCTTATATATTCCCAGAAGGTTAGGATGGCAGAGAGGATTGGTACTGAAAGTTCTAACCCTCTAATCACACAGTTGATTCACTAGGCAGCCATTCCTCATTCTTCGGTTACTAAGGGCTGTCTAAAAGTCACACCATTAATATAACAAAAGACACCATAATAGCTTTTATCCACAAAATTCCAAGAGTTTTAAGAGCTCTGTGACAGGAATATATTACTAAAGATGAGTATATATTTTTTACTGTAAATCATAATATTATGTTTCCCGTTCCATAAGGCCTTAGACAATAGTCTTCATGTATGCTGGTCAAATATTCTAAACGAAAGAAAAGTATCAGTGTAAGGATACCATCAAATATACATTAATCTACCTAGTTTGCTTTACTTTTATCCTATGATCACATACAACTTTGGAATAGAAATTGGCTTTGCATATTGCTATAGGAAGCGACTTCACTGACCATGGGAAAACAATATCACAAATTTCAGTTATAGCAGAAAATAAGTCAATTAAATAACTCATAAATTTTACTTTTGTGAGTGCTGACAGGTTCTACAATGCTGCACTTCTAAATGTGCAAGCTGGAACAACAAAAATGAGAGTTGTATTTCAACAAATAATGAATTTCACCTTGTGAGAGCTGACAAACTATCTACCTAAGGGATCCTTACATCAAGAGTTTATTTTTCTTTGTTATTTTTTTCTTTAAATTTGGTAGAAAATACTGTGATATTCAGTTCATGATTTTACAAAGCATTGAAAGATCCTCTTCAAAGATTTCCTATAGGCAATGTATTTTGGCATATTTAACTCTAATTTAATATTGTCTTTATTTTTTTCCTCTTATTTTTTATTTTAAAAATATTTTACATTATTTTTCATTTTTGTACAATGTATATTTTCTCCTTTTAGGTATAGTTCCCATTGTTTCACTTTTAGGGGGAATGTAGAGGAAACAAATAAGGGACTAAGGTGGAAAAAATAATTACAGTAGATTAAAAATTAAAATCAAGAGACAACTATAATTTAACATTCTCTTTAGAAACCAGAGTTAGAGTTTCCATAAAACAAAACAATAAAAAAGTCAAAAGGAAACAAAGAACTTTATTTAGGACTATTCCATGACTTATAACGTTCTTTTGTGCTTTTATGAATTCACATTTTTTTTCTCTTGAGTTGATGGTTTTTAATACTATGTTATCCTTTAATAGCACCTGAAGTTATTTCCTAAGATAGTTTGCCAAGTGTCTACAAATTAGGATTCACATTGCAACTATTTCCCCTTCAAAACACACTAAATTAAGATATTGTGCTCCAACCTCCAATATCTGTAGCTAATAAAATCCACACTAATGAAAGATAAAAGCACATATAAAGTAATCTAAAATATCAATATTCCCTAAATAAATTGAGTGTATTTTAATTTACATTATTACCTTGGAACAAATTCATAAATAAATTTATTCTTGTAACATATTTACTGATTGAAAATCTTATCATCTTATTCTATCATCTATCAACCATCTGTCTAATCATGTACTTGTAGCATTCAAATAGCTTGACCAGATGAATCAAATAGAAAGTGACACAATATTTTTGTTTCACTGTCTTTCTTCAGTTTATTAAAGTTGAAAAGAATAGAAAGTTGTATTTGTTGTCACTATGTGGTCTATTTTTATAAGATAGCAGGATAATCTATCCAATTCTGCTGTAATGACAGTAGATTGTACAGAAAAAATTGTTTTAGAAATATATTCTTATTAAAACTAGTGCTTTTCTTAAACTTAACTGACTTTAACAAAAGTAAAAGTTCAGGATAATATTAGACAGGTAATTATGTTTTCACTCATAAACACACATAACACCATGGAAATCCCCCAAAATATCTACAAATATGAAGCAGCCTGGATAATAAAACATGGAAAAGATGATGCAAATTGAAAAAAAATACTTAAAAGCATATACTTTGAGTTTGTAAAACTGATGTTTTCTTTTTCTTGCAAAAGAGTAGGATGCTTGATAATCTTTCATCATATAAATTTAGATTTTCATGTTATCCTTGAAACATAATGAAAGGCATAAGGTCAATTAATAAAAGTTTTGTAATACAATCAGAAATGTTTCACAATGGTGTTTCAATCATTTCTTTTTTATTTAATAATATTTCTTGGTAGTAAAATGCTAGCATTTCAATGTCTGATCTTTCTATGTCTATTGAAAATTGATATTTAAAAAAGCACTCAAGAATTCTATTAGAGCTAATTATCTATGAAGTATCAGGAAATAACAGAAATGGAAAAAAAGAAATATTTGTCAATAAAGGAGTTTAAGGCCTTGAAAGAAAATGATCCACGATATTTAGTTTATTTAATTTTTAACAAAATTCTCTGTTTTTCTGTATTCCATGCCACCATAGATTCCATTGTTCTTATCATTGCAGTTAATTATCTTAAGTAGAAGCATGATATGACTTTTAAATATTAATCACCTGCTTTAACTTGGAATTTTAATGTGAAAGTTATTTTCTTGTTTTTCAATTTAGCAAATTCTTCCTGATTTGCCAAAAGTTCCTGTTACAGATGTAAATTCATCTATTGGCTTCTACTACATGTTTTAAAACCCATTAAAATTTTCTATAACAAGTCAATTTTACCGATTTTCCACTTTGCACTAATATCTTATTTTGAAGTTGTTCTATGCATATAATATAGACATTAGGCACAATAGTAGCATACCTGCTGCTGAGAGCTGTGAGTATCTGTGCAGCATTCAAAATGACATCAGCACAATAGCTACCTATAATCTAGTCCTCAATTCATGTGATTGGGAAGGTGTGCAATTCCCAGTGCACAAATCATTGAGAATTCTAACTTTCACCTGTCTTTTCATTTCCTAAAACTAATAGTATGCTCTTCACATATTCAATATATTTGCATAAATTTCCATATTGTATTCCTCTGTAGTTGCTTTCCTGTCATCTTCCCTAAGGGGGTGAATATAAATGTCTTTTCCTTATTAAAATTAGCTGTGAGAGTTTGTTTAAAATATATTTTTATTCTAGAATAAATTAATTTCAGTACCTAGTACATTATAGTTACTTAATGAAAATTCCAGTAATTTGTTACACATAACAAAGCAGTAAGAGTTATGAAGATGTAAACTGTAAGCTTTATTTTTTTTATCATGTTGTGCTTTTTATCTTCTAGTTTCAGTTACCTCTTAACTTTGAATTTGATGTTAAAACATGAAGAACTCACATATTTTGTATTTTTTGAGATATCAATTAATTGCTTAAGACTCATCCACTTTATCTCACTTTTGGAAACAAAATTAAGGGAAATATGCATAAATTTCTAAAAAAAAGGTCTCTAATAAATTATCTTACATGAATGTTAGAAATATTAATATATTTTAGAACATAATTTTAATTATGAAATTGACATTATAATATTTTCAATCTTGTTTAAGATGACACTCTATTTTTTAAAACCATATGCTCTTGCATATTTGAAAGACCAAGATGAAATATAATTAACATAGAGTATAAACTTCTGCCTTATTTTATGTTCAAGTTAAAACTATTGTCCATCAAATAATAATGTTATAATTCACTACATATTCTAATTTGGAAATACCATATTTAATTAATTTTTAAGTTTTGTTGGTAACAATTTGGAAAGCCTTAATAATAAGGTTAAAAAAATCATTGTTCTTATAATACTAGCAGTAACAAATCATAGTGTCCAAACATAGACCATTCTGTTAGCTCCCCTTTCTGCACTTGATTTGATAGGAGTCTGTTGGAGTGAAAAAGAGAAAAGAAATATGACACAGTAATAGTCAATCTTTGAAGTGTGGTTTGAGTGTAAAGAAAGATAAAATAAAAGAGTACTTTTTTTTTCCCTGAATGTCATCTGCTTATATTCTTTGTATTCTTTGTGAGTAGAAAGTGAAGGTCAGAAAACTACAGTGAAAATAAAAGAAGAATTTTGGAAGTGAAGGAGGAAATATGACAGATATTGGAAAGTGTAATTATTAATTAAAGCCATAGCAAAAAGTGATTTTAAATTCTAGTCCCATAAATATTTCTATCTTAAGAAATGGAATAAAAATGCTTAAATATTTTGCTTGTAGATGTTCTATATCTTTAAACATGATAGCATGATTAACAGATGTTTCACTTGCCAATTTCAAATAATTTATTAAAAGTACCTTTGAAGAATTGTAAGCAATGTAGTGAAATGAAAAAAAAAATATAAAGTACATTTTCCCAATTAAAAAACAGCAGTAATTTGGCATTAGAGAGAGAAGATGGCTAAGAAACTAATCAATTTAATTCAAACATACCCCAAATCATTATTTCATATTTTACTTTTTTATTATTCATATCATTAATATTATGTCATTTGATGTTGCTTCATTATATTGAGATACATGTGGTTTTTATTCTTTAAAAACAAAAAATCTTTTCATTCTATTGTGCTTCAGATCTAAACAAAAATTCCACATATTATAGGTAGTAGATATTCTTGATTTATTTCATGAGCAGTTTCTCATTATCCTCAGATATTTCTTGTATATTTTGCAGATTTATACCTAAGTAGTTAGTTCATTTATGGTTTTAATTTAATTTTGATGTTAATACAATAATGTCTGTTTTCCCATTATCTGCAAGTGCCCATATTCAGAAAAGCAAACTTTGTGTGACTAACCTTACATTTTATAACTGTGCTAAATTCCCTTATCAGTTTTAGTAATTTTTTATTGATTCTTTAAAGTTTTCTATATAATTCCACCTGCAATCAGCGGTTTTTTCTTCCTACTCAGTCAATATATATTTTATTTACTTTTAGTTTCTTGTTAACCTTCCTAGACTTGCAGTATGATATCTAGTAGGAATTTTGAAGAAAACGGTCTTGGAGGATTTTAAATTTCTAACTATTAAATGTGATCTTAACTGTAGGTAATCTAGATAGTCCTTACTAAGTTGGGAAGTATCTCTCTATATTTAATTTAATGAGTTGTTTTTTATAGTCAGGCGTGGGAATTGGGTATTGTATATTGCTTTCTTTTTTTTTTATCTATTTGATATTACAATATCTTAAAAATTTTCTCCTTTACCCTGCTAAGAGTTGTTAATTATATCTATTGATTTTGGAATATTGACCCAGCCTTGTATACCTGGAATAAATCCCATTTTAATATGATGTATAGTTATTTTTCCACATTGTTGGATCCTATTTGCTAATATTTTGTTGAGGGAGGATTTTTGTGTTGAAGTTATTGATTGATATTGGTCTATAGTTTTTCTTTCCTATAATATCTTTACTTGTTTTAATATTACATATATAATGAGCTAGGTAATTTTTCTCTGATATTTTTCAAAAAAATAGAGATAATTGCTCTCATTTCCTTTTTTTTTGAGATTAATTAATTTATGCATACAAGAACTGGGGTACAGGCCAGTGGGGGTACAGACCAGAGGTACAGGGTGTGAGAGTATTCACCAGAGACAGAGTGGGGAACAAATAGGCGGATCTACCAAAATACACTGCTGAGGGGAATAGAGGGTGAGGCAGGAGAGGTCTGCTGCACCATGTGGGTCACCTCCCTGGCCAGGTATCGAACTCATGCTTCAGTGGCTGTGGATGCTTCATAGTGCTGTGCTTAACCCAATGTGTCACCAGGGAGGTCCCTAGTATCATTTCATTTCTTTTTAAAATGTTAATAGAATTCATCAGTGAGCCCATCTAGACCTGGTGCTTTCTCTTTTGGAAAACTCATTTATTTAATTTTGTTAATAAATATAATTCTATTTTGATTACCTATTTTTCCTGTATATATTTTGTTAGATTATGTCTTTCAATAAATTGATTTGTTTCTTAATTTTGTGACACAGGGTTTTTCATAAACTCACTTTATCATCCTTTTAAAGATGGGGATGAGAGCATAAAGAGCACAAGGGACTGAGGTGAAATGCATGGGTGAAATGGTGGTGGGAACTCCCTGGGGGCTACAAATGATGTCAAATACAATTAAATAAATCTAAAAAAAAGAAATAGAACTAGCTAAGTGCCACTGCCTCCTAGCTTATAGCAGCATTGTCAACAGATTGATACTTTAAAGGGGATAGTGTAGAAGCGTACATTATCGGGAAGAGCAGTTTAGGTGATAATGCAAGAAGGATAATGAGCCCAAAATGAAAAATTGCTCTTTTCTGCGTCCTGGCCCCCTGGCCCCCCGTGCCTGCTGTGTACCAGGTCACCTCTGATAATGATGGCATAAAAATCAAAATAAATAAATAAAGTACTAGAGATCAGTAGTGGTGATTTTGCTTTCATTTTTGATGTTAATATAATAATGTCTGTTTTCCCTTTGTCTTCAAGTTTATCAATGTTATTGCTCTTTCCAAAGAACCAGCTTTTGATTTTTTTTTTTTTTTCATTTTGGCTTTTATTGATGTCTGCTTGATTTTTTTGTTATTTTTCTTATTTCAGGTGTCATTTTCTCTTCTACACTGGAAGCATAGATTTTTAAACTTTGTATTTCTTCTTTTTTTAATATTCATTCATTGATACAAAATTTTCTCTACTCCTTATACACAGTCCACAGATTTTGGTGTTTTTTCTTTGCTCAAAGATATATTAATTTCTCATGAGATTTTTTGTTTTGATTTGTAGTTAATTATAAGTGGTTATTTAATTTTCAATTATTGTTGTGATTTTCCAGCTATCTCTTTATTATTAACTCAACAGATACATTAATTGAAAAAAAAAGAATGCCCAGTACTTTGCCATGAATTCAAATAAGCTAAAATAGCTGTTACTCAAATTGAAATTTATATCAGACTTAATTCTAGTAGGATGTGTTATATAGGAAGAATTAATTTTTCAGAATAGTTACTGGTCTTCTCTAGTGGGTATATAGTGAGCCATTCCACTAGTAATATAATAATTTTGCAAAATTGTTCCTTCACTAAGGATATTTTATTAATAAATTCTCATAAGAAAGCTAATGACTTTTCAAAAATATTCCAAAAAGTTGCTTAATGCCTATGAATCGTATTGAAGATCTTTAAATATTTATGCATTCTGAACTTTGAGGTATAATCACTTACATAAGTAGATTATATCTTGGGTATTTAGTATATTGTTTTATTATATATAAAACATGTCCTCAGCTAGGTTTAATTTATGAGTGAAAATAAGAAAAACAACACATGCTTTTGTTATGACAGTAATTTGGCCTGAAAAAGATTGTTTAAAACCTTCATATTACATATCATGTAAAGAACCCACATGTTTCTAATTTCAACCTCAATTACTCAGTTCTTTCTGAAGAGAACAGTAACTTATGAAACATAGTTTCTAATAATGAAAAACTAATGAGCAACAGAAAAAAAGACATTGTGAAAGCATGGTAATTAATAATTGAACATGGTGCAAAATTATATCACTCTGCATCATAAATACATTTAAGACACAGGCTAGGTTAAAATATTTGAAATTTGTTAAGTTTAATTTGTTACTTAAATATTATTTAGCTTAATAAATTAAAATAATATATCAGACAATTTTTGCAGCAATACCTTATTTACTATCTTTTGAAATATTATAAAGGGACTCCAGGTGGTGCAAGGTGTTAAGCACTGCATTATGAAGCATCCACAGCCACTGCAGCATGAGCCATGAGTTCTATCCCTGCCAGCGAGGTGACCCATGTGGCTCAGCAAACCTCTTCTGCCTTGCCTGCTTCTCTCCTCAGCAGTGTACTTCCGTCAGACTGATTGTTCTATTCCCCCTGTCTCTGGTGAACCCTCTCACCCCCCACACCTCCGGCCTGTGCCCCAGTTCTTGAATGCATAAATAAATAAATATTTTTAAAAATATATTATAAAAGGGCATTTCTAAAAAATATTCACGTTGAGGAAACAATAATTCCTGATATAAAGAAACAATATTCAAAATGTAATAAAAGTAAATAGCAAGAGTGGAATCTATATCCATAGCTCTTAACAGTTTGGAATGATTTTCTCAGTATAGGCGCTTAATGAAATAAACACATTTTCCACTGCAGATTTTAATACATGTTTAAATAATTGGTATTATATCCCTCATAAAATATTAATTTAGATTGTAATAAAAATAAGATATTGATTTATTTTGAAATTTAACAATTATTATTTAAATATTAATAATAACAAGCCAAATAAACCACAAAAAAAATGGTCTTGGGTTTTGAGCAGACCTACAGAGATTATGGCAGAAAAGCTTAAGATCATTGGTCATTATGAAAATTTCAGTTAAAACTACACTTACTAAATGACCATATCTAGAAACAACAAATGCCTGTAACCTAGAATTCTCCCTTTTTCTCATTCCCCAACTATACTACCCCAAGGTTAATTATTCTGAATCCTAATAGCATATATTAATTTTGTTTTTCTTCTGAGAATGGTATCATGCAATATATAATCTTTTGTGGCTGACTTCTCTAAATAATACTATATTGATCATCTATTCTGTTTGGGTAGGTGTAAGGTTTTCTATTTTTAGTACTATACTAATTGCATTAATAAGTCAAAGTAATTCTGTTGTCTATGGAAATTAGGCTTTTTCTAATTGTTGACTTAGGAAATGTGTTGATATTAATTAAATATGTTTATAGTACATACATTTTGGTCAATGTTTATATGCACATCTACATTTTTGGTATGTGTAGACCCAAGAGTACAATGGATAATTGTCACATATGGATAGTTTCAGTAGGTACTGAGAACATTTTCAATGTGATTGCAACGATATACACTCCTGATAGCCAGCACATGTTATTTTCCATTTCTTAATTATTCTGCTTGTGTGTGCTTATATTGCATAATTTTTATTTGCATTCCTCTAATTACTAATTTTATATACTAATTATATATAAATTACTGCAAACTATATGTATATAATCTTATAAACATTTCTAGAAAACATGTATTCAAACAATCACTTCTTATTTTTCATATTTTGTGGATTATCTTGGAGCTTTTTGACTAGTTTCTGCTGATCTTTCTTATGCTGAATCATTCCACTGATGGAAAGGTCCCAGATGTTCTCCCCGATATATGTGGCTGTTGTGCTAACTCTCATTTAAGATTCTTCTATTCTCCTTTATGTGGCTTTGTTTGCACCAGTAAGCATGACTGGCTTTTCTATAGCAGTCTCATAATACTTTCACTACCAGAACACCTCCAGCTGGTGCAAGTTTCAAGATCTGTTGAGGTCTAGATCTATTACATTCTATTGGTAAAGCAGATCACAAGTCCTGTCCAAATTCAAGTCTGGGAAAACATAAATTCAATGGAAAGAACTAAAAAAAAATGTTTTTATTGAAAATGCTACCTCTTCCTTACTATACTGAGTGTTACTGCTGTCATAATATAAGAGGCACAATATGTGAGTCTCTTTTTGCACTTTATATCCTATTCCACTGGTTTATTGGATTTCCATTCATACAATCAATATTACCCCTTATATTATTTGTTGTAGTTTAAATAGGGCATGATATATATATATATATATATATATATATATATATATATGGGGGTGTGTGTCTGTGTGTATAGAGAGAGAAAGAGAAAGAGAAAAAGAAAGAAAGAGAAAGAGAGAGTCTCCAACTTTGTTATTTCTCTGCAATATTGACTTGAATATTCAATGTATGGATTTGAGTTTCTAAAGTGACTTTTAATTTTTTTAAATATATAGGTTTTGGTCATTTTTGTATTTAGTAGGGTTTTTTTTTTTTAGTATTACTGCAAATATACAGATTAGTTTGAAAAATACTACCATGTCCAAATTACATGTGTTAGTGATGACTATTTTTCCCTTAATTTAGTTACTCTCAATACTTTCATATAGTTTTCAGTGTGCAAATATGTAACAATTTTGAGATTTGCTCAAAGGAATTTTATATTTTGTTGATGTCTTTTTAAAAGTTCATTTACCATTTCTTCCTAGTACACAAAGATACAGTTGATTTCTATATATAGATACTGGTTTTAGAACCTTGACAAAATAGCTTGTTAATTGAATATTTTATATCTTTTAAAAATTTTTATGTACTCTTGTCATCTGCAAATAATGACATTTACATTTTCTATCTTTATGATTTAATTTTTATGATTCTTTATGATCAATCTTTATGATCCAATTTCATTTGCTTTGTCTCCTGATATGCTATAGTGAAAGTGGGTCCTTTAATTCCTTTTCAATCACAGTCAAAAATATTTTGCCATCATAATATTTTACATGAATTTTATGATAGAATTTTTGGAGGTATTCTTTATTAGGTAAGTAAGATTTCTTAAATCCTCACCTGTTTATAGTGCTTATCATAAATGAGTATTTTATAATGAGTATTTTAACAAACTGTTGGCAACTGTTCAGATGTCATTTGGCTTACAAGCCCCTCTTATTATCTGATTTTTATTGATCATTTTGTACAGAGTTCCAATAATTTTATACATTGTTTCAAAACCAGATTTGATTTTGCTTTATTTCCTATTCCATTGGTTTTCTTTTCATTATATTTTATTAATGTCTATTATTAATTGTATTCCTCTATTTTGGTTTGATTTTTCTTTTTCTAGTTTCCCCAGATGGGGAACATAATTTATATATACTTTTTATTCTTTTTAGCTTATTTATGTCTATATATTTCCTTCTAAATAATGATGTTTCACAATGTATAATATATTTTATTATTTTTCTATTCAAAATATATTCTAATCCAACTTTAATCATTTTCATAAAATTTGGATAAATTTAGAAATGCAATTCCGAAATAATAACAGGTAGGTGATTTTCCTGTTATTATTTATGTTAATCCTAGTTCCATTGCATTTGAAAAATACAGTGAGTGATTTCAGTTGTCTTAAATCAATAAGGAATTCTCTGTAGCTCAGTATGACTTGGTAAATGCTTTAAATGCTTTTGAAAAAATTGTGAAACAGAATCCCTTGAACTTCAAGATGTAGTTTATGTCAATTAAGTGAAATCTGTGGTTTGTGATTTAAACAAAAAGTATTTATGCATATAAGAACTGTGGTACAGGCCAGAGATGTGAGGGGTGAGAGTTATTTACCAGAGACAGAGTAGGGAACAGAACAGGCAGATTGACTGGAATACACTGCTGAGGGTAGCAGCAAGCAAGGCTGTGCCATGTGGGTCCCCTCCCTGGCCAGGTATCGAACTCATGCTGCAGTGGCTGAGGATGCTTCATAGTGTGGTGCTTAACCCCTTGAACCACCAGGGAGGCCTGATTTGTGATTTTTTATTGTGTTAAGTTTTTACTGATTATATTTTCTGTATTATCAAATTTATTCTCACAATTTATCATTATGTGTTTGTGTATCAATGCTTATGACTTTTATAGGCAGTTTTATTACTTATTTGAGAAGTGTTTATATTCTAGACTCATTTTAAAATTAGTTTATTAGTGTGTTACTAAGGATATTTATGATTTCCGTACGAATTTTAGATATTAGACTCTTCAAGCGACCTTGTTTCCTAAAGTAATATACAGAATCAGTGTCATTCCTATCAAAAATCCTAAAAGCATTCTTCAGAGAAATAGGAAAAAAATCATGAAATGTATTTACAAATGCAAAAACCCCAAACAGCAAAAATACAACTAAGAAAAAAGGTCCCAAAATGAAGGTATTACGTCCCTTGACTTTAAATTGCATGACAAAGTGAGAGTAATTAATATAATTTGATATTAAACAGATGCATAGATGACTGGAGCAGACTTGAGAGCCCAGAAATAAGACATATGGATCACTAATTTATGACAGGAGTCAAGAGCTTACAGTAGAGGAAGAAAAGTCTCTTCAATAAACAGTGTTGGAAAAATTGTACAGACACATGCAAAAGAATGAAACTGAATCACTGTATCAATATACATAAACATTAATTCAATAAGTATTAAAAACTTGCATTTCAGACCTGAAAGTATGAAACACACTGAAGGAAATATAGGCAATGTATTCTCTGATATCATCATAAGAGCTATGCTTGTGGTTTCAAACCAAAAGGGAAGAGAAGAATAAAAATTAACAAATGGAACTATGTCAAACTAAAAGGTTTCTCTACAGTGAAAAAAACTTGCATCAAAAGGAAAAGACATCCTATGAATGGGAGGAGATATTTGTATATCATACATCTGACAAGAAATTTTAAGATAATTATATGCTTTAGAGAAAATGCTAGCAGGCAGCTTTCCTCCCAGTATGACTATGTAGTTGTCTCTTTTTTTTTTCCTTTCTCCCTTTCCTAATAAACCTGCCCTTATAAAAATGGAAGAAAAAAATATCAAAAGTTTCAATATATTAATGATTTAGACAAGATGTTACATTATTGGCTAAGATGTTGGTCCTATGTCATCATATTTATTATCTGAATCAAACCAATGCCACATTTGTTTGGGACTCTTAGAAATAAAGAGGTGTGTAAACAACTCACGCAGGTCATTAAGCTATGAAGTGGGGAAAGGAAGAGGTAGTAAATGAAGAGAAAGACGAGTAGAACAGAATTTCTTGTAATAGAAAATAAACTTAACCATATTTAAAATTTAATATTAGAGAGAGGAGTTAAAGATAGAAATGAGATAAAAAATAATTGATTATAAAATTTTCTTGGGAAAGAAGTAGAAACTTAGAAGATCAGCCCTTAGAATATGATAACATTTTGCTTATGAAAAGTAGAAAGAAACCACAAGGCATACAAACAAATAGGCATATCTATAACTATATAAATATTATACATAATTAAGCACCTATATATGTGTGTCTATCTTAGAAATGCTGCTTTTTTTTTAAAGATTTGATATTATGACATTTTGTTAAGAAACATCTGATGATTTTTTTTTTCCTCTGAAGTAAAAGACAACATCATTTTTTTTCAGAAAACAGTGGGATGTGTTGGGGTTTTACAGAAGCTTTTAGAGAAAGAAAATATATTTAAATGACTACTATAGACATTATAAATTCATGAGTGGAATAATAGTAAAAGATTCCTGGACATTGTTTAACCACCAAATGAAATTTCTGACAAGTATATTTTATGTGGTGTTACTACAACCATCTGGGTGATTTTATTCAAATCATTCAACAATTTTGTTGTGAGCCCCAAAAGTGAATATTTAGATTTGTTCAGAAAATCTAATCTAACTTAAAAGCAAAGTCTTAAAATCCATTGATTGAGCACAATGAAGTATTGCATGTGTTTCAGAGATGTGCCCAGTGAAAAGAAGAAGGTAGCTTATACCAAGGGGACAAAGTGAGTAACCACGTAGAAGGAGATAATTTTCTGGGTTAATAAATAATATTTAAAAAATGGCAATTTTAAATTAAACTCTATTTCCTTCCCAATGACATGGGGCAACTCTTGATAAATATATATTAAAGAAAATACATGGACACAGCATTGGAGTAAAATCAATTCATTAATAAGGAGACCAATTATACATTTAATAAGATCTTATAAAAATTGAAAGAATTTCTCATTAAATAAGGTTTTAACAATACATTTTACTTTAGCGAGAGTATTGTCAAAATTTCTGGATGAATCTTAATAATAACAGCAAGATATTATATTTAGAAACTTAGTTGAAATTGCTTTTCAATAAATGTAAAGAAAGTGATAGATTGAGAATTTTTCTAACTTTTCCCATTTAGCTATATGATAAAGACATGGTGCACACTGATATATTCATTGCTTCTTTCCTTTTGTTCCCACCAATCCAGTATTTCTCTGTGACCCCATAGTTTGTCCAAGAGAATCTTTAATGTGCCTTACTTACAATCTTGCTGCTTAATATCACCAGTGAATCATTTTTTCCCTGTAGTCAAGAGGTAACCATGATAGTTGTAGTTTCTAGTGGGTTCCCAGTCACAATGATCTTCACTGACTAGGTGACTTACCAATTTAGGGGTAGTGAGAGCAGCCTATCTATGATGCAGTGAGTAAAGGAACACATTTTCTTAAAATAATTTAAAAACAACTAAAAAATCCAAATAAAAGTCATGCATTGACAATTCTAAATAATGTCAATGTTAAAATATTTGTCCCTGAAAATTGGTGTCTAGTATTAGAATAAAACAATAGGCCAAACAAAAGATTAAAATTCAGTAGGAAATGAAAAAAGGTTAATGGTGGGATAAAGTGAAACCTAAATCAAGTTTAAATGCAGTTAGCCAAGAAATAGCTGATCATGGAATGTGGACATTTCCACAACTGTAGTGATTTTTGTATATACAACCACATGGTATTAGTGAAGAGAGACAATGGAGAGATAATGAGGAAAACAGCCCAGTGAAACAGATAAAGATAACTTTACAATACCTTCACATAACAAGAATTACAGGAGTTATAATACCAGTAAATCTACAGTACCTTCACATTACAGAAGTCTTCAAAAATACTTCACATATATAGAAATCACAAAACTGAAAATATTCAAAGCTGATTCAAGCCTAAAATGGGTATGAAAAGTTTCCCAAACAGAAATATACTCACTTCTTATCATAAGTTGTATGAGAAAGCAAATATTTTACTATGAAATAAAAAATTTAAATGACAGTCAAATGTTATTTTTAGTTGTTCCATACATTTATTGCCAAGACTAAGGCAGTCGTTAATCTCCTGACACAAAGATTTAAAGATCATAAGTAAGAGAGGACATCCCCAAGATGTTTGGAGAGGAACATCCTTGGTGTACTCTCTAAAGGAACATCCAAGAATTATTTGGAGAAACACTACAACCAGAACGTTCCATGATTTGGGACAATAGTGGAATGCCCATGATATCCAGTTTCAACATAGACTGCACAAAAAATACACAGAGGAGAGATGCACTTTTAAACATGAGGTGAGTGGAGAGTAGTTCCTGGAGGCTGCAGTTCAAGATGTGGTACTCAGACATTGGAGCTGCTGGCTTAGCCAAGGAACTTGAAACTGCCTCAGTAAAAGTAATTTAATTAAAAATAAATACAATTTATATTTAAATATATAAATATATTTATATATAATATATAACCAAATTTTATAGAGGGAATATTAGTGTAAGATTGTCAATATAGAAACATATATGTGATGACTATACATAAAAGATGAGGCAAGAAACATGGGGTTTATCAGTGTTGCTTTTGTGAGTTTGAGAAAGAGCATATTTCTAATAGAGTAGACTTTAAAAGTTGTATTGGTTGTTTGTGGTTTGGGAGGATCATTTGTTTCCTTATGTGACAGGTAAGGGTTTGTTTCTGATCAAATTATATAATGTAGCCTGGGAAACATGATTTTTCTACAGTACACTGGAGTGATATAGAGAGGTTAATGAGGAATTAAAAATAAACTGCAACCAGAGGAGAGAACATTATCAGATTAGCTCCACAATAATATCCAGTTAGGACTGGGCTGGATGGCTGTCAGTCCTTTTCATCACATTGGCACATGATTGATGTCTCTAAAAGTTTTACTCCTATACAAGAGTTAGTTACTAGCAGTCAGTTACACTGAGACAGGCATTAAATATATTGCATTCTATTCCTCACTTGGACTCTGGCAGTAATGAGAATAGGAAAGTAAGATTTGGTTTCAGATATTCATAAATGTGTAGGGCTTTCATAATTACATCTTTACCTTTAATAACACAGAAAAGTTAAAAAATAGGAAACTGACTACAAATGGGAATTAACAATATAAAAAAGAAAGGCCCATAGGATGATTTCTGTTGTGTCAGTAGACCCTCGTTGCAGTAAAAGTAGTTATCAGGTTTAGTTATACAGATATAGGTGGGATTTTATATGATTAATAAGATATCACCGGATCTCTGCTTCCTAAACACACCCTATTTTGGCTTAGAACTAAAACATTTATCTAGGTTACAGGGTTGTTTGCTATATTACACACAGTTTACTTTTGCATACTCCAAATACACTTACTGGTTTTATTTCAAAAATTTTTGACACACATAGTCTTTGAAATGATTCATAATCACGACTCAGGATGAATGATACAAAAATTAAATCATCGTATTAGCACTTTAGTGACCTTATGTTAAATAAAGGATTAATTAGCATTCTGCAAGTGAAATAATTTAATCATTTATAAGACCTGTATTGTTTAATGAGATTTAATGCTGATTCTTTTTAAAAATCATTATCTTTTATAACCTCATCAATTTGAAAAAACAAAGTCAATATTAAAATTTACAGGAGAGGTTACTTACCAAAAAATTACTTGCATCATTTGCTTTCCATTTTCTTTTTTACTATCGGCTGAAATACTCCAACTTCATATGGACTTATTGTATGAGAAACTCATATTTCCTATTTTATCTCATCTATAATATTGGCAGTCTTGCCTTTGATCCAGGTATATGGACAGTGATGTCTACTGATGTAGGGACATTCCATGGTAAGGTAACTTGAGTAAAAGACATAGTTTACCAAATAACCTGTCACTATATCAAAAGAAATGTCATTGAATACAAGGCTAGAAAAAATAGTAAGATATTATTTTGAAGTGTTCTCTGTTCTGACAAATGAACTAACCATATGCATATTCTACAGTTAAATTTACTTATTTTCTTACATCATTGTTCATTTGAACATTTTCTGAATGCAAATTGAATCTATACATATTTAATTATTTGAAGATATTTGCACATATGTGTATCACTAATTTTTAGTACTGTGTTACTAAGAGGAATTGACCTTGAACTATAAAAAGCTGGAAGAAAATAAAAAGGTATGACATAAGTCAAAGCTATTAATTAAAAATGAAATTCATGGGGCCTTCCTGGTGGTGCAGGGGTTAAGTCTCAGCACTATGAAGCTATTCATAGCTACTGCAACATGAGTCCAATCCCTGCCAGCAAGGTGACCCACATGGCACAGCAGACCTCTCCTGTCTCCCCTTAGCAGTGTATTTCATTCGATTTGCCTTGCCTGCTCCCCATTCTGTCTCTGGTGAATCCTCTCACCACCCCACCCCGGTCTGTCTCCCAGTTATTGTATGCATAAATAAATCTTTTTTAAAAAGAAAATTCACTCAATATGATTTTTAATATAACTCCCCCATTTCAGTATTGGTGTGCAAACTCAAATTTCCCAACCCTTGGAAGGAAGAGGGGTCAGAGTAGGTGCTTATTTGGAAAATTCATTTTTCTTGTTATCTGCATTTGTAAAGTGAATTGTGTGCTTTATTCAACATTGAGCACTTTTAGCACTGAAATTTTTTGCTTTAATTTCCCTGGGACTTTTTTCAAAAGCCTTTTTCCTTTAAAATTTTTCTTAAATTTACTACATCTCAAAATCACTTTCATAAAATCTTGTTGATTCTTAGTTTATTTTAAAATTTATGTGTTTGAGGTTAAATCTGATATCTGAATTAATTCATATTTAAGACCTTGCTACAGGTCTGATATCAGACTTGTGTTTAAAGATAAAATCCATGAATAAGTTTAATATTATATGTGTTTGCTTTCATACATCTCTCTAACACACACTCTTTTAACAAATCTTCTCTTCAGCCTTTAAATCATACCTCAGACAGCATTCTGGAGTTCCCTGGATGTAACTCAATCATGTCTCTGATAGTAATAATCCTCATATGAATAATTAAATCATCTTATCTTCTCATCGCTAGCCTCTTCTTATTTTCTATAACTAGCATTAAGGTATTGCAAACTACACCACTAAGTTTCTCCTCTTAAATATCAATGTCATTTCTGCTTTTTACTAGCTAAATTAAAAATAATCCTTCTCAAATGCAAAAAAAAATATATTTTTAAAAGATTAATTATCCCTCTTTCATTATACTCTGGATTTACCTTCCTGATTTCCTACACTTGTCTCAACAGTCGAAAATACCATCTCATCAACATAGAACAAAAGACATATTTTTAAATATGTCTCAATAAAAACAAAAATTGAAACAAAAATTGGTTCATTAGAAAAAATAAATAAAAATGATATATGTTGTATAAGGTAGAAAAATATAGTTTATCAATATCAGAAACAAAATAATAGATATCACAAACTACTATCTCATCCAATATAAAATAGAAATTTAATCCACAATTAAAATACTTCTGAAAAATCCATATACTTTCTTCAGAAAGATAGGCCCATATGATTTCTTTGGAGAATTGCACAGAATATTAGGTAAAATTCGTACCAAATCTATATAATCTTTTCTAGAAAATAAAAGATAAAGTGTGCACAGAATTCATTTTATAAGAGTCATAGTTACCCTAATAACAGAACTAGATAAAGATATCACACACACAAAAGAAAACTACAACCAACATCTCTCGTTGTATTTTTTGTGCAAAAATGGACAAAATACTAGCAAATCAAATATTAAATATATATATAGTGACTTATTGTTGCTTAGTCCAAGAATATGAAACTGGTTCAATGTTATAAAAATAAGCAATGTAACCTACTATGTTAGCAAAATTTAGAAAAACACAGATCATATCAATGATGTAGAAAAAAACATTTGACAAAATACATTAATGATTAAAAGCCCCTAGCAAAGTAGAATGGAGAAGATGTATTCCACTGATACACAAAATCTGAAAAAAAAAAAAAAAAAAATCTAGAGTTCATTTACACTTAGCTACCTCACACCTAATTTAGTTCCCTAACACTGCACTCGATGGTGGAAGGCTAAGTAAAATCCTGCTAAAATAGAGAACCAGGATGCTTGCTCTTCCTATGTTCAGTCAAAATAGTACTGGAAATCTCAATCAACATCAGAAGTTAGTAAAAGACACAAAATAGATACAAATTAGAAAGGAAAACTAAGTTTACCAATAACATGTTTATCTATGCAGAAAAACCCAAAGAATCTGCAAAAATTATGTAGAACTAATGAGTGTGTTTTCAAGGTTATAGGGCAAAAGTTCAAAAAAAAAAAGCAATCTTATTCTATAGACTAGTCATGAAGAAGTAGACATTAAAATTTAAAATATCTGCAGTCCATGTTTCTAATTTGATCATTTACTGATTCATGTAATTCTTAGTGGAACTGATTACAAATGTAAGTGATACTCCACATACTACCAAGGAAACAATTTCCAATGATGTTTTCCATATGGACTTTCACCTCTCTCCAGGATCCTAGCTAACTCAATGTTATACTTTATACTCCTTTAAGCTGTTGTTACTAATTTGAATGAGATTTGGGCCTAGAAATATAGGTGTGAAATGATATGTGCTTCATTAGAGTTAAAAGAATGATTTCTTATAACTTGTCAATGTAGACAGTTTCTTATGACAAATTTTAAATTCCTTAGTAACCGAGTGATAGTATCCATCAGGTAGCCTTTTAACCAGGGTTCATATTGATATATATTAGCTAATATGAGTTAAGATTATGGCTTTATCAATTTACTACAATTGTTTCTCCCATTTTCTATTTTGGTGACAGAGGAAAGTGATTTAGAAATATCTTTGGAGAGGACAAGACACTATAACACTCCTTGCCAAATATCATTATCAAACATTCTTTGAAATAAATTGGTAATTAAAAAAAAGAAATATAACTATCAGTGATTTTTGTTTATTATAATATTTAACCCTACTAAATGTTATTTTCGCTTTTATTAAATGTTACTTTTGGGAATATTCTAAGCTTATTGCTTTTTAAGGCAAAATAATCATAATTTCATTAATATTTTATGAAATATTTGCTAGTTTACATTTACAGTATATCTTGTAACTTTTACTATACTTTATTGCTTTAGAATTTTTATTTCCACACACCAAGATTCCTACTTTTATCAGAAATAAAATGTTTGTCTTTGTCTTTTGGCTATTTCATTCGTAGGAATTATAGTGTATTAGAGAGTGAGTAAGCACTGAAACACAGACAGGTAGGTCACAAGGTAGGAAAAATATTATCAGAGAGAGATTGAGAAATAAAAATTCCTTAGAAGTAAAACCAACCAACCAAACAAACAAAAAAAGGTCTCCATTTTCTATAAAGTTGTACCAGTTCTAGTTGGTATAGAAAGTACAAGGTACAGAATTAGATAATGCCAGTATTTCTTTCATTGTTGATGAATCAATGTGGTGGTTTCATAAAAAAGGACACATGTATTTTATTTCCCTTTGACTTATGTCACCTTTTGATTAACAACATAAAACTTATGATATTTTATGAAATTTTAGCTGTCCTTATGTGCTGCTGTAATCTTAGCAATTTATTTCAAATATTTATGTTTTCTGAATAAATGTATAAAAACACTGAAATACAGACAATCCACTTTCATCCTTTCAAAGGAATTAAAAAATAAAAATTGCTAATGTGTGTGGAGATTACATACATGAATCTAATTCTGTAATTATTTCATCCTGTATTATTAGCTTTCAAAATATTTTACATAATTAAAAATATATTACTTTGCAACATTATATGCTAAACTCATCAAAAAGTGTATGTATTATATCAAATCTCACATTTGTTTAGTGTATTCTTAAAATTTAACTGTGCGCTATTTTACTAAAATACTAAGATTCTACTACTAGAAATCAAGTTTCTCTATGTAATTTATAGAATGGCTTCTTTAGCTTAATGAAGATATATTCCTGCCTAACTCATTTTTTTTGTTTCCATTGAATGAAACTATTAATATAACTTACAAAAAAACAGCAACAGTAAAATTATAGAAATAATCCCATTATTTCAATAGAATTATAATAGAATTATAATTATATAATTATAATAGAATTATAGAAATGGCACCAAAGTTCAAAGTGCTTACAATTGGTTTTTCTCCTTATGATTATTTTGACTGTGTGAATTTAACAACAGGCCCTTATTTCTTCTGTTCAATATCATGGGATATATTGACCGAAAATATATAGGAAATCATTAGTGTATATTAGTAATAAATGCATCATAGACATGAATTCATGAAATGTTGAGGCTGCATTAAGACCTGATTAAAAAACTGACAAAGAAATAAATTTTATAGAATACTTATATATTTGCAAATACCACTGTGAAATGAACAAAACTAAGGAAGTTTGATCAAAATGGAGGTTATTTTTAAAGAAGAAAATGGGGCTTTCATAACATGCTACTGAGAAACATATTTGCAAATGAAGTAAATATATGGTCAGAAATAGTACTGGAAAGGAGATTGGAAAGTGTTTATTGTAGAGTAAGATTTAGATCATGAGGGGTGGCGCAGTGGGTTAAGCAGCGACTATGAAGCAAACCGCAGCCACTGCAGCACGAGTTCAATCCCTGCTGCCGGCCAGGGAGGGGATCCATATGGCTCAGTAGACCTCTCCAGCTGTGCCCGCTGCTCCCCTCAGCGGTGTGCTTCAGTTGATCTGCCTGTTCTGCTCCCCGCTCTCTGTAGTGAACCCTCTCACCCCCCCCACACCTCTGGCCTGTACCCCAAGCTTGTATGCATAAATAAATCTTAAAAAAAAAAAAAGACTTAGATCATGAGAGCAAGCATTTGGTGAAGGTATAAAAATAATAGTTGGGGTCTGCAAGTTCCAGAGGACTTCTGACTACTGATGATTTCTTCAGTGTTGGCAAAAAATCTTATTGCTCTGGTGATCACTATCTCCCATTGAAAGAAACAGGGTCTCAGAAAAATATAGCTCAGCAGTAGAACTGAGCAATCCTACCATCTGTTGCATAAAGGACTTTTTGTCTATGCCATTAAGCAGGAAGTTCATGAATTTCACTTGGAGAAACAGAATGAGGCTCAGAGGAAAGACCAAATGGGTCATAGTAGGAATAATATATCACCTGTATAAACAAAGAGTTCTCTTCATTCCTCTCTGCTATCAACTTTTACTTTGCAGTAGATGAAAAAAAGGGATAGAGATAGAGATAAGTGGATAGTGAAATAAAGGTATATATCAATGAATCAGTTAAAACCATCTTTATTTTTTGGCATTTCTCTTATTGGGCTATTGTGATCAAGCTAAATTTCACCTGACTTGTGTATTTTAAATCAAAATGTATTTACTATTTGAATCATGAAAAGGTCTGAATTCTATTTCAAGGTGTGGGGAGTGGGTTGCATAATAATATTTATCATCTGACAGCTGGGATAGCTTTACTTATTACAACTGAGGTTAAGTAAATATGAAGATAAAATTTTCTGTATGTACATATATTTCACAAAGATCATTAGAGTTGCACTAGGGTAGTTATTTTCTAATGGATATTTGTAACACAGTATTATCTAGGAATTTACTTATGACAATATAAAAATTCAAAAATTCATTGAAGTTACTAATACAGGAATGCATTTGATGAGAGTGATCATATGGTTTGTGTTTAGAACAGCTGTTGATAGAATTTTCCACTTTTCATTCGGTAGAAGCATGATCTTTTTTGAATCTTCAAATTCTCTGGTACTCTGTAGTTCAAGTCAATTGGGAGCTTTTGTGGATCAGTAGCTAAGCAACAGATTTAAAGTCCAGAGGCTATTCTCCTATATTTCCTCTGCCAATAACTTAGCATGAGATGGTGAGCAAACCATTTAACCTTCCAATTTCACTATCCCTCATCTTTTCAACAGGGAGATAATATAGCCTACATCTCATAGCTTGGTGAAAAATCTCTTAAATAATTCCTCAAACACAATGAAAGAGATACTTGACTGTATTGTCATAAAGTAAAAGCACATCCACTTCATGCTTTTTCCCACATGATGTGCTAACATTAGAGTCAATATTTCTTAATAGAGAAACAATCTCTCACCATGCCTTGAAGTTTTCCAAATAACCCTTTATATTTTGTCTATATTTCATCAAATTTTGAAATCATGGAAACATTCATAAATAAAGTTAGATTAATTTAATTCCTTTTCATATGTATGATTATATAGAGAATCTGTTTAACTGTCTTTGATTTTAATGATGATCTCTTACTACGAATGAATGCAGTAAAAGAGTATTTGAATTATATAGCAATTCAATAAAGATGTAACAAGAATATATTTTCCCTCCTTTAAGACACTAGAATTGACTATAATGCTAGTATCTTTTTGTTGAAATGCTTGCACAAAACAAAATATAAAATGAAAGTAATATGAGATTATCAGATAAACTCTTCTCAGTGTTTTTCAATAGAAGTAATCGTTGCTTCTTTCTGTTTGTAGAGCTGATTCTAAAATATTCTATATAACATGAGCTGTGCAACTGGGAATTGAAAGAACGATATTGGTTTCAGGCATATGCTTCCACGAGCCAAATGAAAGGCTCTAGTACTGATTTTACATAATGTTTAATTCAGTCTGTTTTTTTTTTTTTTTTTCTGTAGTCTTAGTAAAATACACAGAGAAAGCTGTTCTTAAACTAAATCATAAAACCCCAATTTCCCTATTTGGATGAAATCAATATTTCAAGACTATCAAAGTAACCATTTAGTAAGTCTTACATTATTATGTACATCTTCAGCAGAGGTTACACATTAGCTGCTGGGTCAAAGATAATGCTATGGAAAACAATTCTGTGCATATCTGTCATATAACAACTTTGCACTTTGTTTTATTTTTATTTCATTTTGCTTTTATTTTGCTTTTAAAGAAACTGTCAAGTCAAACAAATGAAATACTAGGAAATATCGATAGATAAACTATAATTTTCTACTTGAAATTCAGCCAGACTGCTCCAGGAAAAATTAAAAAATATTGGTGTCTCTTCAATTATTAAAATTTCTTAAAGTCATTACTATATCAGATATTCTAGAATTTGAACACATTTTAAAAACTAATAGTTGCTATTGTGGCAGTGTGTCAACAAAGAGAGAATTTAAAGAGCTTAGAAAATGGAGAAGAAACATCCCATTTAAATCAAGGTTTTAGAAATAGCACTATAAAAGATAAAAGTAGAGCCCTTTACGTTCCAAATGCATTTTCATTTATCTAATAATGATATACAATGCCTTTTTAAACCTGATCAACATTCCCCTTAAAATTTATATCACTTCCTTCTTTCTTGTTCAAGATTTTTGTTATTATAAAGTACATATCTGTCTTTTCAAAATTTAAATATTGATTCCACGTTTATTCCTAAAAGACCTAAAGTATGTAATCAGTTCTTGTCTATACCAGAATATGTTACTTTACTTTGATATAATTGCTAATATAAAAGTTTAAAACTTCTATTTAATAGCAGATACTTTTTCTCTTAAAGAAAGACCATTTACCCAAATTATAGAAAATTATACACGAATATTCTGACAGTTAATATCTTCTATTGATCCATCAAAATAATGTCTCCTTAAGACAAAGTAAACAATTTGGTGACTCTGGATATCAAGTTCAGATTTTTAAGATCCTTGAAGATCTTAGATTCAGAGTAATATTAATCAATTTAGGATTTAGGTACGACAGGACACATCTGTAGGATAGAACATTTTTTAAAATACCAGGGAGCTTTCTAAAGAAATAAATCTTCTATAGAAAAAAGATACATTTAATGTCCAATCGTTGAGATGGGGAATAATTTCAAATGAATTACAATTTCTGGCACAGATTATGCTCTGATTAAGCTATTATGGATTCATGGTTTTCAGTTCTTAGGTAGTATTGCTTCAGTAATAGAATCTACACTAGCAAACACACAAACATTACTTTAACACATCACCTTGATAACATTTATGTAAACATTGTTAAAGAGTGAGGGGCCTCCCTGGTGGTGGAAGGGATTAAGCACTGAGTATGAAGCATCTGCAGCCACTGCAGCATGAGTCCAATCCTTGCCCAGGGAGAGGACCCATATGGTATAGTAGACCTCTCCTGCCTTGCCTGCTTCCCCCCTCAGTAGTGTATTTCAGTCACTCTGCCTGTTGTTTTCCCCAATCTACCTCTGGTGAATCATCTCATTCCCTACACCTCTGGCCTGTACACCAGTGCTTGTATTCATAAATAAATAAATCTTAAAAAAAAAAAAGTGATACTGTAGATGATGCTGTTGTTCCTCTAGAGTGGCAACACTCTTTCCTAGAAGTAAATATCAGCACCATCGACAATGAACCCGAGCAACTTCAGTGTGAACATGAACAGGAATTATGTGGTATATAGCGGTATACATGTCTCATTAAATTAGTCATTGACTTCATAATCCCACTTTTATCATGTAGTCCATTTCTTTGAAAACTTTAACTGCCCGTGAGTCACCTGCAGATCTTATTAAAACTAAATATTTTGAGTCAGAAGATCTGAGGTGGGGCCTGAGATTTGTATTTGAAGAACATATCTAAATGATACTGGTGTTGCTATTCCATGGATCAAACTTTGAATCGCAAGTCTCTAAAGTGTCTAGAATAAAAAAAAAAAAAAAACTAGAGCAAGAAAAGATAAAATCAGTACATGTTTTGAGATGAAAATTCCTGGTGAACAACTGAATGACACAGAAATGTGAAGTCACCTCAAGTTCCAACAAGTAGGAAGATGCAGCTTTTTTGATAATGTTAACTTCTGTTAGATTAGTTAGACTAGAAGCATCTGTTACATGTAGTGAAAATCTAATCTTGAAATGTAGCTCCTCTTTTCTTACTTGAGCTTGATATATAAAAAAATGTGCCTTCAATTGCAGATGTAAAGTCATTGTATTGCTTTTCTCTTTTTGCACTATTCCTGTGGATTCAGACACAGGGATAACTCTAAACATATTTACTGAAATTATAGAAAATTATATATTAGTATTCTGAAATTAGTGGGAAAAATCCAAATTTCTGAGTTAAAGATTTGTGGTCCAAATTCTGTTCATTTAAGAAGTTTTAACAACTTATCACAACTTAATAATAGTTCACATGAGCTAAGTGAACTAAATTATATTACATACTAGTACAAAAGAGAAAAGTTAACTGAGGAAAAGAAGCAGATAAATATAGAAAACATAAGAGCCCAAAAGGACTGTTTTTGCTTTGATTAGATTTTTGCTAGAACACTCAATTATGCAGTGGAAATGTTCTTGAAATAGATCAGAATACAAACACTTACCAGAATAATATACTGAAATCCTGGTGGAGCAGTTCCGGTAGAGAAATGAACATCCATCATAGCATCAAACCAATAGAGCACCAATGGCTACCTTGGCAAATGGGAAGAGGGATCTAAGAGTCACCACCTGTGTACAACAAGGTTGCTTGCAGAGGTCAACCAAGATTTACAGTGTTTTGAAAAAGTGATAAAAAATCTTAACCAAAGGTAATTGGGTCATCTGAAGGGATAGAGGCACTATTATGTTCATTGCAGTACTATTTACAATGTCTAATTTATGGAAACAACTTAAGTGCCAATGACAGATGACTGAATTAAGAAGTTATGGTATATACACACAATGGAGTATTATTTAGTCATACACACAAACATACACATACATAAAGGCAAAGCCCTGTCATTTTTGAAAATATGCATAGATTTGAAGGTTATTAAGCTAAGTGTAATAAACAGGTGATTTCATTCACATGTGGACTATAGAGAAAAAAAAGATATGACAAAAACTAAATCTGAACAAAATCTAGAAATATGACTGTAGAATTGAAATTACTAGTAGGAGATAGTAGGGATGGGAAGAAATTGGGGTAGACACCCAATGATATATGATAAAGGAATATGGGGTGGGTGCATGGGAGATGTACATCTGAAGAGTTGTGAACTTATTCCCCTGAAACATATACAGTGAGGTAAACCAGTTACCTCAAAAATAAAAAAATGCATTGAAAATTGAAATGATTTCAGAGATCCAGAAAACTCAAGGAAACAAAGAAATAATGAGTTAACAATGAAATGGCTAGAATCTAATTTATTTGTATCTATTCAATGGATTGGGAATAAAGGGCTAAGCATAAACATACAATAAAGAATTTAATCTTTTATCCACCCAAGGTTTGACTGTAAAATCTGTTTCCATGCTATTTTGTTGTAACATGAGCAAACCACTCAATATTTTTTTCTTTTGATCCTTTTGTGATGAGAATAGAAATAGAAATTTGCACCTGATTTTTTTATTTGATATGCTTTTTCAAACTACTTTTACACGTTTACCTCCCACCAGGATTTCTTTGAATTTGAGTGATCTTTGAATTTAAGTGATTCCTTCTTTATATTGTTTCCTATTAATAAAATGCTAACAATGTGATTGATTCTGTATAAAGAACATCCATGCATTTTTCATTTATCACCAGATCCCATCAAATAGGCAGTACGTACATCCCTATTTTACAGAAAATAATGTTTTATGCTAGTTACTTGCTAAATGTCAAATCATTATAAAGTCAAGTGTGTATCACTTGAGTGCAGCTCCAGAGCTTGAGCAATTGTGATATAATTCTTTACAATAAACTCAAATAACTAGTGATACCTTATGGAAAATTTCCTAAGTAAAATTTGAGTTAATATTAATCTCCCATTCCCAGACTTACCAATGAGACAGCACTGGCCTCTTAAATCTGCCTCTCCAATATAAAATCCTTTTCATGTGGAACGGTATGTTTGACTTGGCAACTTCTCCTCATGTCTGCTCAATGCAGAGTCAAGCATTTTCAGGTGAGAGAGGATGGCTTAGGAGTGACAGCATATGATAGAAGCCTAAACACATCTGTGTATCACATTCATACAGGATCTATTTCCCCTCAGAGTCAATAAAGAGTGTAGGATTTGTCTTGAACTTCTGGAAGAGAGTTGAGTTCTCTCCCTTATTGTAGATGAACTTAGGAGCAAGCTGGAATTATTATTAGTATTTTGCTGAGTGTCTGTGAGCCAAGATGAAAGTAGCCACATTGTCTGGGCATCTGCATCAACCACAGTTTTCATTTTCATTATAATCATTACATGACTCAAAAAGCCTCTGCTTGATTAAATTAATTTGGTTGTGATCTTTGTCACTCACTGTTAAATAAATATGGAATATAAGAGATGCCTGAAGTGAGGTCATTTGATTTCAAATGAACCATTCAATAGTAGATAGTATAATCCCGTAACTGAACTAGCCATCTGGTTTCCAGTGTATACTAGAGAATACTGTATGAGGCTTGCATCTATTCCTGTACAGCAATATATATGAGCCCAGGAGAGGAGACAACTAGATTCTCTCTTGTAATCTTTATTTCAGTCTTTGTTTGGAGATATAACCAGCTCTAATCATAGGATTACATTTCTTTCCCAACTAAAATAATTTCATTTCCATATTCTCACATTTTTTCTTTCTTTCTTTTTTTTCTGGCATTTTAATATCTTTACAGCTTAACCCAAACTTTCATTTCTGCCACTTGCATGCTTTATTTTGTTTTTGCCTACACTCTCAAGAACACTATTTCATCTGTATCAAATTATCTTATCCTTTTGCATGATTTTGACAGAGCATTTACTGAAATTCCAGTTTAGGTTAATATCAGTCTGAGTCTCCATTAAATCTTAAAATTTCCACCAAACTGAAGACAGCTGTCAACTTTCTTGAGTACCTTGAACCCTGAGTAACAGGACATATTATTAAGAATATATGTCTGCCAATTTTGTAATAAAAATTTCAGTGAGTTAGTCTCCCTATATTTTTTACAATTATTTTACTGATTTTCCTCAGTATTTGCAGACATTTCTTTTTTGAATTTTATCCTACAACCTTTTTGTCCTCTTATAGGGTTGAATAGTGATCACTTAATTATTATGGTTTGAAAATCTATATTTGGCCAATAGCTGGTGCAGGGATCCCTTCAGTAATACCAAGATCATAAAATAATGCTATATAAAACCTAATCAAGTTTTATTATGGCATGCCTAATGGTAAAATTTGATTATTGAAAGAAAAGAATTTCTGTCTGGTTTTCAAAGGCAAATGAGCTCAACTCAAAGAATTACAAGATTTTAAAAAATATTGAGATAAAATATTCTTAGAAATAAAACTTCTTTCAGAATGTGGCACTACTAAAAAATGAAAATTCTTGCTAAAATATAGCATCATTTTTTGACTATTTCAAAACATTTATTTTCATGTGCATATTTTGTATATTTCATATTAATTGATTAAATGCTCTATTTGATATTGAAACTCTCTGGCAGAATCATTACTCTTGTTTTATTATGGCCCATACTCTATCTTCCATCTTCATAGTTATCACAATAGTTTAGGAGCTTAGACATCTGTGATAATTGTGGCTTAGTCCTCCTTCTCTCTGAATTTTTCAACTCCTATATATATATATATCTTTATATCCATCTATTTCCTGTTTAAATGTAACCCCAAACTTGTCATCCTAAGATTTATGTGAGAACTATCAATGAATTGCTTTGTTTCATAAAAACCAAAAACCAAACCAAAACAAATCCTGTACATATTTAATCTTAGAAGGAAATTATACTTGAGAGGTTAACCAGATCAGTCACCCTTCAAAAAAGAATTTAAATTATACAGTTGTTTATAAATTTATTCACAATAAACACTATTTGTTATAGAAAAGGGTTAAATATATAAGTATGAAAAATATGTCCATAAAAGCATAAAAGTTATCTTAAAGCTAAATGCCAAATATTTAGAATATGCCAATGGCATTCATTCCATGCTTTCTCTTGCATAAGTGACTGAGCTATGAAAACCTATATTCCAGAATCTATAATATTCGTTCTGACAGCTAAGCTTCAGGGTTTCTCCAGCAATTTGTATAATCCTGCTGCTCTGAAGATTAAACAATCGTATAAAACATTATGAGCACAATGCATTTCTGTGTGGCTTATTCAATAGTCCACTTAAAATTTTTCTCTTGCTTTAAAGCTTACAAAGATTCCTCGAGAAGTGACAATTTGTTATTCCAGAGTTTTAGTCTAGGCTTTTGGCAGAGCCACTACCAAATATATTGTTCACATCCTTGAAAATAAAATATCATTTCAGCAATAAACTCACTTTATAAATCAAGTTTTTTCAAATTGAGACCTAGCTTTAAAAAGTTTATCTGCCTAAAAGAACCTCACCTATTATTGATGTTTCTGACACAACACACACACACACACACATACAAGATTTAAGTGGTCACATTAAACATGTGAATTCAATAGGTTGATCACAGATCCCTTCATAGGTTAAGAGTCCCTTCCAAGGGCTATTCAAGAATCTTTTGCTGCTTAAGAAGTATTCAAATTGTTTGCATTGCATCTAAGCCCTTTTGTAAGGTGATACTCAAAGCATACTATCTAGTCTTTCTCCTATTGCATTACTATTAAATGTTTAATATAATGAAGCAGGAAACAGAAACCTGTTTCATAAAACGTCAGGCAGAACATATTTTATGCTTCTGCAGAATAGAAACAACCTCCTCCTCCCCCACATTCCCCTACCTCTCTACTTCACTTTCCCCTCCCCTCCCTTTCACTTCCTCCCTTCTTCTCCTCTCTTCTTCCTCTCTCCTCCTCTCTTCCTCTCCCTCCTCCACTCTTCCTCCTCTCTTCCTTCCCCCTTCTCCTTTCCTCCCCTCTTCCTCCTCCCTTTCTTCCCCTCCCCCTCTTTCTCCTCCTTCTGTTCCTCTCTCTTCTATCTACCAGTTGCTCCTACTCTTATTTCTCCTTCTTTTAGCAATCCTACAAAATGTAAGAAATGAAAAGAGAAAAAAGATATTCTTAACTCACAGGTTAGGAAACAAAAATAGGCCAAGGGCCAAATTTAGCCCACAGTGATTTGGTTGCTTTAATGTGAGAGGTTTTTGCAGGTGTTACTTGCACTGGGACATCTTTATCATTGCAACCACTTTTCTAATTATGTCTAAATTTCACTTCACTAAAATCTTGTGACTTTAACAAAATATACTGCGTGATCATGAATTAATTGTACATGCATGGTCAAACAAGGTAATAATTTGTTCAATATTTTTATTAGTAATAATACAATAATCAGTCTAAATACTCTAATTAATATTAGTTTTATTTTTTTAAATTAGAAATATCATCATATACTAGTTGTAGCCTTTTGTATTAGATTATAAGTATAGCTATCCAAATTTTATTTTTTTTACATTAGTTTTATTTTCGTATACTTAACAACCTTCATACTACATTTTCATTCTCTTTGTTCTGGGATGTTCGAGGAGGATGATTCTCTCCACGTTTTTGAAGAAACAAATTATAAAATATTTAAGGCCTGTCAAAAGCAACATATAGGATTCTGATAGCTCTCATATCCTGGCAGCTCAGGATAAAATATTTTTTTAATTATCTTGAATGTTTAGCAGCCAAAGTATAATTTAAAATATTAGAAAATATATTTACCTCTTTAATGTTTGCAATTAGACTTGGTTCTGGATTTTAAAAGCAATAAGGGATTCTAGAAGAATTGTAAAAAGGAAGAAGATAAAGGACATAGCTATAAATAATGCATTTCTTAACTTTTTTGAAAATAATCTATTTTTATTCTTGAACTGAAGGAAGAACTCTGCTAACCAAATGTCACTTCACCTTTTGACTCCCTAAGGTCCATTCAGTTCACCCTAAGCTGTGGCAGAGACCTGTGTCTGGGAAGGTGCAAAGGTTATAATCTTTGCAGAAGCAGCCACAGGCATCAAGCAGAGAAGGCCTAATTTGCACCTTCACATGACTGTTCCAGCAATAAATTCATAGAATTCTTAGAGCAAATAATTATAATTTTTAGGTTAGTTGCTAAATATATTATGAGCACATTAGAAAAAAAAGCATGCATGATAGTAATTTTCTATTTTACATGTTTGATTATCAAACTGAGCTATGTAATATTGCTATTTTAATGGTCAAATATATTGAACATTAACAATTTTATATGGTTTAAATCAACATAAATGAAATTAAGTTTCATCTGTTCCTTTATAAGGTAAAATCAGAAACCAAAGGAAAAAAAAATTCTACTCTAACCATTTGCTGCATCACTCAAATAATAGTAAAATCAAAACAAAAAATAAGGATACTTTTAATTATCATTAATAAAAGTTCATCAATTTAAATTCATTTCAAGTGTTGAAGTTTAATTATTTGAATGTATTAACATATTTGGTACATTTTCCCCCAGAATTATTATTTGGATCTATGTCTTCAATATAAGATAGAAAATGTTATTCCCTTATACTATTAAATATATAATTTCACAGACTCCTGTGATCATAAAAAATGTGGAAATCTCTAAATACTTCTGACAGATATGGACATTTAGTCTTATATATTTACTATTACGTGTTTAAAGTTCACTTAATATTTGCATTTCTTTGGCGAAAACTAGAGACTTTCCATTTTCTTATTGTCCCCTTTTCTAATTTTTCTTCAGTGATTTCTTCTCTCTGGCAAATATGAGGATTAGGAGCTGGAATGGTACACGTGTATGTACCTGTACCTGTGAATGTGTGTGTGTGTGTGTGTGTGCCTGTATTCACTTAAGCCTTGAACTCATATTGCTACAATCTTTAAAATGTTATATTAATTTGAGGTCCATCAAGACAGTGGCGCGGTAAAGATGCCCACCACCTCTCCTCCAGATACTCACAAAAATCCTTTTGTACAACAGTCAAAAAACTGCTGAGGGGAAAACTGATGAGTACAGCACACAATAGTAGCATTGTCCCTGAGGAAAGAAATTGGCAAAACTTGAAGAGAATTTTGTTTAAAGTGATAACAGGAGGGAGGACCGGTGCTCTGTAGTCCCTTACAGCTGTTGACTGAGGCACATGCTAACGTTCAGGTGCTAAGATACAGCCTGCACTGGATAAAGGGTGCATGAGCAGACCCCAAGACAGAGAGCCTTTGCTGGACAGCTGCTGAGGTGAGGGCATAGAGCAAGGACTCCGGGCTTGAGTCCTGAGTCCTCACGTAGACCAGTGTCGCTTCACTGGAATCAGAGCGCTCGGACTTCCCTGTAGGAGAGACTGCCGCTTGAATTCCAGGCTAGTATATCCACAATGTCCATCAAACCCACAGAGAAATGCTGGACAAACTAGAATTGAGGCATCTAACAACAGTGGGAATGCACTCCTCAGGATTAGATTCCATGCTGAGGAGGAAAAAAGAACAACTCTTAGCCTGCGACCCCATGTCAACTGCAATTGATCCATGTCGGCACTGCAGCTAGTGCTTGAAATTGCCTGGAATAGAAGTGAACAGAAGACAGGTAGTAACACAGACCAGAAAGCTAACCTGGAGGAGGTTAGCTTTTTTAATGGTCAAATATATTGAACATTAACGATTTTATATGGTTTAAATCAACATAAATGAAATTAAATTTCATCTGTTCCTTTATAAGGTAAACCAAAAGAAAAAAAAATTCTACTCTAACCATTTGCTGCATTACCCAAATAATAGTAAAGGATCCCCTCCACACAACTCTGGCACCACAGCACAACAGGAGGTTCAAATTCCTGAGTATATTAGAGGTGATCCTTTGGTACCCACTAGCCAGCCCCTCTTTTGTAGCTATTACTTCTCACTGGTATAAGTCTCTCAGCTATTCCAAGTGTAAATACAACAGTTGAAAAACCATTCCTATTAAAATCCATAAAAAATTGAGAACACATCACAAATGCCAGGGCAAAATAAAACCGAAAGGCAGTCTCAACTCAGCACAATTGTGAAGCAAGATAAAAAGCAAATTCAGGGTAACAGTTCTGGCAATGCTGATGGAATTTAAAAAAAAAAAAAAAAAAACAATGAAAGGTATGAAACACAAATGGAATAAAGATTAAAAATATATGAGGAAGCTATAATTAGAAATAATACATGGTAAGAAGCATTGTAACTAATTAAAAATGTATTATTATTTTCCTTCAAGCCTTATCCTGTATAGGAAAGTTGCTTAACTGAGAACCACAATATAACCTTGATATTTTATTTTAGCTTTTCCTTATTTAAAACATCCAGATTCTGTACAGATATGCTTTCATGATCAAAGTACTTTTTTATTCAATTCAGTCTGTGTTGCTACAGTTTTTGGATAATAGTTAACTTTAAAATAGTTTTGTTTTTAAAATGCATTAATTTATCAAAAATGATAAATGGCTTAGGATTTCTAGTATGAAAGCACTCCACTGTTTATATGCAAGAAATAAAGCACCATTGCATTCAGGTGATAAATCTACATTTTTAGGAATACTTAATGTCCTCTGACAACCAATTTGCTTTTGAAGTATTACCCTATATAATAATCACAGAATGTAATTGTTACAGTAAAGGGCAAATAGCTGAGCATATTACCTGGTAACTATGTAGACATTATTGGGATTTTTTTTTTTTTTCTAAAATAAGGAACTCAACAGCAATGTCATTGGTTCTCGCAATAAATCAGAGAAGTGAGTTTTCTATTTGGATTGTGTCTGTCTTTTCATCTGATTTCAAATGGATATGTGCGGTACATTATTTGATTTTCCTTATGCTAGTGTCTATATAGGAGAGCCTGTGTGAATCTGAGAACAATGGCATGGAAAATATTTTATTATGTACTAACTGTAGCATCTGGGTGATGTCAGGGATGTCCCACTGTGCACAATTAAGGTTCCAGGCTTTATGCCAGAAATAATAGGAATTCTGGTTAATCCAGATGATTCCTAAAAGCACTAACTTAATGTAATATTCCATTTCATTTTTAGAAAGCTTTTCTTTCTGTACCTGCATTTTCATTGACTTTGACAGATATGTAAGAATTTGTGTATGTTTGTGATATAGTTTAAATGTCAGTTAAATCAATAACCATGACAGAGCTTTAGAATAAGAACCACTTTGAGGTCTAATTCTTCCATCAATATAAATTTTCAACTGGCATCAACATGAACAGGAATTACAGTCCTTAACCAAGAAATAGATTCCTATGTATTACGCTATGACTAAGGAATATTTTCAATCAGCATGTTTCATCATTTTTCCCTCAAGTAATCGTCATTTGATTGTATGCTTGGAAGTATTAAAACAAACAAAGAGAGTGTAGAGAAATGGTAAGTGTTAAAGAAAAAGGCAATGTTGTTCATTTTATTTGAGGCTTTTATTGATAATGTACACTAGAAGGTACTGGCGGTTTCCAAAGTGGTTAACTCCTCCAGAACAAGTTTTGGAAGTTATGATTCTTATCTGGAGGCTAAAATTAAAGTTATGCACCTTTATTTCTTTGAATTTTGTAATCAAACTTGAGCTGATACACTATCAGTTCAAACATTATATAAATTACTCCATGTTGTTTTGATGTTAGAAAAATTAAGGTATGAATGGAAGTGGCTTAAGAAAAAAATTTTTTTACGTATTGGTTTGAATCCAATAGATTTGAATATTGTTTTGTGATTTTGCTTGGTGAGGTATAGAAATTAAATATTCTCTACAAATGCCCAAATAAAATTAAATTGGAGATGTTAATATAAAAACAAAATATGGCTTAGCTAAAATGGGAAGTGAACTATATGTAACTAAAAGAAAATATTTAGTGAATTTATTGCAGTGAGTATTATCAAGTATTACATCTATAAGTATAAATACTGTAAGGTCAGGAAACACAAATTATAGGGAAAAATTTTAAACTGTTTCCTTTCTATTTTTCGATAATATTGTTTCTTGCGGTGGTAAGCCTTTTTTTTTTTTTTTTGCCAAGTCTCCCAGTATTTAAATAGTAGAGATGCTCTTAATATCCTTAAAAGTATTTTGTATGCCTTCATGTATTTCCTGTCTCCTAGCATTCCTAGTTACCTTAACATTTATAACAGAGCAATTACATGTGCAAAATAGAATTTCATTGACATATCATTTACTTGTTCTTGAATAACTTGGTCAAAAACAGTATCATTTTTAAATTTCATAGAATTAAGGAAGAAATTAGATGTCAGCTTCAATGTACCCAATTCTACAAATAGAGTGGTAGGAAGACCACAAATACAGACATTCAAAGATGGAAAGACTATAAGAGCTATCAGTTAATGTAATATGTTTTTATAGATGAGGCATTTATATCAATCACTCTATATGCATCTGTCTCTGTGTCTAAATCTCCCCTTTTAAAATAAGGATACCAGTCATATTGGATTAGAGCCCACCTTAATGGCCTGTAATTTGATTACTGTTGTAAAGACCATCTCTCCAAATAAGATAATAGACTGAGGTCCTTGGGATTAGGACTCCAACAAACCTTTCTGAGTGAGGACAAAATTCAACTAATAGCCCATATGTAGTATGTAATATGAAGGAAAGGAATTTCTGATGTGTGAAATTATTAACTCTAGGGAACCAATTCACAATAAGCAATCTAAGCAACAAAAAGCATTGGTAAAAATAAGCCAAGGCCAGACTATATTATTATCTCTTCTGGCAAGTTCTGTTCACAATTGGATTAATAATGTGGGGGTATCAGAAAACCTATTGATTCTGCTTTTTAAACTGTGAATATAAAAATAAACATCTTGGAATATTTTCTTACCACAAAATCAGGTGTACCGTCATGAGTATTTCTGATCATTCTACAATTCATAATGGAAACATAAGATAAACAATACCGAAAAATTTAATAATTTTTCTACTAGAAAATATGACTTAAAAAATATGAAAAACTCTTTAATTAGCCAGTAATAAGGTGGCTTCATGAGCTAAAGTTATTTATAGAACATTTCGTTTTTGCAGTTAAGTCTGGAAAATAACAAATTTGACCTCATCATTTTAGATATCCAACTGAATATCAATCTGAAACTCAGATTTAATTTCTCAATGACTTCTGAAGTTATATCTTATTAGTAAGCTGTTTTTCGGGATCAAAAATATTCATAATTCACATACTGTTTACTAAATAATTATTAAATAAAACTTGTATCTTTGTAAGATCTGTATCAGGGTCATATTATGAAAGAATTGGCATACTCATTCAGTGAGGTTATTTACAGGTGAACTTGTCAGCAAAATGCCATCTGTAAGAATATGAGAACAAGAGGCATAAACTGAAGCTTTCCTGGGCTGACCATGGTACATAGTCACTCTAATGATTGAAAAGATTTAATAATGAAATTATTCATATATATATATTTAAGCAATGGTAAGAACATCAAAAGATGTCAGAGTAGAACCACAGAGCTAGCAAAATGTGGGAGTCATGACTATCTCTAGAAAAATAGGTCCAGGTCCTCCTCGGTGGTGGAAGGGCTTAAGTCTCAACACTATGAAGCTATCAGCAGCCACTTCAGCATGAGTTCGACACCTGATCAAGGAACTAACCCACATGGTGCAGCAGACCTCTCCTGTCTCACCTGCTGTTCCCCTTAGCAGTGTATTTCAATCAGTCCACCTGTTCTGCTCCTCATTCTGTCTCTGGTGAATTGTATCATTCCTCTCCCCATACCTCTGGCCTATACCCCAGCTCTTATTTGCATAATTTAATTAAATCTTAAAAAAAAATGTGGGACCAGTGGTATGGAGAGAATGACTGTCTTTTGGTGGAGTGACAGAACTAAACTGTTAAACCTGACAGGGAAGGAGGGAAATGTTGTCCGTATAACCACTCCTTCATTCCAGGGCTCAGCTGGTACCTCTCATTGCTTAATTTTAACCAAAAATCAGAAAGTGAGGGAAAATATTGAAGTGGGCCATGGAGGTCAGTTTCCTCTGACACAGAGCAGGATGTGGAGAAACAGAAATGTGAGGAGATGGGGAGTATCCATAAAATTATTTCAGAATTCTTTACACATGTACTTCTATACAGATCTTTCTACTCTAATTTTAGGTCCATATTTTAGATATTTTCTTAGATATAGGTTAGAAAAAAAGAAAAATTAAAATTGTATAATTTGCCCATTGTCTTAGACTTTTTAATTATGTAAGATCAGATTTTCATCAAGTACATTTTACCTACTGCAATGTTTTTCCTTAATGATCAGATAATTTTTTAATCTCTCTTCATATTTAAATAATGTGGTTCAGAATATTTCTGTGTGTTTCATTTATTTTATAACCATATATTGTATTTTAATGTTAGAATACCCCTAAGTGTTTCACTTTTCAAGGTATATTGTGTACTGTTTTCTTTACATGATAGAATGCCTAAAATTATCAAACGATATGTCTATGACATCAACATTAAGTACAGTGCTTAAAATTGAATATTTCTGTTTAGCAATTCAACATTTACTTTTAAAAGAAAGTGTGTGTATGTGTGCGTATGCTTGAACTACTTAAGAGTTTACCTAATTGTTGACACTGGATGTCTTTTGAGATCTTTCTGACTAAAAATAAAGGTTGGTAGTGAAAATGAATTAGAATGTGATTTATATATAGGTTGCTTAATATTTTCTGCTCTTATGTTTTCTATTAATCTAATACCTCTGATTTCATGGTTATATAACTGAATTTTTTATCTTTTATTGTTTGAAGTAGTCTTACATGAAAGATTAAATAATAGTAATTTTCCATTTTATTCACTGAGGTTAAAATAAATTGTAACAATTTAAAATTAATAAGAAGTTATTAGTAAATCTAATCTCAAATTATTGGTACTGACACTTTTCTCTCACTGTTCTTAAAGTAAAAATATAGAGGCTCTAGGGTTTCTCTTAACTCCATTCTACTGATTTTTCTCCTTTGTCAAAAGATAATTAACTCTGTATCTGTGATAGACTAATACCGTTTTTCAACCTCAAGAGTATTTGAAGTGTATTTTGAGCATCCCTCTATAAAGAAGGCAAAAATAAAACTCCCTCCCCCCCAAAAAAAAGCAGGCCACATTCTATATTGGTAGATAGCAGTTTAATAACCAAGGGGTAACTATACATGATTTGTTCTGGGGTTAAAAATACAAGTAACTTTTTAAACACACACACCCCACTACCAGCACCACCACTACCAAATCTCAAAAAATGTTTATTAGAGGCTTCAACTAATGTTTATTAGAGGCTCCAACTGTTTTTGATCACATATCCAGCTCAGATAATGTCAACAAAACATTTCATATAATAATTTGTAACACATTTTCTCAAGGCTGTCCCCTTAGGTTGGTTTCTGGAACTGTACACTTCAATGAGAAAGACTAGATGGGAGGGATGAGAAACCTCTGGTTGCCCTAGTCCATCTCTCAGATCAAAGAGGCCATCAGTTTTCTTGATTGCCTTTCCAAAAACTGAATAGATAACTCTCAAATATAACCAGATCCTAATTCTCTGAACCTGTGAATGTTATTTTATATAGTTAAAACGTTCCCATCAGGACCAGTGCAAAGTATGAACTTTTTCCCTTCCACTCTATGCTGGAGTGAATTTCTGGCATCTGTCAAAAGATTAAAAGCATAAACTAGGGCAAGGGAAAGTGTGCAGGAGATGCAATGACAAATCCAAAAGGCCAGGAAGAAGGAAGTTGAGGAAAAGCTTTCTTGGGGGAATACAGGATCACAACTGTCTTGTACACAGAGAAAATGCAGTATAACATGTGTGCCCATAATCAGCTGTATCTCCATTAAATACCAGAGAACACTCTGGGCTTGCATCTGTAGGAATCTCTAACCTGTGGGGTTCCAGGTGGTGAAAACTGAGTCAGAGTTGTAGTTATAGTGGGGGTATGACTTAATTCACATCCAAGCTGCAAAGATGGACAGGGAATGTGTTTTGTTGTGTTTTTCCCCAGGCATTTAACTAAACTGATCATTTTCCAGGACATTGAATGTGAAATATTTGTAGGCTGTTTTCCCAGAACTTAGCTGGGTCTGATGTTCTCCTTCCTTTCACGAGATCAGACACTCTCTGAAAGTGTCTATGGATATCTGAAGCTTGTAAAATTTTATGATTCAAATTGGAGCTTGGGAAGGAAGATACACAGTTCGATGTTATTATGTTTCAGTCTATGTTGCTATATGTGTGGATTGGCACATTAGATTCAAACAAAGTTCAACAACTAGTAAAGTGACATTACTTCCCTTGCCATTCTTTCCTATTGGTTTGTAATCCATTGAGGACCTGTGGAGAAACTAGATGATGGCCTTAGACAGTGTGCTCATATATCAGGATTCCTAGCACACAACATCTAATAGTATTTCATTTTGCTCTATCTTTAGCATGTTTAGATCAAAAAACTTAAAAATTATAAGAAAGTTTAAAAAAGATTTTCTATTAACTTCCACTGTAGATTTAAGTTTATGGCAGAGAGGTTTTTTAAATGTGCCATTTATAAGATGTAATACAAATTCCTTATTTATATATATCTATATTTGTTTGAATAATTATTTGTTTGAATGCCTATTAGGTGCTTGTCTCACATGACATGAAGGCTACAATTTCTAAGAGAGGTTAACATTTTAAAGATGGAGTTAATCTATTTTTCAGGTTAAGTATACAAATTCCAGGGCAGTTGCTTGTGTTTACATCCCAACCTAACCATTTTCTAATTTGCTTTTGGTCTAGTTATTTAGCCTTTACTACAGCTTATGTACATTTGAGGTTGATAGGATAAAGATACTGACCTTATAGAACTATGAAGATTAAAAGTATTAAAATTTTTAAAAAGTGCAAGTGATATATGCTAAATGTTGCAAATAAAGGACTTGAATGGGGGAAAATAGTAAATATAAGTTTAGATGAGGTGCAGAACTATGCATTAGTAAACATAGTTGTACATTGCAAAATATAGGGCTTCATATTTTATTTTTTAGGTATGTCGTCTCACCTACCCTATTAGATCATGGTCCATCAGTTCCTACAGACAAAAAGCATCCATCATGTGAGCCTTTCCCAACAATGTGTATTGCCAGTGTTTCAAAATCTCTGAACATTTTTTCCAATCTCACAATGCAAATGTATGCAAATTAGAACCTTCAACACAGATGAATGACTAGTCAATTCCCAGGTGAATAAGATATGACTTTTTTTTTTTCATTTTTAAAAGGAAGAAACAATTTCTTCATATTTATATTGTAATTGTACTTCATCTGAGTACTAGCAAATAGCATGATTAAATTAAAATGGCATGATTATTCTAGAAAAATATTATTTTACAGTAATACCAATGAAATATTTATCTGGATAATAGTCATATTTACACTGTTTATTCTCTGCACAGAAAATGCTAGACATGGGGTTCTAATAACTGTTTTCTGTGGAATGAAAATTATTTTTCAGTATCTCAAGTGTTGCTTTTGTTGCAAAAAACAGGTCTATCTCTAGTAGTGTTTTCTTACCCTTTCTAAATCACTGTTTTTATATGCTGTAGCATTGAAATCAGGTACATTTTTTCAAGTGTACAATTCTTGTTCATTGGCTTTTAAACATATAATTTAACTTTTTTTTTTTAAGAATCTGAGGTTTATTTCCAAGATTTTACATGATTCTGGATATAGTCCACATTGGCAGATTAATAAATATGGAATAAAACTTTCACTTTGGTTATGCTTTTAATTTAGGTAAACAAAAGGTATAACTGTTGGAGGAAAGCTTGCCAAGATTACTAAAGAAATTTAATTTTTCTTTAGTATATTACTAAGTAAAAGTGTTTTTACTTTCTAAATTAAAAAATATACTTTATTATGTAAAATAATCAAGGTATTTTTTCCCAAAGTATACAATAATAATTTTTTTAATAAAAGAAGCTCTTAAAATAGTAATTTCCTATACTTTAAAGTTCTCCAAATGTCAAATATATGTTTATTTTTAATTAATTTTATATATTATCAGGTGCTAAATAAAGGAAATGATAATGAGTGATAATATAAGATTGAAATTATTTAGAAATAATTGCATAAATTCAATGTTTTATATTAAGAATTTTCATTGAAAATTACTGAATATTATCCTAATACTAATTGAGCCTGCTTATCTCTCACTAACATAACTAAGATATCATATGGACTCTTATAAACCCATCTTCCCCATCCAAAAAAGAGATTGACAATATCCTTCATGATAAATGTGCAGCTAATGCTTTTGAAAATGAGGCCACAGCATGAAAGAATGAAGATGTTTTATAGATTGTGTGCTGAAGATTTTGTGTGCATAGAATCAGTAATAGAATATTTTATGAGCATAAATTTTTCCATTACAAATCACCATATTTAATTTTCAAAACATCACTTCAACCTCCAAACTAGTTAATCCTCTTAAATTAAGAATTTTCTTGGGACATTCATTTTAAATTTTTCATAAATAACTCTTTCATCCAATCAATTCAATATATTGAAATATATTTATAAAATATTAAAAGTATAATTAGGGAATTACTCAGTACTGTTTTGATGTCCATGCTTAACCACATCTTTTTTTGAAATGTAAAATTAATGTAAGCCATGAAGATTTAATCTAATTTTTTTATTTGAATCAACAGATTTTTATTTTATTTCTGATAGTATTTCTGGTAATAGCAATAGTGCAGACATTCCCTTTCAATATGTGTCTGTAGGTCTGTTAGTCGGTTAGTCTGTCCCTGTCTCTCTCAAACACACACACTCACATACACACACACAAAGGGAAGTTTTGGATAGTTTTAACCTATCATATTTACTACATTTTATACATTGTCCAAAGTCTGAGAATTAAAGTTCAAAGTTCATGTCCGTTTACTAGGTTGAGCATCTTAATGAATACATTATAATTTTATGCATTTTACTGCAGAATATTTGTAAGACTAATACATCTTTTAAAATAACTCAGTGTTGTAGTGTATATTTGAAATATATCCTAGTTTTTATATTTCTTATTTATATTTGGATGTAAGACAGAAAAAGACAAATATTACAGTTATTCTTGGAATATTTATGTTTTTTTAGTATTCATTTTCCTTGCCTTTTCTATTTTTTCAAACACTCTTGTTTATTTTTTCATAGTAAAGAATTCCTCTCCTCATGTGTGGTCACCATCGTTTTCCCACCACTACAGCACCTGTAGCTCTCTACCACATTTCATTTTACGCTATAGATTATCATTCTAGGATTTCCTCTCTTGGAAATGCATTTTTGTTTATGACTATAATAGCACTACACACTCACTATAATTGCTAAAATAAAAATAAAAGCAATATGAAATAAGGGTGCAGATGTGGAACTGGAAATGTCATACCTTTCTGGTAGAAATACAAATTAGGACATTAACTTTGAAAACAATTTGACAGTCTCTTATAAACTTAAAGATGTTGTACAACCCAGCCATTCCATTCTTAAGTATGTGCCCCAAAGAAATGAAAACATATCCATGCAAACAGTTCTATTAAAAAAAGGGGGAGAGGGAGAGGTTATATAGCCCTGAGCCCTGAACTGAAAATGCTTGAAGTCCATCAAATAGTAAGTATATTGTGTTATAGTGAAGTGCCACATAATGATATTCTGGCTAAGGACAGAGTGCACACACAATACTATTCTAGAGTTCTCATTGCCTTGTGATGACATAGTTATTACACACATGGACATTTAACATCGGCAATAGCCTTATACATGTGCTTACCAAGTTTCTTGATAGCATTTTATCCCCTTGTGCTTGATTAATCTTTTGATATTTTGTTCATCATGGCCCTTAATCATACTAAATCCATGTTGAATTCACAGGAGGAAAATCCCTAGAGGCTAATTTTTTATTATGTACCCTTTCATATAGAATAGAGATGCCTAGCTATATATCTATAAATTGAATACTGCTCAGCAATACAGCAGGAACTTTTTATAAAAGCACATGAGTGAATCTCAGAAAGACTACACTAAAAGTAAAGAATCTGACATAAAAGACAAACTTCTCTATGAACCTCACTGCATAAAATTCTGGAGAATATAAAATTTTAATAACAGAAATGAGATCAACCGTTATTTATGCTGGAAATCAGTAGGAATGCAAAGAAACCCTCCAAGATGGAGAAAATGCTCTGTATTTCAATTGTGAATGGTTACATGATGATAGACAATTTCCAAAACTCATCAAACTGAACACTTAAATTTGTAGAATTTCATTGTATGTAAGCTGTACTTCCACACGTTGAGCAGAAAAGTGGAGAGATCTTGTACTACTACAATAAATTTAAAGGGAAGATTAATGCAAAGAGTTTACCATAAGGCGGAAGAAATGGTAGATATTTTATACATTTCATATATAGTCAGTGATTTTCATTAGGACTAAAATTAGGACTAAGCCTATTTGACTGGGATGGGTAATTCTGGCTGTTTTCATGAGAGATCATCCTTTCTTCTCTCTCTGTGCACACTAATTCTATTAAAGATCATTTACATACAGTTTCTCCTTTGTTTTTATGTGCACAGATGATAAGATCCCTTCAGAGCTTGCAAGATTAGGAATCCTGGGGTACCCCTTGTTTGCTCAGTAACGGGGCTACTTCCAGTACATGCAGTGTCTTAAAATTGCAACTATCTGTTAGAATATAAATATTATACATGTACTATATTATAAGAAATATATAATTACTTATAAATTGAGTCATGCCTTAATCATGGTTTAGTTTGCAAACATGGTGTGGGGGGGTGTCATTGACAATTCAATTGAATGGGCAACCTTAATAGCAAAATCCAAGAAATTAAAAATTTGTTATAGTTATCACTGTATTAGTGATATGCTAACCACACTCATCTGACATATTCTTGGTTTTTGTTTGTGTGGGTGGGTGAGTATGGGGGGATCTCTTCATTTTCCAGTGAAGGCTAGAAAATATCTGAAACGTGGTTTCAGATTCCTTTTGCAATTTTTTTCACTTAAGTCAAACACCTCATTTTTGTGTCAAATTCTTTGTTTACACATAACAATTAACTTAAATTTGCATTCTGGCCATATAAACAAATAATCTTTCCTTTTAAAGTCTTGCATAACTTTGCTTTGAAGCATTGAATACTGATTTTATAGTTTTCCCACTGTGAAGAATTCTTTATTCTTAATTTCCAATTTCCTGAAACACACATCAATAACTTAAAGATATTTGCCTGTTTGTGAAAGTCCCAGGTAATTTTCGTTATTAAATGTATCTAGATACCTAAGTTATATGACACATTTTGCTAAGAAGGCAATACAATGTACTAGTTATGCCAAATGAGGAGACCAAGAAATAAGGATTTTATTTATTTTTTTTTCTTTTTGGCAAAACTAGTCTACTGACAAAAAAGTAAGTGTCAAAAATATTTTTATCTGAATAACCATAGCAGTTACTTTGGCAAACTTTTCTTTTAACCTTGTGAAAAAAATTTTAAATTATTTTTTAACCTGGTTTCACTAATAACTTTTCTTCAATTTCTTTTACATTAAAAATTTGGAGCTCTTAGGAATTTCTCACCTACTTCCAACTAATGCCTCGAGTTGAAACAAACATATCACATTGTATACTGGCTATTTTAAAACTAGGTTGGAGGGCCTCCCTGGTGGTGCAGTGGGTTAAGCACCTCACTATGAAGCAAACCACAGCCACTGCAGCATGAGTTCGATCCCTGCCCCTGGCCAGGGAGGGGCCCCACATGGCATAGGAGACCTCTCCTGCCTTGCCCGCTGCTCCCTTCAGCAGTGTGTTTCAGTCAGTCTGCCTGTTCTGCTCCCCACTCTGTCTCTGGTGAATCCTCTCCCGTCCCTGGTCTCTGTCCTGTACCCCAGCTCTTGTTTGCATAAATAAATAAAACCTTAAAAAATAAGAAAGTATGTGTTAAAGAAAAAAAAAAAACTAGGTTGGTTTTACAGATATACCCTATAATGCTATTCCTCAACAATTGTAGACAAATGACTTCCTTGAGAAAGTTTTTCATTAAATTTGTAGATACTAAGAGAGTTCTTTAACAAACATCAAATATATTTCAGTCTAACGTATTTAACAATTTTACTCTTTTTTTTTTTTCTCCCTGTAGGATTGAGTCACAGAATTGGTAAGATAAAAATAGGTAGAAACTGAATATATATTTCAAAACTACAAAAGGGAATCTTGAACTTTCCTTTTTAAAAGGCCCTTGTATATAAACAGGGATATTCAAAATATAGTTAAGTCAAAAGATAATCAGGTGAATGAGTTACTGTCAGCTGTTCTTTAAGTCAATCTTTTAAAATATGTAATAGCTCTCTAAATGCAACAAATGATTTTATGTAGCACATTCACTGAAGATCAAGTAATCTTAAATATTAATTACATTTTAAAAGACTTACAAAGAATGACTTCCTTTATTATCTATTTTTCAAGCAGAAATGATCAGGTTCGAAAGCAATCTTCTATAACTTATATTTTCCTTTTAAAAGGGGAAAAGTGTTTTTTGGTTAGATCTACTTAAATAAACCTCCTCACTGTGTTTTATAGCCAGAAATGTTAGCTTTACATTTATTATGAGATTATAAATTTTCTTTTAATGTAAGTATACTTGAGTAATCAATGAATCAATATGAATCAAATATTAAATAAATCACTTATTGCTCAAATACATATATATTGAGAAGGTAGTATATGTGTGTGACAGAAACTAAGAAAACCCAGGTTTGATATGATTTCTGTAATACTGATAGGTTTGGTGCTAAGCTCAGTCAATATCATAAAATAAAATGAAATGCTAACAGAACTTTACAGAACAATGCAAGGTGTTATTTTAGTCAGAATAATAGAGTTTGAAACCTATTGGGAAATATATAAACAGAAAAAACTAGATAAAATTAAAAACTGAAGTTTTAAAGAAATGGCTAAAAGTTATTAAGATATCTTTCAGTATAATGAGTCTTAATCCTTTAAAGATTAAAAAAAATATGGTTTGTTAATGAAGAAATTAGAACAAATAGTTCAAAGAAAAGGTACGACTAGACTCAGGGATCATAGGTATCCTGCTATGATGTAGAGTGTAATAGTATATAAAATGTGTCTAGCTATAAAAATGGGGAGAATATCATATTTTTAGATTTTTGGACTTCAACCTCTAATTCAGTCATTCTCAACTGTGTCCCCTCTTAAGGAGACAAAGAGACTAGAAAATAGTGGACGTGGACTTCATCTCGAGCCAAATAAACCAAAACTTCGAGACTGAACTGCTGCTTTATTATCTTTTGCCTTATTTAAAGTTCTCCAGATGATTTTCAAGTACTGCCAGATTGGCACACCACTGTACTGAGTCATCATTACAAACTTCTGGTCAGCAGTTTAACATAACTCAGAAGGCATTATTGAGAGTAATATCTAATTTTCAGATATTGACTGATTTTTCAGAGAAAGTCAAAAGAACGTTATAGAAATGGGAGGTCACAGTTCAGAAAATAATTTATGATGGTTGGGGTAGGAGGAATTTATATTTTGAAATAGAATAATAGAAATAGAAAAGTTAGGATGAAAGTTTAAAATATGGAAATAATGGTTTGCCAACTCCTTTTTTCAGGACAGTATGCATGGCTTTGCTTTAGTTGTAGAGGTTTTGTATTAGTGTTGGTGTTAGTATTGATATCATCTTTGGCACCCTGAGACAGTTTTTCTCAAAATGGACTGCTATTGAAGTAGATGTGATTATATAATAGTAGCCTTATTATTTAATAATATTAGATTAGACAGTATGTATGGAGTGAAAAAAATAAAGATAGTGTTGGAAAATATCATGTGGATTTAAAACATGACCAGCTAAATGTATTTGTGAGGCTTGAAACAACAGAAGACAAAAATTTTAAAAAAGAAAAAATTAGTTTTATGAAAAATTCAATATTAATATTGAAATATTAGCTACTAATGTTAATGGTTAATTTGAAAATATTAAACACAAAAGGATAAGTTGTACAGCTGAAATAAACAGACCTTTATTTTTTAAGCGAATACCGTATTCCTAATGTTGTGCTGAAAGAATAGGATCTAAGTATTAAGACATTCTATATGGCTCTAGCAATCAGCACTGTCCATTGATTTTCAAATTTTGGTAACTACCTAGGGACCACAATCATTATCTACCTATCTATCTACTACCATCATCATCTACCTATGTATGATATAGTATATATGTATAAATTATAATTTGCACACAATATATATTAGTATTTGAAGTATGGGTTTACTTCCTTCAAGACTGATAATTACACTGAATTTGAATTCACTTTATAAATTATTTATACAAGTTTCTAGTTATATGAAATAAAAAATTGTGGGAGAAGTCTATAAGGAGATGTACACAAATATTCACAGTAAAAGTCATTTTATGAAACAGAGGCCAAATAGACTCGAGTATTTTGAAAATTATGAGTTATGGCTCTCAATTTCTCAAGGTCCCTTTCTTCTCAAGCTGTTGATTACAAGCACTTTTGAACATTGATAGGTATGGGGCCTGCAGGAAGCAAGCTTTTATTACAAATCTTCATTTTGGCTCTGCTTTTCCAGTTGGATAAAGAAAAAGAGAGGGAGAAAGTCCAGGAACTCAAGCTTTCTGCAAAGAACTCTACATTCTGTACAAAAATCAGAAATTCACAGGGCATGAGCGCTTTACTAGGAGCAAGAAGTCTGCCTGACCCCAACTATCTAAAATTTCTGCACATCATTTAATTTCTTAAGACTCTAGTTTCCTGAAATGAAATCACAGAACATTTATTTTTATTATAAATTTATATTTCTATTAAATTGACCATAAAATCATAACCCTTATTTTTAATACATTTCACAAACACATTCAATAAGTGTTGTTTATTAACATCATAGTAAATGGCATATGTGACTATGTCACATAATGAATTTTTTGCAGATGGTTATCTTATAATGACCAAAATATCATTAAATGATCATGAAGTCTTGGTGGAAATATTTTAAAAGTAAATGAAAGTATTGTTACAGGCTTGAAAGATAAATATGTTGAAACAACTAATTTGAATGTAGAGAAAATCCTATTTAAGTCTACTAATATATTTTTGTATTGATATTTTCTCTATATTTATCCACTATAATATAAACTTTAATTTGTTGGATCTAATTAAGTTGGAGTGTAATTATCCAGAATCCAAAGTTTTTGTACTTAATAATCTGAATCATTTTTATTGTTAAAGATATTCTTTGTATTTCCTGTGAAATTTAGATGTTATGTTCTAGTATTTAAATTTAAGAATATTAGTCATATAAAGAAATAATAGACTAGCAAAAAGCTTCTAAGTCATAAAAAACTACTGAAAAATGCTATTCTACTTTGACTCAGATTTTTTCCTTTCAATATTGATATCCTTGATTATAAACTGAGAACCAAAATAAAAATATATTAGCTGTTATACAAACACACACACACACACAAATAACTGTTGCTTATTAAGCAATAAGGAATATTCTTATACACAAATATTTTACATCAATTGAACTATAGCTTAGGTATAAAAGTTTGTTTTATCATAGTGTTAACATTGATCAAAGAAGTCTATATAATTAATTTCTATGTTTAGCTATTCCCTGTCCTATTCTCTATATTTCAAATTTCATCTACCATATGTAATTATTTGAAATCTTCATTAATCTTCATGATCTTTTAGATTTCTATAGTCTTAATTTATTTAAGAATTGTACCATCATGTCTAAGACTTACCCACATGTTTTATATTATCTTACCTTTTAAATTACATCTAGTGTTTGCTAGATATTTAACCTGGAAATGGGGTACAAATAAACACCTACTGTTTTAACTCAGATATTTTTATTTCTATTTGAAAATGTATAAGAAATTCATTTTCAAAACAGCATGTTTATCTAAATTTAAAACCATGGGAAAGTTAAATTTACAGAAGTTCACTAGAGAGATAATGTTGTGAGTCCCATGAAAAATGTGAATATGATATTGCAATGTCACTAAGGAAACAATGTCACAAAAATAGCATCAGGTATTATCACAAGGTCATTTCTCTAGAAAATGATATATCAGAGAACATTTTTAGCAGTTTCACTTTCTAAATAAAAACACAATACAGTCATATTGTAACAATGATAAAATTCTCACCTAACTAGAAATTATATACATGTCCCTAAACATCTATAGATAGATAGATAGATAGATAGATAGATAGATAGATAGATAGATAGATAGATATCTACATATATGTTAAATCTTGCAAAGCTTCAGAATTCCCATATTTTCAATATGGTAAAAGCAAAGATACATATTTTGTAAGATTCATGATGAAGATTCAATAGTATAAAATACACAAATTACTTAGCACTGGGTTTATTGAGAATAAAGGATAACATATAATTAATGGAAATTAGATGTAGTGTTAGGTTGGAAAAATATTTGCTCTTGAAGTCCATACTAACTCAAAAGGAAACCTACACTCCCATGTTTATAGCAGCACTATTTGTTATAACAAAGATATGGAAAATGATCAAAAGTGCCCCCAAACAGATAAGTGATCAAGAAGTTTTGGTATATATACACAATGGGATACCACTCAGCAATTGAGATAAACTCATGCCATTTAGAGCAACATAGTTGGAAGTGGGAGGGTTTATACTAAGTAAAATAAGCCAGAAGGATAAAGATAATAACAGATTGGGTCACATAAGTGTTAAATAAAAAACAAAAACAAAACAGAGGGTCTGACAAAGACAAACTTTAAACCCAACCCCCGAAAATTAAGCACAGATCCTCTGCCTACAGAAGGAAAGAGGAGAGCAGGAGATGAAAGCACTTTCATGAAGGAGTTGAGGATAGAGAACAAAATGGACTATGGTGGAGGATTAGGGGTGCTTTGCTAGTGGGAAAACTGTGATAACTACAATTGAGGAAGGAAATTCTATATTTTCAAAACACTAGCAAGGATGTAAAATAATGGTACTTCAATGATAATTAAAAAGACAAAGATGATTCTGTTTCTATAAACATATTGCTTTACAAATTGGTGCTATTCTAGGAAGGGATAAATGTATCATTGAGGAAGAGAAAGTAAATAGTAGCCCCATTAATAAAGTTCACATCAATGAAGTAGAAACTTTAACAGTGTCTGTTGTGACATCTGCAAATTATGTGTGTAATGATAGGACAGACTTGTCTTTACGGCTATCTAGACAATATTTTTCGAGTCCTTCTGTGCATCTACCCAGTCTGATTATTATTGAAAAAAATAATGTCAACCTGCTATGAAAACTAAGACTAATGGAGAAAATCTGAACATTGGGTATACTAGATTTTGCTTAAAAGATACATAGAAAATAATTTCACCTCAAGATTGATCTATGGGAAGTATTTTTGTGTGGGAAACCATATTATCACAAAATATCAGTCATAGAACTGCTAGATTTAAACATTTTTGCTTAAAAGAAAGAAATAAAGATAAAATTTATAACAGGGTTAAATCCCAAATAAAAATGGATTCCTTTGGGATGGGCAACAAAGAATATAAACAAAACCCATGGAAGACAGAGATGCCTACTATAGAGATAGGAAAGCTATTCATATATGAAAAAGCATCAACATCTTTGAATTAAATAGAGAGATAATAACTACTTTAAATGTATCTTCAAATAAAATCTAGGACAACATAGTTATTCTTTTTCATAAATTATTGGGATATAGTTATTTTCATATCTTATGACTATTTTCATGTTGATTCTCAAAAACAGATTGTTGAAAATATTTTCTCATTAATGGGAATCCCAAGAGGCTAGCACCATAAAATTACAAATACACAGAGATAAAATAGAAGAGTAAATTGACTTTGAATATGTAACATACATATCAAATTTAGGAGATTGTTAGCCATATGCCAAGAAATGAGTGATTTCTTAATATCATTAAGAAAGTCATACTCAAGGCTTCCCTGGTGGCGCAGTGGGTTAAGCAACTGAAGCAAACCACAGCCACTGCAGCACCAGTTTGATTGCTTCAGCTGGCCAGGGAGGTGACCCACGTGGCGCAACAGACTTCTGCTGTGCCCGCTGCTCCCCTCAGCAGTGTGTTTCAGTCAGTCCGCCTGTCCTGCTCCCCACTCTGTCTCTGGTGAATCCTCTCACCTCCCTGGTCTCTGGCATGTACCTCAGCTCCTGTATGCATAAATAAATAAAATCTTTTAAAAAAAAATAAAGTCACACTCAAATAACATTATCTCATTAAAACTGTCACTTAAGCTGTCTTTTTTGCATTATTATATGTCAGTGGCCATAAGGAACTACCTGAATACTATCACTACTATGCATATTTTATGTTCATAGTGTGTAGATTAGATAGTAGTGAAAGACCCATATCAAATGCCAGCCTCCCTCTTCCTATTAATAGACAGGCTATTGCTAGTTCTGACACATTAATAGACTCTCAAACTACATCTAGTTTACTATTCAGGTGAACATTGTATTTAGACTTGTGAAAATTCAAAATATCTCTTTAAAAGCTTATGTCCATCCAAGTTCTCTCTCATAATATATTTATGGGATCAAAAGAGACTTTGATCAAAATATAGTGGCTGAATCATATCTTTGATGTGTAGAGCAAGATGATTCCCCTCCCCCCACGGTTAAACCACTTTGTCATATACCCTCTTCAGGGACTTTCACAGCTTTACTGCTATGCACGTATCGGAGACTTCTTGCTACAAGCATTACTGCTTCTGCTCAATGCAGAAATTCTACCACGAAGAGCCCTACTCAATCACTGGATAAGTGTTTCAGACACGAGCAGGCCTAAGGCACCTATCTTTATTCCAGCCATTTTTAAAGCCCTGCAGACTCCAAATTATTTTTTGAAAATGTGCATCTTTTAAATATTACAGACAGTATGTATATCATTTAAATTAAGTGAGCACCATTTATACCTATTGACATTAAGCATCTACAGATAAATGTAAATAGAAGATCTCTTCTTTTTCTTCAGTTGAGGTAACATTGCTATACAAGCTTGTAGGTGAATCGGAGGCATAGGATCACCCACTTGGATGCATGTCACCACACCACATCACTACATAGCACCCAAAGTCCATTGTGTCCCTCTCCACTTTGTCTCAGAGTTATCTACTTCTCTTGGGGTCCAGTATCACCTAATTTTCTGGAAATATCCTCATGTTTTAGTTTCTTTTCCTAGACCTCTTATTTTCTTTCTGTGTGTTATGGTTTCCTACTTTGGGGATATAATTCATAGAATTCATCGCTATGCTTGTTCATGTGCTGCTATTAGGTATGGGTGATTTAGGTCATCTGACACCCTAATTCCTTACATCCAGCTTTTAAATATCTTATTTTGTTGAATGAATATTCCTGACACCATCAGTTTCACCTGCTTTACTTACTACCATTGAGATCCACCTTTTCAAATGTGGTTGATTTTATCCATGTTTTATAAGAAATATAGGAGAATAGAATTCATGGGGAAAATAAATATGTGAAAGCCAGTTCTCTTTCTAACCCACTCAAGGATGATGTGGAATCTGAACAAACTATAAAACATCATGGAGATTACCCAAAAGAGAACTTCATATTTCATAAAGATATACTTCATAAAGTTATATACTTTATGTAAGGTTTTGTATAATTTAACTTCAGTATATACCTTAGTGTTAATGAAATAAGTTACAGAATTTTCACAAATATTAAACAAGCAAAACAAAAAATAACTGGTCCTGGAAGCCTGTCTTGAGCCCCCCTTTTCTACTTATCACCTAGCCTCCTTCACACAGATAATTATTACTCTGTCTCTAACAGCAGAGATTAATCTCAGCCCTTTTTGTACAATAATGAATAGTTATTGTCATTTGTATTTATAATACAAATCTTGTGTTTGCAAGCTCCCACCCACATTTTTGTATGCTGTCACAATTTTGTATTCCACTGTGTGGAATTCCTCTTTTCTATGTTCTTTTCATATTTGATCCATTTTTATCATTGTGGTCTGTCATGTTAAAATGTAATCTCCTCAGAGGAGATGGATTTATGCTCTTCCTTCTCCTATTATTTACAGTGCTTATCTTTACTGGAAATAATATTGCATATTTGATTTTTTTTTGTATGTAGTTTATTGAGGCAAAAAAGAGCCTTCTCATACTTAATGTACAACTTCTAACATAAGTATATAACTATGCAAACACAAAAATGATTTTATTAAGCATCATCTCTGAAAGAAATAGTGAAGAGGGAAAATTCAAGGAGCTTCCAAATATGGGTAATAATACTCTCTTCATCTTATTATTTATTACACAATTGTCTTTATAGAATATCATAGAGCTATATATCACTAATTTGTGTATTTTAATGCATATTATATTTGAATAATAAAAAGACCACTTTGATTTGTATCAAATCCCCTGTGCTTTTCATTACTTGAATATTAATGTCTCCTTGAAGTTCTTTCCTGTACAAAATGCCTTTTACATATTTATTAATACAAATACAAAATACCCAGACCTTATAACAGCCTTATGTATATCCATGTTCAACTAACTCAAGGGTTAAATTTTAATATAAACACTCATCTCTTCTTAACCTAACTTAAAAAAATGTATAGCCCTACATAAAAAATATCATAAAGACTGTGTCTGTTTATAATCTGAGGATTTTGTGTAATTTAAAAAAAAATCACATAAAAATAATCTGTCCTAGGTTGTTTTTCTTTAAAAGACATACTAATTAGATCTCCAAAAAGAACTAGAATACTGGTTATATTTTCCTTGCAAATTCCTTATGTCTTGTGAAGAAATAGCTTATGTTTCAGCATCCACTGAGTTCATAAACACCCCCAGAATGTTTTCACACTATGTAATTGTGTTATGTGAGAAAAGCAGTCCCTTTTCACCCTTAATTGTCTTGTAATGTATGTTTACCATATGGCAAGCTGCTGAGTATAACAAAACAGTGATGCTGATGCTCTTTTACTTTATAGAAATCTCATAGTAAATAAATCAAAAATAAATTTAAGCTTTTTTTTTAAGGAGTGGGGCTGTCTCCTGCAACTTCTCCAGAAAGACTAACAAAATAACCCATCCCTTAAAAAGACAGGGCTATAGCTAACTGCAGTAAGTGAGATACTTTGACAGTCTATTTTCATGGAACAAAAAAATCAAGGATAGGAAATTTTACGATTTGGGGGATCTGGTTTAAAGTGGGCCATTCAATGGAGAATCAGTTCAAATTTGAGTCAAATTTGCGGAATAATAGTCCTTCAATTGAGGCAGGGCTTTGAAGTGAGCTTTGATTAACCCAATTGAGCAGTCACTGTTTATGAGAAAAGAGTAATACTTCAAGAGAGTCAGTTAAATATTCTATGGTTTGAGCATCTGGATTCTTATGAAATTACGAGAACAAACCTATTTGTAATTTTACCTTTCTGAGTAAGAATTTCCTGGAAGGGTACATAACATAATGTTAATGCAGAATGTTGAATAGTGGATTATGTTAATGCAGACACTAAGCTTTTAGTTCTCAAGGATTTTAAAGAAATTTATCCCTAGAAGTAACTTAATCAATTACTATAAATGCTTAAACTTATCACTTGTAATATGGTGTAATCTTTCTAGAAATACCACATGTTAGCAATGTTGAGAAGTACATAAAATAGTAACAGTCAATAGTAAGAAAAAAAACTTGAATAATTTAATAGTTAAAAGCATAAAACCAATATAAGTGAATATAATGGAAAAATTCAAAATTATAAAAATGTGTTTTGTAATGCTTTGATCATTTATATTTATATTTTAGAAATTTTGTGACATTTATTATTTTTACATATAGATCTTTTTTTCACAGTTATTTCCTAAGCTTACATATGTCTATACATTATTCTAGTTTATTACTTTTTAAAGTACACTTTTTTCACATCTGTATCATTTAAAATAGCAGTGCATCTTAAAAGTGATGGTGTTTTAAAAATACTGTCATTCTGAATCAACTTCTGTTATGAGAACAGCTAATATAGAAAATTTCTATTTCAGCATCAGAATCAGTGGTGTTAAATTTGTTGAGATATTGGTATCTAGGTGTATTTCAATATTAAATAATTCCTTAAATAATATTATGGATAAAATTTAAGGTTACCAATCAATGCTTATGAAATTTGGTCATTTCAAATGCAAGTTGCTAATTATGGTTGGAATAGTATGTTTATTAAAGCAAAAGTTATTTTAAGATATTAATAGTAATAGTTTTATTAGAAATATTATATTGTTTCTAAATTACAAGAAAGTTGATTCATGAATTCCAGAAAAATACTTCCACTTTTAGATACCTTTGCAGATTTAACATTTAAATGCTCATTGTAAATTATTCTGTCAAAGCATAAGACAATGTCTTATGTTTGAATCTAATTATTATTTCCAGGTTATCTACAGGTAAATGGTCACAAGGACATTTTATTTTCCAAATTATTAATGTTTCAAATATATTGGTTTTAAGTACATTTTTTATCAGCTTTGTTTAATTGTTTCATTTGTCCTAAAGGGAAGTTATTTTAAGCCAAAGCACCTAACTATACCTTTTTAGAGAGATTTGATGGCGAGCTCAATTTGCAGGTTCTGCATCAATCTAAGAGATGATTCTCTCACATGTTCACATGAAATGGCTTTCACAGATAAGCAAATATCAGTAAAGAATTTCCAGAAACCCATTAGTTTGGTATTCATGAAATGAATACATTATTCTGTAGATACAGAACACTCATGCTCAAGTTTGAAAATTTTCATCACCTTCCATCAAATGAAACCACCTTTTCCATTCCTTTTCATTAATATGAGCAGTTGAGCATTGACCATAATTTGTCTATTTTAAAGATATATACATAGTATATATTCTCAATATTTCTGTTCATATGTTGTTATATCACAGGTATCTAAACATTGCTAAGCTGTATGTAAATAGACATTTAAAATACAGTGGGGTAGTAATTTTATAAGTACTACATTTAAATAATTTGAAAGGTTTTAACATACAAAATTTAAAATTTTAAATCAAGTGTTCAACTTTGAATTCAGTTCTTATTCTTTCTTCATATAAGAATTATAGAATATAAATTCAGTGGAGAGTTTGATATGTATATAGCTAACAAATGCTTTGTTAAAGCTTTAAAAAATACCTCATCAGATAGCACAAATACAAAATTGTTAGACAAGAGAATGATACTAGTGATATGAAAATTTGTAGTTAACACAAAAATTTTAGAACCACTAATGTTTGGATTTTAAGATGTTTTATTCAAACTTAGCCCCTTAAGATAACTGAGTGATAATTCAAGTGGTTTCCATGTGATTTTTCCTAATTCAGTACATTCTCATTGTGTCACTGAGTATTTTTTTGTAGCTGTTTAATGATTCTCTAGTAATGAACATCTAACTTAATTGTAAAAAAAAAAAAAAGTTAGGTGGAAAAAAGGATATAGCAGCAACTTATTTTTCCAGCACATTGTTCTTCAATTTCCTTGAACTCTGTTCTTCCCTGCATTAGTTAATGTCCACAAACATGCCCTTCAATCACCATATTTGCTGCTTTCCTATAGCTCACAACAATTTATATAAAATCCTACATTGTCCAAATAAAATCCATTTTCTCTTCACTTGAAGTCTAAAATGGCTTCTATAAATAATACATGTATTAATTCATCACACAAATGTTTGTTGAGTGCCAACTATGTGTCAGGCAACATTCTAAATACATCAGAACAATATTACAAAGATACCAAAATCTGAACAGTTTAGATTCAGACTGCTGTTATCATAGAACAGCAATGGAAATGACAAATCAGTCAAGCAGCTGTGTGATTCTTTGGGGAAAGGGAGACAGGTATAAGACATAAGGGCATGAATAATTAGGAAGCTATTTAAAAAATCAAAATACACCTATCCTTTAAAATGAGATATTTTAGGTAGGATGAGGAAGATGATAAGTAGTGGCACTATAAATATTTTGACAACAAAACCAAGAAGGTTTGTTATAGGAAGACTTTACAAATTCTATAGACATAATTGCACTTGTATTGTTATAAAACATGATGCATTTTATTTTTCTATACAGTTTGTCATACTATTTGTGTTTACAAGGGTAAGAAGTATGTACTTACTTGTGAAGACCTCTAAATTACATAGTGATTTTTGAAGGAATTATTAGCATTGAATATCATTAAAACAACTGAAATTTATACTATATAAAACACAGTGTTTTGAACTTTGGTATATATATTTCCATGTATATGTTTTATATATTTGCAAGTGTGTTTTGTCAATATATATGTTTACACACACTCTGTTGGGTGGGGTCACATAATTAAAAACTAAATTTCCTCTCAACCCAGAAAACCTCTTCCATATAGGCAGAAGAAAAGAAAACAATTGTATTAGGAAATAAGGAATAAGCCAGAATGTGATAACCATCTCAGGCAATCCACTAAGAATGAAAAGAAAAAAATCTCTGTAATTAAACAGATTCAACCCAATACATTCATGTTCTCAAAATAAGTAATAAATAGTCCTAAAATGAGAGGAGTTACCAGTAGTGTGTGTGTGTGTGATGCATAGTTTATCATAAGTTCATTTGGTTAAAAAAAAATAAGTTCACTTGGTAACTTTGAAGGGCAATTTGTGTTAGGAATTGGCTTTATCCAAAGGAAAAAATAAACATCTCGTGTCTTAATGATGCCTTAGCTTTACAGTTTAGAGACATTTACCCAAGTTAAGGTAAATATAGAAGCCAAGACATAGGGGTGCTTTCTACCTTGATGACTAGATTTCAAAGAGGTCATTACCAGGTCCTGAAGAAATACACTCCTCTGTCTTAAAACTGGTGAAAGACTAAATTAGCTTTTACAAAATTTACATGTATTTCAGAGATAGAAAAAAAAATCTTACAAATTTTCTAAAGTAAATAGCTAAGAATTTGCTCCTTATTTATGACTGAGAGAATTAATATATCTGTGTTTGCTTTTACAGTGTACATACACATGTACATGTGTGTACACACACACAGCACTGTGTTACTTTAGCATCTTTAAGAAACAAACACCAAAATGAAATAAGCGTGCAAAAATTTAGTGAAAAAAAGAAGGGCGCTTGTACAGCTATTCTGACATACAAGTCTGATCTCAAGTGCAGTAGCAATAGATTGAAAGATGAAAGGAAATCTAGGTTTCAAGCATCTTACATTACTGTAAAGTTCCAAGGGAATTTCAAGAGGGTCATAGGGACTCAAAGTCATTTATCAGTGAACTCTCAGCTTTTTCTGAGCTAGGACTGCCCTAGAATTCTTGCCATTCATTGGTTTACAATAGACTATAGGAAGTCTAGTCTGGGCACAAACCCAATGAGTTATTTCATAGAAATTGGATCAATGATATTTGCTGCAGTCAGAAATCTAAGACGCATATCCTTAAGCCCCTAGCAATCATTTTCTATAACACGTGGGATAATCCTTTATAATATCTGTATATTTTTTAGGCTCATGGATCTGGTTTTCCTGGTGATGGTTGAATAACCAACATTGTCAGATATTTCTAAAATGTGATTAAACCATTATTATGTCTATGGATGCTTAGTTCATTGTTCACATGTACTGTAGATGTCCACTAAGAAATTACTATGTGGGACCCCCCGGTGGCACAAGGGGTTGAGCGCTGCACTGTGGGGCTTCCCCAGCCACTACAGTGTGAGTTAGATCCCCGGTCAGGGAGGTGACCCAGACCTCTCCTGGGTGCAGCAGACCTCTCCTGCCTTGCCCTGGACTCCCTTCAGCAGTGTACTTCAGTTGATCTGCCTGTTTTACTCCCTTCCCTGTCTCTGGTGAATCCTCTGAACACCTCCCTCCTACCCCCACCCCAGCCCTCACCTGTACCCCAGCTCTTGTATGCTAAATACAAAATCTTAAAAAAAATCACTATGTATAGTCAAGGAAAGTATTTGCTTTATTAGATGCTATTGCAAATCAATAGATTTGTGATTATCAATTTTTGCCCATACTCTTTTTGCCCAAGACCATAATTTTATTTTTTTTTTTCTATTTAGAAATATGAGAAAAGATATACAAGTCCTGGACTTCTTGACAATTATAAAATTTAAAAAAATTCTTTAAAAATATAATGTGTTTGTGTTTGAATAATGTTAAATCTTTTGATGGCAAAACTTGATTTTTTTGTCATTTACAAATATTTTATTACATTCTTTTTAATAATTAATTAGCTTTTACAGAGATAATGTTGGGGTATCTCCATCATGTATCGCCACATAGTATGCCTACCACCGCCAGGCCCATACTCCACTAACAGAGATTATTATGCCTCCCCCCACTCCTTGTTTTTTCTTCTCCCAGCCCCTTGATGGCTCCTTGGTGTTTCAGTTCTGTAGTTAGCCATCAAGAGTTAGTTTTTCAGCTTATCTTTATCTAATTTACTAAGTTATTTTATATTCCACCTATCACTGACACCTTCCAGTATTTTTCTCCTTCCAACTTATTTCTCTTAGCATTATCCTTTCAAACTCCTTCCATATTTCTGGGAAGGGTGTAAGTTCCTCTTTTTTAATTGGTGAGCATTATCCCATTGTGTATAGACACCATACCATCTTGATCCATTCATCTGTTCTCGGGCATTTGATTTCTGTAGTTCAGCTATAGTAAATAGTAGTGTAATAAAGATGGGAATATAAGTTTCCTCCTTTCCAACTAATATTTTTGAACTTTGGATCAATGCCTTGGAGTAAAATTACTGATATGTCTTTTTTTTTTTTTCCATTTATTTTTATGGCACTTGTAGGTAAGATGGCTTATCTAGACAAAATACACTTTTGTTGTACTATTTGATGGAATTGGGATGAAGGTAGAACAAATATGATATCAATTATACCTTTCAACCATTTTTGAGATTTTTTTTCTTCTTTTCTCCCTTTTGGGAAAAATGGAGGACTTTGTCATTCTCGTTGAGCATGGAAAATGCCTTGTGACTATTTGCCATTTCCTTTTAACACATGGCAACTGCAGAGGACACTGTTTTTTAAGGTCACAATCCAGCACCCAAACATCTGACTTTGATCACCATAGAAGTGGTGACAAAATTGAAAGTGTGGAAATTTGGGAGCACTAGTGAAGCACAACCTCTGAGCTAGTGGGTAGAATTCAAAGTCAGCTCAGTGGTAAGTAGGGAAGCTCTCCAGACTCCACCCCCTAGCTTCCTGAACAGGTACTGCTCTCTGTTTGTTGACTGGCTTCTGGATGCACCTTGTTCTTGGCTCAGCAGACACTGTCTAATGGTAGGACAGATGACATCTGGCTTCATGTCAGCCAATAAACGTTCATCTCTTTCTCTTTTCTCAGTCCATATACTTTTACATTCTTTTTTTTTTTCTCTGTGTAACTGCCTTTGCGTTTTGTTCTAAATATTCTTTACCATGCAAGTGAGGGCTCACAAAAAGGATCATCCACCTTTCTTGGGTTTATCCCATAACGACTATTTACATCTTTTGCTGCAAAATTTTAATGTGTTTGTGCAATTTTTAATATATTTGTGCTGATTTTACCATTTGTTAACTTGGCCTGAGTCATCAGAAGCACAGTGTGGGTCCAACTGTAAGCCAGTGACCGATGAGGTCCTGAATGGACTCCACCCCATCTCCACACCAGTAGGATTTTAGGTGTGGATGATCATAAACTCTCAGCATCTTATGACCCTGACTTCCTGAATGGAGCCAGTGGGAGTTGGTACTGGGAGCTAATTAAGGAGCCATGCAGGCTTTTACCTGAACACGTGTTGCTCTCGCTCTCTTGACTTGCCAGGGGACACACAGCATCAGTCACATACTTGCCAGTTAATTTCTCTCTTTCCTCTTCTAACTCTCCTTATGAAAAGAAAAAAAAAAAAAAACTTTTTAAAAAATTTCTCTCTTCATATCTACTTTTGGATCTTTTTGTGAGTTCTTATAACCCAGATCATTCCCATTTCCCCTGGGATTGCCCTATAAGAGACTACCTATTTTTCCTAGAATGCCCTTCTTGATATGCTTCTGAATGAACACAGAAATATTTTCCCAAAAGATTTGAAGGACAGAAGTAAAGCAGCTGTACTTTTGTTTTAACATTCAGGAGGTCAGGACAGAGAATTTCACTATTCACATTTCTCCTACCTTATTGACTTCCCTCAGTGTGTACTAGCTGCCTAGTACACATGCAATTAAATACACTTTCCTTAAATGCACCTTTAGCTTTCCTTCTTCTGGGTATTGTTCTGATTTAGATACATGAAAAAAGTTATCTGTGTCTCCTATAGTATTCTTTCTGTCAATAATGAAATCAATAGAACTAACTTGGGTTTCACTCTGTCTCCAAGGAATTTTCTGCTATTTGTGAATACCAGTTTATCCTTGCTTTCACCTATATTGTATTTTCAACTTCTGACTCTCTGCACTGGGAACTTAAAGTACTGTTAGGATGTAAAGGAAATCATTCCCTATTCCTCTGGTTTCTTTGAGACTGGCAAAGAATCAGACAGCTTGAAAAATTTAAATTGAAAAATATAGTGATAACATGTGTACCTCTGTAACAAGGTGGTCCCCAGGAAAGGGGGAAGTTCAGTTTGGGGGTGCAGGGGTGCCCCCTCCCTGCCCTGTAATACCTCCCATATACTTGGGTGAGAACCGACATGAGTAACTTGCCTATGCGTCAGCTTCAGGTGCCATTGATGATGGGCTTTTGATGAGATGTTGGGTTCAATAAGTGGGGTTCTTGGGTTATCTATGAGAAAATTTCAGTGGCACACAGTGGGTTTACTATGGAAAGGAAAACTTTTGCACAGACAGGTAATGGTTAGACACTCAGACAGACACAAGCAGGCACAAGGAGCTGCATCTAAAGGAACAGGTTTGTTAAAAGAGACCCCTGAATAGACATAGGCTAGCAGTCTTGGACAGAGCTGCATTTTGCTTCTGCAAGAGTTGTTCTGATATAGTGTTCCTTTTGGGGAAAGGGGTTTGTGCCTTTGTGAATTTTTTATCATTAAATTAATTTCCTGGTGTCAGGTAGTAGAATTTTACTGTCTTAAGTGTAGTAGGGAGAAATTTCAGGGTGAAGCCAGAGGTGTGGTAGTGAAAGAACTCACCAGAGACAGAGTGGAGAACAGAAAAGGTGAATTTATTGAAATACCCTGCAAGAATGCTGGGGGAAGGGGGTAAGACAGGTGTGCATGAAAGACCTTCTTATGCTCTTTTTTCAAAACTTTCTTATTTTGGCACCAGTTTGCACCAATTCTCTTCTGGGATGTCTGGTCTCAGACACTGGCCTTTGACACATGGCTTGATTCTGCTTCCACATTCCTGGATCTGAGCTGTTTTTTCTGGTCCTTGTAGTCAGTCTGATGGCCAGATTTCCATGACAACCTTATCAATTCCCTTATCGAATCAAGCATCCCAAATGCCTGCTGGGCAAGGAGTGGGTCTTAGTTTTTAAGCTTATCAAATGGCACTCCAGCTGTTAGGGGAATAGTATGCCCTGAATTAACTCTACCTACTAATGTTTTTATGAACTCTAGCCCCACCTCCATGCCAAAGAGATCCCAGGTATGTAGGATTACAGCTCCCATCTTGCCATGGATCTGCCATGACCCTTGACTTCTTGAAAGGGAATTCTGGGAATGAAGGGTGGAGTTAAGCAACTGGGCTCCATAGAAAAGGAAGGATGTGTGAACTGGGGGGACTTGGTTTTGCCTGCCCTCAGAGTGTACCGGGATGTAAGGTAAATGGAAAAGTGATCAGGCTTTTCTTCCCTCCTGCCATTAGTGTAGACCATGGACACCTGCGGTCCTGCACACATGCCTACCTCAAGTAGGGTGTGGGCATGCGCAAGTGGGTGCACCTGGACTGAAACACGGGGTGTGTAAGGATCACAAGGACGCAGAAGAGCAGAAAAAGAGAAGTTAGCGGGAGACCAGAGAGAGGAGGGAGGGCAAGGAGAGAAAGAGCCCAGAGAGTGAAGATGCACCAGGGGCTAGACCTGCCAGCTTCCTGGCCCTCCAGACCCTTGCCTGCCATGAACCAGGTTGCCTCTGATACAACAAATGCTCTGATAAAATCCTGAAAAAGCTACCAAGGGCTCCAGGACTCCTCCTTTACTTGTCTGCTCGGAATCACCGAGAACTTTCTCCGTGCCTGCTGGCACCACACCGGAGTCCCAGCTCAGGCAGCATTACAGGTAAGATGTATTAACACATTTACTTCTATGTATCTCCCCTCACTCTCTGTTCTCCTCCTCTTTTCATTCCCCTTGAAAGTAAGCCTTTTATTAACTTGACTATATGTGCCCGCCCTTCGGTCTTGTTATAAGTTTTTTTAAGCATGTTGGTGAGGACTCATACCCAGGCCAACCGATTTCCTCCAGGGTTGCCCTGTAACACATATAAAACAAGAAAGTAAAAGAGTGAATAGCTTTGAGAATTATGTGAGGTCAATTATCAGAAACAAATTCCTATAAATACTTAAGTACGGACCTTAGTGGTTCTCTTTCTCTGACTGAACCATGACTAGTACAGAATTTGGTTGGAAAAAAGAAACTTTCCAAAGATACTTAATCATGAGGATCCTTCTTTGAATTGATGTTATGTTACCTGTAATTGGGTCTCCGATGTTATTAAATATAAAGGCACTAATACACACTGTTCGGCAACCATCCCAGGCCAGGTAAGTTCACTGTTGGTTCAGGCAGCTTGAAAGCCAACGTTGGAGCCCTTTGCTTCATCCTCCCAGATTGGAGAAAAAAAAGTCAGCAGGGAGACAGCAACCTGGGGCCCTCTGTGAATCCCTATAGCTCTTTCCTGTTGTAACCATTCTCCAGCGCTCTCGACTGCACCCCGTTTCACTGTCATCCAGTGTACTTACATGCTCAGTCTCTTGGCTCGGGTGTGCCCACCTACACATGCCCACACCATACTCCAGGTGCCAACCATCAGGCATGCATATATGACCACAGGTGCTGGTTAGAGATACTGATGGTGGGAGGGCAGAAAAAAACCTGATAGCTTCGATTCACCCAGCACACATATGTTTCACTTCTAATTTAAAATGGATGTTGGTAATTCACAGCATGCATAGACAAAATAGTTATGTAAATTATCATTTATGGCTATCTGTAATCAAACGTTTATAGAAGACAAACCTTAGGAACCAAACTTTTGTTGATCTAGAACTTATTTTGTTAAAATAAGGAACATTGGTTGCTTAGTAGTTTCTAAGTGTTTTCAGAACTTGTGGAATAAATACTGAGTTCAGGGCTTTAAATTCCCACATAAAAGTTATGTGTAGTGCCAGGAAGACACAGCAGATTCTCAATGATCCCAGCAGACTGGTAAAGGAGGTGTCATGGTGCCCTCAGTGACTTTTTCAGGCTATAATTACTTTTTATATCAGAGGCGATGAGGTACACAGCACACAGGGGGCCTGGAGGGTCAGGAGGTTGGCAGGCTTCCTAGCCCCTGGCTCATTTTCACTCTCTGGGTTCTCTAGCCTCTCATGTCTCTGCTACTACTGCTGTTGCTTCTGCCTTCTCCCTCTTTTGTTCTCTCTGCTTATGCTCTCTATTGCTGGTGTCCTTGTGACACTGCCCTTATACGCCCTTTGTCTCAGCCTAGGTCCACACACTTGCGCATGTGCACACCCTAATTGGGGGTGCCCACCATCAGGCATACATGCAGGAGTGCAGGTATCTGTCATCGACACCAATGGTGGGAGGGTGGAAAAGCCTGATCACTTTTCATTGACCATACATTATGTATAAGGGAAATAAAAGTAGTGGTGACAATCATAAAAGAAACTCCTATCGCCTATGGCCACAAGGTCTGGGTTTATGAAAACAGCCTAAAATTTAATTCTGTAGGTGACTGAATTGACCTGAATCCAAATTGACCTGAAATTTTTAAAAGTCTATTTTATCAAAATTAGGATATTGATTAAGAATAAATGGAATTCTGGGAATTAGATTGAGGATAAGACAGATTCTGATGAAGCTGGTAATTGTTAAATTCCTTCTTAAGTTCCTAAAACAGTCCCTTCATCCCTGTCTGAGAAGTTTAATCTCTTCTTCAGTAAAGACTTTAATGGTTTCACTTGTGGTAGCTAGTATAAGGGAGTTGTGGGGGTCCAGGGTGCTGAGGGACCCCGAGGCTGACTTCAATGCAGGAAAGAATTCATGCTGGAGTTAGTTAGAAATGGAGCTTTATTGTAGGTGATAGTGCACACTCAGCAGTGAGTGTGGGCAGGTTCAGAGGAGAATCCCACTTTGGGTCTTAAAGACTGCTGATATAAATGCTAGCTTAGTTTGAGTGAACAGGGGCTCACAAATGGGAACCTGAATGGGTTTTGAATAGTTTAACAAAGGGGGCAGGAATTTATACATTGGGATGATGAGATTTGACCAAATTTATTTATTAAAAGCATCTAACCCTTAACCTCTTGTTAGATAAGATACAAGTTTTACAACCAGTGGCATCTGGTATGGGATAAATTAATAGGATTGGAGTCAAACCAACAGAGTTTGAATCACTTTGTTCTGAAATGCACACAGCTGTTTTTCAGAAATGCAGAATGGGGCAAGTATGGGTGACCCAAGGAGAGTGAAGATTTGCCAGGTGCTGGGGGTCCTGCCTGCCTCCTGGACCCCCAGCACCTTTGCCTGTCCTGCACCAGGTTACTTCAGTACTAATGGTGTAAGAAGATCATTAAAAACCTGAAAATGCCACTGAATTTTCCAGGACACTCCTTTGCCGACTCTTCCCTACTGCCTGCCTACACAACAGTATGTCATAAAAAACATTCAAAGAATTGAGGAGACTGGAAAACTAGAGAAGGTATCATCCATTCCTTTACTTTATGCTCTGAGAATGTCCAGAGATCATTCTTTTGACAAAAGCTATGTGAATAAACTTTGAAGTGTCAGTATCCTGAAAGAATTCTTTGGAGAAGTTTTTCTATAGGCCAGTTAATCCAGTGAGAATAGCCATTAAACTGAGCATATTAAGTGTCAATTTCTAAGATATAAATGCCTTCCAATATCTTGTTCATAAGTATAGATAAAATGATGATCCAATATTAGGCTACAGAGTGATTAAGGGGCCAAAGTTTTGAACAAAATTTTGCTAAAGATCTGTGATGAGGTAAAAAGCTTATAATGTTATATATAGATTTAAATATATAGATAAATATATTGTAGTTTTAAATTCTAAAATTGAAACAATAACTTGATTTGGCTTGTTTTATAGAATTACATAAACATCATAGATATGACATGTTATATGTGAATATATGTCTGAACAGATCTGAAATATAAAATATAGAATGCATATTTTGTAGCATTAAGGATACAGAAACTCCTATGATCTTTGTATTTCTGGAATTGAGTTCTTTTCTTTGGTGTATGCGGAAGAATATACTGGGAGTAAGAGAATTAGGACTTTAAATGTAAAAAATCAGCAAGCATCCTTTGTTGTTATTTGGTACTCCTAGTTTCTTTCAGTTAACTCCTACCTGCTGTTCAATAACAGGTCAGATACTAAATTAATGCTTTAAATGGTATAATTACCTGTGACTCTAGTTGTTCTGTAAAATTTTCACTTTAAATCTGATGGTAAGGAATAGGCAGGGCTTTCCCAATAGGTAAAAATCTCTAGTGAATTCACCTATGAAATAGTAAATTATCTCATTATTACAATAATAACTTTTTTTGAAATTGAATAAAAAAAAATACCTGGTCATTTTTTCAGCTTTTTCACTGCTCTGATAGAAATAGACTAACATCAAAAATAGAGAAAATGACACATGAAAGTATTAAGTAAATGTTAGTGTGTATGTGAATAGTGTGTGCATGATGCAACTTAATGTATTTCAAGTAAAAATGGACAAAATAAAATTGTTGTAAACAGAAATGACCTACAAAATTCACTTTTCCATTATTTTAGACCAAAATCGATTAATAATTTTTAGATGTGCATTATGTTTTCCAATGTTTGTATTTGGACATGAAATCATTTTTCAATCAATCTGTTATAAGACAGGGAGAGGGACACCCCAGAAGCCCCAAACCTGTCCACTCTAAATAGGTTCTGCCATCTGCTACATCAAGACAAAAACATAAGACTTTCAGTGGAAACAAACTTTAGTATAACTAGTGAACCATACAGAAAAGACAAAGAATATAGTTACTAAATCAAACATCCAGAGTTACCCATTCCCTCGAGGGTAAAAGTCCAGCCAAACAGGATTGGCCCAAAACAAGGCCCAAAAGCCTGCCACAAATCTAAAGTATCTTTTGGTGGAGACCCATAGGAAAATATCAGAAAGAGTCAGACAAATCTGTGAGGAAAAGAGCAAAATCAAAATCAAGATAAAATCTGCCATTGCTAACCTCCCTGCAGTGTGTCTCAGCCCCATGTGTTTGAAAAGTTAAAGGATTACTCTGGCCCTTAACCCAGGCTATGGAAGGAGATACCAGACAGTACTCAAGGATGTCTGGAGACCAGGGACTTTCACACTCATGTGAATATGGACTCAAACATGGACCTTTCTCTGAAAATCTGGGCCCAGAACAAAGGCTGGGTACTCCTTTTATACTTCCATATCTCTACATTGCTACATGGGTAAAAATAATATATATACAAACCATATGATTGAAGGCTAGTTCCCAGAGGAAAAAGGGGGGTTTGCAGGAAGATAATTTTCCAAGGGCACAGACCAGCCTGACCTGTTATCTGACCCTTTGAAATGCAGCTCTGTTTAGGAGTGCTGAGATTGGGCCATGAATCTAACTTGCTAACTGTGCCTGCACTGGTATGTTAATTGCACTTAGGCTAAACTCTGTGACTGGGGAGGTATCTCCACATCCTTTGTCCAGCAATATTTTTTCCAACAACCAGTCCAGGACCAAGAAGCAGCACACTTTCTTCACATGTCTCTCTGCTCCATGTGCCTCCTTCAGGTCTCCTTGTTCTCCATCATGCTTCCTTCCTTCTTCAGTGTCCTCTCCAGCTTCTTCTCCTTTCTGCTCTGCTCTACCATCCTTAGGGTAAGGCAGGGAACCTGGAAGTTCTACTTTTCCTGGGAACCACCCTGTTACAAACTGAACAAAATAATACATAAACCTACCTAAATAGTCTTACGACACACAAATTTCTTGTAAAGAAAAGTTCTAATATTTCCTATAATCTAAGGAAATCATATAGATGTCCCCACTCACTGTGAAACATTTATTTTTTATATTTGGAGAACAATTACACTTACCTTGTGCTTCACCTCTGAAATAGTATGTCTGCAGTTGATAACCTTGGTTAGAAAGTATAGTGGAGCAAAATCTGCTCCCACAAAATGTCTTTGGCAGAAGGTTAATTTCGAGAGCTGTTGCCTCACAGAGCCTCAGTGTTGAGAGATGCAGGGATGAAAGAGATTACTCAGAGTCCATGTGGAATAGTGAGAGGCCCTGAGGGGCTACATGGGAAGTAAAGTCAGTGCCCATTCAAAGGATGTCTCACATATTAGAATCTAGTACAAAGGTGGGGCAAGTAGTTGGGCTTGTACATGTAGGAGATGCATTGTCAGGAATGTAAACTAGGGTGGAGTGACCAGGGTCTTTTGCCTGGAGGGCTCCATTATCCCTGCCAGTCAATACATATTATCTCTAATTACCTACCTGCCTTTTTCTGCAGATATTGGTTTCCCAGTATGTTGCTCATACCAGGACTTTTGCCTTTGGTGAGGGGACCCCTGTGTGACCCTAAACCTAGCTGAAAAGCAGGAACTCTGGGCACCAAGACAATAGCCTCGAGAACAAAGAAGGCTGTGGATCCCACAAGGGGTAGGGCTCTAAAAGCTGGGAGGAGGTTGCCTTTAAAAAAGACATTTTTCTATAAGGGCATCTCTTTCACTGTACTGAGATCTAATCATCTTTTTTCAGTGGAGAAGGCAGAACTTAAATCTGTATACCTTTGTTCACCATGTCTTCCTTGGTAAACTAACTCATCTTAGCACTCTTACCTTCTTCAATCCAGGACCCTTGCTTATCTTTAAGATGGTGTCTGACCCATGTGTCAAGTTCATCATAAGAGGTCTTGTTACAGGGCAACCCTAATATAAAATGGGTTTCCCTCACTGGGTCCTCACCCGCACGCTCAGAAGACTTATAATAAGCCTCAACTTCAGGCACATGCGACAAAAGTTATTAGAGGGTTTTATTTTACAAAAGAAGGTAAGAGAGGGATACAAATCCATAAATATCCTACCAGATCTTCCAAGCTGGAATGCAATGGCACATTGAGAGCTGGCTCTGAATCAAGTGAGATGGCTCCAAAGGAAGAGCACCCAAGGCTCACCTCTTTGGTTTTATAGCCAGCCTGGTTGCTTAACTCCACCCTCAGGTCCCAGTGATTTACTCTTCTATCATCATTTTATCGGATTTGTGGTTCTGGAACACTGGTGGTCTGGAGTGGGAGTTGGAGTCCATAAACCCATCTGTGTAATTCATTCAGGACTACCTTTCCCCCTAACAGTCTCTCCCATGTATACAGCAGGTATACTTGTTATTATTAAACAATCTTTTGACTTTTTTCTCTTATCAGTATGTCTTATGCTTATATGATTGTTTACCAGCCTTGAAGAAAAACAGGATGATTTCCTTTGTGCTCCAACACAAGTATTTTACCAAAACAACAAATGTGCTTTCATTCTCTGGTTATTCAAACTTATCTTGTGCCATTAACATTCGTCAGTTAACCATCAAAAGGAACCAATAATGTGTCAAAAGCTAATATCTATGTGGTGGATATCAGAGATATGGATATGATCATGGTATGAGCACAAACTTTAATTATAGCTATGTGTGATTAAAATGATGAAAATATGGAGGCTTCTAGAATGTCCTGGAACCATCTAGAAACATTCTATTTATTGCCAGTGGCAATAGATTAAAAGAAAGTGTAGAGGGGGGCTTTCCTGGTAGCCAGGGGGTTAAGTGTCAGCACTATCACCTCTATGGCCTGAGTTTGATCCCTGGCCAGGAAGCTAACCCACATGTGGCACAGCAGACCTCTCCTGTCTTCCTGGCTGCTCCTCCCTCAGCAGTATATTTCAGTAGATCTGCCTGTTCTGTTCCCTCTCTCTCTGATGAATCTGCTCACTCCCCACACTTCTGGCCTATCCTCTAATTTCTCTGTGCAGAGATAAACCTTTAAAAAAATAAAAATAAAGGTATTAAAAAAACAAAGGGGGCTAAAACTTCTCTTCCACAGAAATAGCAGCATCATTGATAAATTGATGAGAATTAACCTTAAAAACCCATTAATTTTGAGTAATAGGGCCTAACAGTATATGATATTTTCATTATTTTTAGTGGTAAATTAGCAACATACTAAGTATAAACTAATATTAGTCTCTAATGGATAACAAGAATAAAATCTGTACAATGCTAGAGATTATTCCTGGAATGGGGACAGTATCTCAAGGGACCTGGGAACCTTTGCAGCTTGTGACTATCCTGAATGTAGTGAAAAATGTACGTCTTTCACATAAACATAGAAATGTATATTTGATGTTCATCCAAATTTATTTTCTATTGCAAAAGTTGCTTTACTTTGAATATCGTGTGAGATGTCAAAGTTTTTCCGAATCTAGTTCCTTTTAGTAGACTATTTGGAATGGAAAGTCATGCATTCACTTCTTGTATTTTTTGTGGTCTCAATTCCAAATTTCCTGTGAAGAGATACTAAGAAAAATAATCCATATGCATACCCTAACACCTTACTCTTCCTTATAATATGCACTGACTCACAAATGTTTGACTCCCAGCCTGAAATATTTTTCTGCCTGTTTCTTTAAGATTTTCTGTGTGGATTGTTACTTTATAGAATCTTTTGAAACCAACTGACTGACATTCTGAGTGATTTTCAAATGACAGGGAAAATGTATGATTTTTGTAAGAAACATGACATTAATATATACAATACTGACCCTGAAGATGTGGAAACTATTATACCTAATAAAGACTGCTGTGGGCAAGAATGAGTGAAGGGAGGGGGTACTGTCTATATGATCATACTTGCACTTGATTTACCCCATCACTACAGAAAGGACATGCTTGGGCTGCAGGACTGATCCCTCCTGGGATGGATGGCTCTTCCTAGGAGGATGGTGGTCTGAGAAATGAAACTGCCCTCTCCAGACCCTACTAGATCAAGTGCCTGAGAATGTTATTTCACTCAAAATCATCTGAGCTGCTTGACTGAGCTCAGACTCAATCAGTGGACTCTCAATGGATTAGCAGAGGATGAAAAATAACCTTTTAATGCTGTATGCCACTGAGATTTGATTTGTTATGTAGCAAATGCTAGTGGACCTGAAATTAGTAGAGTGACATCTACAACTTTCTCATGGGAATGAATTTATACACAGACATTTTGTCTTCGGTGCAATAACTACAGACAAATCACTTGAACATACAATAACATGAGGAATGTTGTTAATGTGGATTCTTCTCGGGAAGAACAAGAAAGAATATCTCAACTATTCAAGTGAAACTGAAAATGTTAGCAAAAGAAGTACTAGTAAGCATTTTATATATTAAAGACCTTTGACTCTAAATATAGGTTACAGCCAGAATAAGAGAGAATAGAATACATGTATTACACACACTGACAATGTGGAAATGATACCTCTACAAATGGGATGACAGGGAAATATGAGGAAAAAGTAAAACTGCTTAATGCATGTTTCTTCTATAGTAACTGAATCAAAGCTGACAAAACAAGTAGTGGAAATTTAAGCTTATTCAAAAATACAGAAGGAAACTCAAGAAAGATAATACTAGTGACAAATTAGAGGGTAGAACAAATTTTAATTTTCTATAAAGGGTCTGATAGTTACTATTAATAAAAAAGCAATCATACTATATAAAATCCTAAATATAAGTTGTGTAAGACAACTTACCTGTCCTATCTCATATTGTTTGAGTCACTATTTTATTCTAATCATTGCAGTGACAAGTTTCACCTAGTTGTAAACAGATCAGGCCTTTCTTCAGTTTCACACTTGTTTTTCTGTTCTCTGAGATCTATACTTATGTTGTGATTTTTGTTAAATTAGTATTTAAAGAGAACCCTCCAGTGTTGGGTGGTAAGCCAGTATTCAACGAAAGACCTCAAGAGAACTAGAGACGTTTATTACTCATAGGAACTGGAGAGAAACAGCACACTTCCAGAGGTCACATGTGGTATCCAAGAAGAGTGCAGAACTCTACATTATGTAGAGACCAACCTGCAGAATGTAAGGCATATGCCTTTATTTGAGTCTGTAGGTGGAATGCTTTGGGGTTCCTGGACTAAGGATGGATTTGTCAATTCAAACCCAAACAAGGTAGGCATCAGGAGAGACTGTTTAACACCAGAAACACCAGGGATGTCACATCAGTAACTTGTATTTACTTGAGATGTGGACTGTTATCTAGTGCACATTATCTAGGATACCTGGGAGAGGCTAGTGTTAGACCAAGGCCCCTCAGGCCTCTTACTTTCACAGCAATGAATACACAGCAACAATATTTTAGAGAAGTTTAGTTAACTTCTCAACAACTCTGAACTCCTGTGCACTGGACCCTCTTTCATAGAAAACCTGGAAGTGTTCAGGGGTTAAGAACTGATTTACTGCAAAGCAGCTGCTTGACCAATAAAGGCTGTGTATTTACAGATGAATCACCAGAACATCCTAGAGGAATTGAACATCATTGTCCACAGATATGTGTATTCTTCCCTTCATCCTTATTTCACTCTCCACAACTCCACCTCCTGTAGCAAATTTTTAGAATGGCGAATTTTCAAAATGGAGACAATTTTGAAAAGGACACAGATAATTCCTTGTGATGTCATTGGTCATATATAATATTTGTATTTATGTAACTTTGTGTTTTAGAGGGATTCAGAATAGACCTAAAATGTGTCACTTTGGCATATGGGTTATTTTGAGATGAAATCAATCAAGGACCTATAGTATCAAGAAGACTTCTATGATGCCTTTAACTACTTAGAATAATGTAAATTAGGGGTTTTACCTGATATTAGGATTGTTGCTAGAAATAACCATGAATTTCTCTTTTACTTTGAAATTCCAGACTTCAGATTTCAACTCATTCATTAGCTCAGGATGTCATTTAAACTACACTTTACCTTTCTATCTTTAGATTCCTCGTGTCTATGGGAGCTCTCTGTACCTATAGAATTAGATTTTATTTTTCCCTATTAATCTATCTGATGTTAATTTGATTATTCTATCAGCCAGAGAAGAACCAAGAGAGGTGGGAGAGATTTCCCATCCTCCATAATATACAGCTTTAAAGTTTATATATATATACATATAAACACAACAACTATATATATATATATACACACACAGGTATACCATTGGTATCCTATATATATGGATGGTATCCTATATATAAATGGTATCCTCTCTCTATATATATACATATATATACATATATATATATAGAGAGAGAGAGGATAGGTTTGTTTTTTTTTACAGAGGAAGAAAAAGTAGAAAATTCAACATTTGTCTAATGTGACTTGACTAATAAATGTGAAAGCTGACAGGACCCAGTTTAGCAGAAGGATTCTGTCCATATTTGGTATAGTAGATGTGGAGTTTTATATGTGATAAAATATCCTAGATAATCCATTTAATTATATGCATTGCTTGAACCTTATTTGCAAATTGAAGATGATATAACCCTTTTCCAAATATTGTGAAGATTAAAGAAAGCATCAGCAGAGTGTTTTTTGTTTATGATGATTTTCTGTGCAAGTATTCTGAAAGTTTAGAGAGGGAAGAAAAAGCATAATCACTGCATTAAGGAAATTGTATTTTGGGTTAGATGAAATTCCTCAACATGAAGTAAATGAGAGACTGGAACTCATATAGTAATTGAATTTGAAAGATGTGACTATGTCATCAAATAGACAATCACTGTTTAGTCTGGACGAAAAACACTCTGCCTTAACCAAAAGAATTAAAGCAATCTAGAGAATGTCCTTGCTGAAGAAAGGCAGATACTCTCTCCCTCTAAATAAAGGGAACAAATGAAAGAGAACCTGACCAGAGCAGGCTGAATTCTCCTTCATTCACCATATCCTAGATATGCATCATGTTTCACTTCATTTGCAGTGTTTCCTTACTTCCCATCAAAGGGAAATGCAGCAATGAAGGAATAAGGACACTTACATAGTACATTCAGTTGGTAAAAATGTTAAATGGTAACGAATCCTTTACATTTATTGATGTTGGGAATTCTTAGACTAAAGCAGGATATAAGAATAATTCAAAAGCTATTTTAATGTAGTCAAAGGCTTTTATGTTTTAAAAAGTCACTCTGGATGGAGTGAAGGAAAATATGACAACATTAGTATAAAGACCCAAGATCTACTTAAACCCCAAGTTGATATGATAACACAGTCATTAGAAAAACAAGATAGGAAGAATTAAAGAAAGAGGTAAATTTGATGTGACCTGTTATTGCCATGGTGCATTACTAAATAAAGATACAATAACTGAGGTGATGGTGCACTGGTGAGATGGTGATGGGGAATACATGGGGATTACAATTAATGGCAAGTATATGTAAATTTTAAAATATTTTAATAAAAAAATAAAAAAAAGATACAATAACTGTTCTAATGGAAAAGTGTTTATATTGTAGTCAGAGTTGGTGAGTAATTTCAGCATACAATAAGTTTGAAAACAAAATCTAGCAGTGCTGTTAGTAGAGGAAGAATTAAGACACATATTACAAATGTCACAAACCCAGCCTCTGGGAATTTAAAACACAAAAGTCAGATGAGATGAACAGCAACACTGCATTAAATCAGAGTTAAAGAAATATGAGACTCCTTTTCACGAGCTAGAATTTGAACCAGACTTTTGTGGAGCCAGGGTTTTGTATAAGGTAAACTTGGTGTCTTTTGTGAGATAGGGCACCTAGAAGAAAACAAGTAGTTCTGACACTAAATAACACTACATTTATATTTTAAAATCAAAGAGCTTCAGATTTGGAAGTGTCATTAAAGGGCATATTCAATTCCTGCATTATGCAGGATTGACTTCTAGCTAAAAGAAGTGAATTGAAGTCCAGAGGAAGGCAAGACATGCCTTTTTAAAAATAAAAACCTTTGACTACATTAAAATAGCTTTTGAGTTATTTTTATATCCTGCTTTAGTCTAAGAATTCCCAACATCAATAAATATAAAGGGTTTAGGTTTAACATTTTTAGCAACTGAATATTCTGTCTTTTGATGAAAAGTTAAGGTTATTTTTAGATTTACCCTATTCTTTAGAAAGTATAACTTACTAGTCACCTAAATAACATAATATTCATTTTTATAAATGAATTATGTCAGTTGTTCTCTGAAAAGGAATATTTTGCTGAAATTTGTATGTTTACATATAAGCAAAGGAACATAAGCTTCTAATAAATATATGTGGTCCATTTTCCTAAGAGTGAAAATTATGAAATAAATGAATATTTTTTTATCTTTATGTTCTGTATTCAAAAATGTAAAACTAAAACTTAATGACATTATAGTGGTCGATTAATTAGAATCACTTGATAGTGTCATATAATTACTATTTAAAAGCAGACCAAAAAGGAAAACTGGGATTACTTAAGCTATTATATTGTTTTAATATAATAAAGTTTATATATATATTCTTTGACCCTGATTCCAGCCATAGAACTTCAAAATCTGTTGGTATTTCCAAGGAAGATATAACGTAGACTTAGTATAGAATTAGCTTCAAAAGAAACTATCAAAAGGTGAGAACCATTGGGGGCCATTTTGAATGATAATTATCACATTTATAAAAAGTAACACTTTTTTCTCCACAGCAAATAAAATCATGAATATGGTCCAGCACTATTTATATAGTTTATACATTTATAAATTTATTCATAAAACTCATAGGACACAACAAAAAAAAGCAAATAACTCAATGAAAAATTGGGCAGAGGAGCTATACAGATAGACACTTACGGAAGACAGATAGACAACAGGCACATGAAAAATATGTTCATCACCGTTCATCATTTCTTATCAGGGAAATGCAAATCAATACCACAGTGATATTCCATCTCACACTTGTGAGAATGATTATAACAAAAAGCCCAGTGGTCTTTGATGAGGATGTGGAAAAAGGAACCCAATATACTTTTGGTAGGAATGTAGACTGGTCCAATCCCTATGGAAAACACAATATTCTCACAATATTAAAAATTAGATCTGCCAAATCATTCACCAATTGTACCCCTTTGTATCTATGCAAAGAAAGCAAAACCACTATTTTTCAGGGAAACATGCACTCCACTTTTCATTACAGCAGGATTTAAAATAGCTAAGTTATGGGATCAATCTAAGCCTCAGAGCTATGAGTGGATTAGGAAGATATGTATACACATAGATTACTACTCAGATAAGATAAGTGCATGGCACTTTTGACCAACAGAATGTGACAGTAGTGATGAGACATGACTTTTAAAGCCTTTTACTTGTGTGTTGGTCTTGGATTGGTCTGCATTAGGATAATTCATTGTGGGGAGTCATACCGTCTTGATTATCCTGAACAAATTTAAGTATTCCTGTACAGAGGTCCATGGAAGAAACTGAGTCTTCCTGCCAATGGGCTGTACTATTGTGTTATTTTAACTTTTAAAACATGTGTTTCATCTCTGTCCCATTTCTGACCTAGAATGCCTAAAACCCTTGGAAGGCATTTTGAAGTGATAAAAGCAATAAAGGTGTTTTAATAACAAATCCCTTTTAACCACACCTGAGTTTATATTGATGAGATGACTTGGCAAGCTGAGTAAACCTCAGTATGATTGCCAGGGAAATCAACCATAGGTTTAGAGTTGGAATTTTTAGTTCTATTCCTGATTTCCCGGTTGGGTAGGCTACAAACCTCAGTGTCAAGCTGAGCACAGAAAGGAGATGGTGCTTTTTCTTCCCTGTCTAAACTTTTAGTGTATTTGCACAGAAAATTGTCATAAACAAAAAAATAAAACCCTGATAAATGCATTGTCTTGTCTTATAGGAGACAATATTATCAGTTCTACAATCTCTGAAGTGTTTTCTGTGTTAGAAGTGTCATTCTATCATCTTCTAACAAGGTGGTCTGCAAAAAGCTTCTCAGTCTTTCTAAAGTTTCAATTTCCTCAACTTTAAAACTTAAATATAAAATAACCCATTTAGTATCTCCATTATTTCATTAACATGAATGTTAAGTGGTTAAACAGAACCTGCCAAATGTCTGTTGAAAGTTGTCATTTTTCTTATTTAGCATGCAGATTTTATAGATCATTCATTTTTCCTACTAAAAGCAAAACTGACAATAACAAAACAATTACAGTGAAACTCTTTCATGGGCTATATGCATACAAACAAACCTACTTGCATGTGAGAACAGAAATTTGTAATTGATAAAAATCCATGAAATATCATTTTCATGTTAATTGTATTTCAAGTAAATGTTAATAGCAGATTCTCTAAGACAAAAAATACAATAGAAGTAGGACATCACCTTATTTCCTACAGATTTTACATGCTTTCTTTTACCTTAATATATTTTACTTTTACAATATTTTTTATGCCCTTGTACCTGAAACTAATAAGAACAAATACATAAATGAAAAAAGTAATCAAGAAATCAAATTTTCCTCAAATTTGGTTATTAGTCTTTTAGTTCTCTTTTTCACATTCCCTATTGCTAACTACAGTTCTCTTGACACTATTTACACACATTCATTTTTCATACTGACAAATTATGGAAACAACCAAAGTGTTCAAATACAGTTGAGTGGAACAGGAAGATGTGGTATATTATTTAACAGTGGAATAATACTTAGCTATCAAAAATCATCAACTGTTGCTATTTATAAATAAAGTAAGTTAGAATGCAAAAGGCAAATACTGAATGGCCTTTTGACACATTACATAGAGATATAAAACAAAGAATCTGATAAAAGTCAAACTAAGAACAAACCCTAGAAAACTGACTATAGAATGGAGAAATGATATGGGGGAGGGATGAGACCAAAGTTTGGAGGGAGCACAATGGACCATGGGAATGGACTGTGAGTTCATTGGTGGTGAGTGTGGTATAGTAACAACACATGAAAGGACAGATTCTATACCTCTGAACAAACAATGATGTAAAATTAAAAATGCTACCTCAATAAAAAAATGACATCCTATCAGTTCTTGTTAATCTTTTGACTGTCAGGACTAGACTTTTCCCATCTGGGTATTCATTGTACCTTGCATATTACCTATAATAAAGTAATAATTAACAAGGACATTGGAGTATAGTTATCAGAAAAGTATACTTTAAAAAGGCATCTATATAAGAGAAACATTTTATGAAAATCAAAAATGGACATGGGTTCTTAGAAACTGAAAATCTAGATATTAAGAATATAAAACAAAAAAAAAAACATAAAACTCAGTTAAGCAATACCTAAGTCTTTTCTTATTATTGTATTTGAGAATTTAAAATCACATTTCAAATCATATACCAAGACTATAATAACTAAATATTATCATCAAAGAAGTATTTTTCTCTTAGTTTTGGACCTAAACTAATTTTGACTAGTGATGTCATCATCTCTTTCCAAATATGATATTTTGTTTTTTTTAAGATTATTTTTGCATAGAAGAACTGGGGTATAGGGCAGAGATGCAGGAGTAGAGGAGTGGTGAGAGGATTCACCAGAGACAGAATGTGGAGCATTTAGTGAAGTACACTGTTAAGAGGAGCAGAGGGTGACTGGAGAGGTCTGTGCACCATGTGGGGGTCAGTTCCTGGCTGGGGATTGAACTCAGGCTACGGAGTGTTAGAGCTGAGACTTAATCCCTCGACCACAAGGAAGGCCTCCCCAAATATTATTTCATAATAACACTGCTCTCTAAATATAAATGGGTTGTAAAATAATACAATAGTTTATGTGGTGGATATTTGATTTATAAATAATATAGACTATTGCACAGTTTTAAAAGGAATACATTTTAATTTTTGAGAATGTTTCCCTTCACTTTTTCTTGTTTTATTTATACTATTTTGCTTTATTCAAAGGCCAGTCACAGGTAATATTAAGTTAAGTTTGAATTTTCACATGCAAAACTTTTTAAATTGCTTCTTGGGATATTCATTCTTGGGATTCATTCTCTAGTTCTTTTATGTTTAAAAAAAATAAGAAAAAGCTAATAGATGAAAATTGTAGCTGAGCCTATGACTCTAGCCCCTGGCTGTGACCTCCTTCATCTTTCTTTGATCCTTAAAAAAGGAAAATTTAGTTAAACTTCTCTTTTTTGAAAATTTTTTGTTTTTTTGACTTTTTTCTTCAATATACATACCTTGCTTACATACTTAAAATATTTTCCAAAATTTAGATTTAAGACCAAGTTGCAGCATTGTATTTTGACTCAACTTTTAAATGCATAAAATCTTAAAATATATGTCATAAACAATTTTTTTTTCTAGAGTTACGTTATGGTTTGTGTTTGCTTATCTCTATACTAATGGGTTATTGACCTGGAAACCACAAACAAAATATATATAATAATATTAAATCATAGTTCAGGATTTCCTTTTTCTGTTTTGAAGCTATCTGATTTTGGTATAAGGATATATATCTATAAGACACAAAGCTGCCTTGTCAATAAGAAAATCCTAAATAAAATGACCTTTTGCTGTGGAAAACTAGGAAGAAATCCAACAAGTTACATTTAATTAGTTAAGATGTCATTTTAGAAAAAAAAATGTAGTGAAACAAAGTTATAAGTCTGATAGATGTTTTGTTCAATCAGGATTTGGGAAAAACTGACAGGAGGAAATAGTGTCCAGTTTTAATGACTACATGATCCTGAGTGACAACATAACATTTCAGTATAAATAGGTCAAGGTTAGTTTGTCACTCAGTAGCAACACAAGAATATACCAGAATCCCTAGCACATATATCAGAATGAGATCAGAAAAGCTAAGGGAAAAGGATTAACGTTATAGATTCACTTCTGTTTTCTGTCAACAATTTATAAAATTGTCAGAAGCAGAGCAGTTGTAAACTGAAAAACTTAAAGCAAAATAAAAAGATAGCCATAATTTTATATGTTTACAAATGCTATTCAAACAAATGATTAAATTGATATACTCAAAGCACAGATTATTTTGTTTTTCAACTGAACGTACTAACACATTGATGCCTGAACTGCTTTTGAAAGCTGTTTTACTATTTCCTGCAATATGCATAGAGTTAAAAAGACTCAGTCTTGATTTATCTTTCCTGATCCAAATCATTTAGGATAATAGTGGTTGTTACTGCCTGAGCTAGGTCATTTTCTCATCAGAGTTAGTAAGGAGCTGTTCCAGTTTGTCTTTATCCAGAGCCTATGTTCTTCCTAGTACAGTTACTACTAGAGCATATGGGTAGACTGTGTTCTGAATGTGTTATAGGTAACACATATTTGAAATATCTGATTTTTGTTGTTTTTCTTAGAGGAAGAAACCTTGGCCTACTTCATTTTCTGAAGTAAACTTCCCTTCCTCAACTTTTCTAGAACTAACAGAATGCACCAACTCTAAAAACTTTAAAACAACACAATTCAGACAATATTTACAACTCTGAGGCTACAATTAAAATTTATTTTTAACAAATCTATGTCTCTTCATCAGTTTAGATTTTGGAATTCATAGGTGGATTTGATATTCTTTGGAAGTAAGATGTACAGTTTGCCTACTAATCAAGTAAAGTCAGGGTTAAATTTCCAGCCGATTCAATCAAATATAATAAAGTGAAACAATACAATCGAAAACATGTTTCAGTTGGACAGTATTGATAAGACTTTTATTTTGTTGTTGTCTATTTGATGAGTTTTTGCCAGTCATGTCAGGTCAAGCTAGAGTGTGTCTAAGATGACAGCTGTATGATATGACTATATAAGAGTGTAAATGTATGCATGGAGAAGCATATGCTTCCAGTTTCTGGTGAGATACACTTTCAAGTCTGGTGCTATGGCTTTTGGGTATGGTATTATACACAGACAAAGGAAATTTTACTATGTTTTCATATATTGGGAAAAAAGAACCAATTTTGTAGCATGGTCTTAGCTCATTCACATAATTTCAGATTGAGGTAAAATACTCCCAACATATACACATGTGCACACATTCTTATACTGGGTTATAACAGAAATAGTATTTGAACATATATTTTCATATTGAAAATACACTAGATATAGACTGGAGTCAGCAAAGAAATATTTATAGATTGATAGGCAAAGTCTTACCAACTATATACTGGACTTGTATTAGAGTTTTGAACACCTATATTCATTGCATATATGTCATAAAATAACCAAAGTAGTTTGTAGAATCCATAAAAGTAAATTTAACATATATTATTTTTTAGTCTAAGAATATATGGCTTTTTAGTTTAATAATGTTTTTCTTTTGTTATGAATAGCCCCCTATTTTTTGAAACATAGTAGAAATATATACTGTCATAGGCATCTCAGAAACTTCTTTACCCACAAACTATCTCATTTTTCATTATCATATGTAATTCAGTTTATTAAATTATACTACTTTAATTGTATGGAATCAGAATTTCTTAGATTCAGATCACTCTCATTATGAAAAAGTCACCATTTACCCAAAGTGGATCATTTTCCAACTATAAGGAGAGTTCTATGTGTATTTAAGTTTGATGAACTGTCTTCTTTACCAGGTGAATTTAGTGATGTAGTATATTGCAGTAGTAATCAAGGAATCTAGAAACTTTTCATCTGGAAATACCATAACCATTACTTCTAACATTCTCAAATTACTGATTATAGAAATAATGTGCTTTCATGATATAATTTTAACAACAGATCTTCTTACAGATTATTATCAACTACTAAAATTTTTTGATTTTGCAAGACTACTTTTCATGTAGCCCATGCATCTCATTTTCTTCATGAATTGTTTTAATGAAAAATCAAATTAACTAACACATGTTTTAGCATTCTCTCCTGATCAGGCATTTTGCCACAATAATTTGTTCTCAAAGTATTTTTTCTTTCACCTTTCTAAGTTTTTCACATTTTTATCATGACCATATGTCTAGACTTTGTAGCATCTAATTTTTATGTCTTTATAAATTTTGGAAGCATTTGGTCACAACCATCCATTAAGGGGCCTTTTTTTTTTTTTTCAAATGTATACCATATTAAGCTCCACCCACATTTCTTATAAATAACACTTTTGTCCTGGAAGTAAAAATTATTTAAATAAATGAAGGGCTTCTGAGTTTATCTTCTTTCATAATTACAGCTCAGTGAGAAATTACAAGATCTACTCTGCATTGTATTAGGAATAAAGAATGCCTAATCATTTCATTTGCTAATCAAAAAAATAACAGTGAAGGTTTCTTTTCAACCTGATTGTATGTTTTCTGCAGCCATGATTATTTGCCTGCCCCTAAGAAGTCATAATTAAAAAATTGAAAATTTTGAAAAATTTAAATTTTTGGCACAATACCAGTATTTAACTTTGGAAACTTGGTTCTTATACTTTCTAGATGTAAGCAAACTCAGATTCCTTCAATTTGTCTTGCTCTATAGGTTAATCAATAGTTCTATGTTAATTTTTTATATATTTGTTTCTATAACAAGTGAATCCTTTGAGGGCAGAAACAATGACTCACTCATCTTTATCCTGAGCATGGAGGAGAAAAACAAAATATTTTCTCTTAATTGTATACTTATATTTCTGATTTATCATTCATAAGCTGAATTAATCTTTAGGTAATAGTCTTATTCTTAATAAGAGTCAAAATAAATGTCGTAGTTGTCAAATTCAGACTCTCTAACATTAAATTACCTGCCAGAATTAGTAGCTTAATAAAACTATTTTTCTTAAAGGAATTTTATGGCTTAACACCAGTTTTGAGAATCATTAACAAATATACATACATTTTTATATGTTTTCCAACTTCATCTTATAACTAATACATTTATTTTTAAAATTCCTGAGCTTCTGAGAGTATATGCATAGTCCATGAACTGACCTCAATATTTTCCTTTGTTTCTATATTAGTATAATTACTTGCAGTTTCCTAGTGAGCATGTACTATGATAGGGAACCCACCAGTCTCATTTAAAAGAAAGCAACACTTTTGTATGTTTGAGATTTCTACGATTCACTAATTCAGTTATATAGTAACAAATTTATTAGCTTCATTCAATGTGTGTGATTGCAAATTATTCTGAAGTGTTAATCAGTGCTATGTGACACCTTTTTATTGATCTTGATATTAAGTGCCTGTTGGGCCATGTGGGTCATCTTCCTGGCCAGAGCCAGGGCTCGAACTTGTGCTGCAGTGGCTGCATTTTGCTTCACAGTGCATTGCTTAATCCATTACGGCACGAGGGAGGACCCAAATTGGAAATATTTTTTGATGTAAGATTTTTAGGGCTTGTTTTGAGGAAATGTAAACACAAAGTAAAAAATCAGCCTTTGTTATTTGATTTTTGGGATATATTATGAAGTTAAATTATGTGTATTATATAAAATATTTTGAAAACATGTATATAATATACACACACATATATAATGTGTGCTAAATCTCCATTTAGTGGCTTACATGCAACATAGTCTTCAGTTTGCTTCCATTGTAATATTAGCTTTTCTTTAGTAACAGTGTCATCAGATAATTAATAATTTAGTTTCATTGAAGAAAAAAAACCAACATATATTCCAAAATAAAGTGTTTGGTGCCGATATATTACAGTAAGTTGAGAAATTGCCACAATCAGCCATATGCAACCTGGACTAGTATGCGTGCATGTTTGTATATGCACATACTAACAAATTAAAGAATAATGGGTTTAAAACTGTTATGTATAAATATAAATTTTATTTTTAAAATTCTGTGGGCTATCAGGGCACAGCTCTTTTTTATGCAATGTCAGTGAGAAGTACAGCCTTGTGCTTTAGTGCTTGAATGGACTGGTGTACTAGTCAGCTCAGACTGCCATAACAAAATATCATAGACCGAGTGACTTTAACAACAGAAATTTATTTATGTATAATTCTTGAGAGTAGTCCAAGATTAGGGTGGCAGTATTGTAAGGATCTGATAATCTGATAAGGACTCTTCATTGATTGCAGAAAGCTATCTTCTCTGCCTCCATACACATATGACATACAAAATTTAGTTATATACTGCTTTTAGTGATAAAAAAGAAATATGATATTGTGATGAATAGTATGAGTCTTACTGTGGACAACTCTTGGGTGAAATGGGCTTTAGGCTGAGACATAAGAAAAAGAGGAGCTGGTCATATTAAGAACTGACACATTATTGTTCCAGACAAGTAAGTCCCAAAGCTGCTATGGAGATAAATCACTCTTTATGTGACACTCTTAAGACCCTCAATGTCCAGCAGTGGATAAGAAAGTTTATCTTTTGAACTCATAGAGTTAAAATCTATTGGTTGTGACAGAACAGTGAACAATAAACTATATAATAAGTATTTTTAGTTAAATTTATGAGATAATTGGATGCTGTTAGGACTCATTGTTTGGTAATACTGAAGCAGTAATACATAATTATTACTTATGTAATCCATAAGTGAGGAGCACATCAGATAAAAGAATAAAAGGCAATTCATTTGGCAGCAAAATTTTATCTGAAATGATGTGAAGATATTTATAGGCTTTATTTATCTCACTTAGTGTAGATATTTACATATATTACTAGGGAAATTTCCATTTGAATATGCATTTTGGCTCAGAATTTGTTGGGAGTGTTACATAAATAAAAATCTAGAAAAAAAATGCACATAACCTTAAGGTTTAAGGTCATGAAATGTAAGCTTGTACTTATAAACTTTTCTAAAAAGAGACATTCGATAATTTATTATGACTAAACAAAGGGAAAGTGTTACATATAAAAGCATATAAAAGAATAGCTAAAATAATGAAAGTAATAATAAAGTTGAAGGATTCACACTTCCTCATTTCAAAACTAGTACAAAGATTCAAACAATAAGACAGTGTGGTACTGACATAGGCTAGAAATACAGAACTTAGAAAAAAAAAAAGAGTTCAGAAATATACTATTGTATTTACAGCCAATTGTGTTTTGATGAAGATTCCAAGATAACACAATGAGAGAAAAAACTAACTTTTTAATGAATAATGTTGGGTCAATTGTATGTCAACATGCAAAGCAACAAATTTGGACCTTTTCTTAAATCATGCAAAAAAACTAACCCTTACTGAATCCTAAGCTTAAATATGAGAGCTAAAGCTACAAAACTCTCAAAAAAGAGCAGATATTTCTGGCATTGATTAGGCAACCCTTCTTAGATATGAAATCTAAAATGGAACTGTAAAGTATGCAATGGAGAATCAAATATATGTTCCCTGAAGAAAATTAAATTTAATTACTGAGGGACAGTTTTCCTACACAAATTATTTTTTTAGGAAGAATTTACCCCTTGACCAATCAAAATCTGTTGTAAAACTTCTCTCAGTCTTTTTTTTTTTTAAGATTTATTTATTTATGCATAAAAGCACTGGGGTACAGGCTAGAGGTGTGGGGGGTGAGAGGATTCACCACAGACAGAGCAGGGAGCAGAACAGGCAGATCAACAGAAGTACACTGCTGAAGGGAGCAGCGGGCACAGCAGGAGAGGTCTGCTGCACCATGTGGGTCCCCTCCCTGGCTGGCAGCAGGGATCGAACTCATGCTGTAGTGGCTGAGGTTTGCTTCATAGTGTTTTGCTTAACCCACTGCGCCACCAGGGAGGCCCTCCCCTCAGTCTTAAGCCAATGACCTTGCTGATTGGGCCCTGGCAAACTCCCCTGTTTGCATCCTTTCCAGATATAAACAGTTGTCTCCAAACCCTCAATAGACTTGTCTCTAATAGACAAGTAAACTTCTAGTTTGCTACAGTTTATATCTTTGAATTCTAATTCCACTGCTTTCCCCAGATAAACTCAATTTCTGGTAATACAGATTTATCCAGTTTACATTTTTACTTAAGATGGCAAACCAAAAGCAAAGCCACAAAGAAAAAGATACATTGAATTTCATCAAAATGAAGCTTTGTGCTTTAATGGGTACCTTTGAGAAAATGAAAAGACAACCTAAAAATTAGAAGAGATTACTTGCAAAACATAGATAATGAAGAACTTACAGCTAGAATATATTAAAAACTCTTGAAACTCAAAAAGGTAAATAATACAATTTTAAAAATAAGGAAAGGCTAGATAGTTCTAGACAGATGATATATGGATGGTTAATAAGCACATTAAAGATAATATCATTACGCATTAGGGAATGCAAATCAAAACCATGGTTAGATAACAATTTATATATACAGAATGGCCACAATCAAAAAGAATAAAATTGCAAGTATTAGCAAGGATATAGAGAAACTAGAAAACACATTCATTACTAATAGGAATGTAAAATGTTGCAGTCACTTTAGAAACTAGTTCAACCAGCAGATGAATGAATAAAAAAAAAACCTGGTACACACACACACACACACATACATATATATGCATGTACAAAATACACAAATGGAATATTATTTATACATAAAAATTGAAGTGTTTGCTCCCTGCTGCTAGATAAATTTATCTTGAAAACATGATACATAAAAAAGGCCACATAACGAAAAATTATGTATTCTGTGATTCAACCTCTGAAATTTCTAGAAGAGAAAATCCATTAAAACAGAAATTAGATTGTTTGCCAAAAGACTGAGAATATGGGAACAGGGAGTGACTCCTAATAAGTATGGATATATTTAGAGTGATGAAATGTTTGATAATCAAATAATGGTAATGGCTATATAAACTTGTAAAACTAAACTAAATCACTGAGTTTCACTCTCACAAGGGTGAATTTTATGGCCATTAATTAGATCTCAATTCTTTTTAAAATTTTTAAAAATGCAGTATGGAAAGTGAAAATAAAAATATATCCATTGGAGGAAAACTTGGCAACTCTAAGAATATCTTTAAGAAATTACAACAGTACAACAGGGAGTTGCCTTGGTCATGGGTGTGGTGTGGTAACATGCATCTGAAATGTGATCCCAATATGTCTGAGTCATATACAGTGTTGTAAATCAATGTCACCACAATTTAAGAAGGTAAAGGAGGGTTGTGGGTTATTTTAGCCTGTATTTGGTAAAGAGTTTGGAAACTGTCATCACTATTCTTAGAACAAGAAAATCAAGAAAATGCTGAACAAAGTGAAAAATCAAAGACATTTTCAAGCCAATAAGAGAACTGACAAAACACCACTCTGAAATTCAAAGAGCCAGGCATATCTGAGAGGCACATACTTATCTGCTATTGGAAATAAAAGCCACTGATGTCAGAAACCAGTAGGAGCAAATAAACAGTAGTTTTGGCAAATTACTGGAAAATGAATGTAGACTAGTGAGACTAATTCCTGGAAGTTGTAAGGCTTCACTATGAATCTCATCAGATAAGGATCTGAGACGAGCCTTGCCCAATTCTGGGAGATGGGACACAGAGGAACAACCATGGTGAAGCATACATACATCTTTCTCTATAAGGAAAATCACTATCCAGCTGGTTGAAGGAGTTCTCCCTTTCTCAGATGTTCCGATGTTTCTTTCTCACCTAAGGAGGTTGGAAGAAATGTTGCAACAGGGAACAAGGCTTGAAGGAAATAGACTCAAGAAAGAGCAGCCAGTGAAAAGGATTGATAGACAAGAGCAAAAGTGCTTCTGCTCTCATTGGAGAAGAACCAGAAACATTAGTGAAGATAGACCTGGGGCAAAGGTCTATGAAAAAATGATGTCATCAGGGCCTCCCTGGTGGCGCAGTGGGTTAAGCAAAACACTATGAAGCAAATCACAGCCACTGCAGCACGAGTTCGATCCCTGCTGCCGGCCAGGGGAGGGACCCACATGGCACAGCAGACCTCTCCTGCTGTGCCCGCTGCTCCCCTCAGCAGTGTACTTCTGTTGATCTGACTGTTCTGCTCCCCGCTCTCTGTGGTGAATCCTCTCACCCCCCTACACCTCTGGCCTGTACCCCAGTGCTTGTATGCATAAATAAATAAATCTTTTAAAAAAAATGATGTCATCATAAAATAATAGAGGATCCCCCTCACCCACATTCCATCAACACATTGACAAGACTATTATAATAAGAGGGGATTACAACTGAAAAAACTTCAAAGCATAGATTTTTCACTGAGAAGCAAGGTGTTAGAACACCCCCCCCCCAAAAAAAAAGGAAGACAACTCGTTGAAAGGAAAGTTATGTTTATTTTTACATAACAGGCTGAAGTTTTAAACAAGTATTAACATGCACAGAAGCTGCAAAACTTATTACCTATATACTAAATAGTAGGGTGATACTCAGATTTAATTACGTGTGTGTGTATACACATTTTGAATGGGTGGAGTGGTATATTTGTTTCATCATTGCTAAATTGTTTGCAGTTATATTTGAAATAATCTAGAATCCTTTTCAAAAGCAATTGTTGCCAGCTCTTAGTAATTTGTCTTTTAGTACAATGGAAATAAAAGTGAATACACTTTTCAGTTAAGTAATGTGCCAAATTCTCTGTGTGTGTGTGTGTGTGTGTGTATAACCCACACAGACAGAGGCACATAGCTCAAATGCAGCTATCAAGGAATAAACATGTAGATATTATATATGATAATTATTATTTACCCTTTACAAGAAGATCAATTTGTAGTGAAGTACAAATTCTTACTGAGTAATCAAAATGTTGATGGGATTTGGTGGCTGAACAAATCCCTTACTCTTGTCTTAAATTTTACTCTGTTTCTGCTGAATGAAATATGAATCAGTCATTGGGAAATCTGTATGACTATAACTTTTTTGTTAGTTTTAATTCCAGGTTTCATTGACTATATTTCTGACATTGATGCTTAAGGCATAAGTAATAATTCATATATAATGGGATTTGACTAGTTAAAGGCATTTCTAAAGATTTTACCAATGAAGGAATACAAAATTTGGTGCATTTTCCAGAAAATAAAACAATTGTAAATAGGAATAATAAAAACCCTGATGTGAGGACTCCCTGGTGGCACAAGGGTTGAGTGCCGCACTGTGATACTTCCACAGCTGCTACAATGTGAGTTCTATACCCACCAGGGAGGGGACCCACATGGGGCTGCAGACCTCTCCTGTCTTGTCCCATGCTTCTTCACAGCAATGTATTTCAGTTGATCTGCCTGTTCTGCTCCCACTCTATCTCTAATGAATCTTCTCACCCTCTACCCCAGCAACTCTGGCCTGTACCCCAGCTTTTGTGTGCATAAGTAAATCTTTAAAAAAAATTAAAACTTAGATGTGGTCATCACTAAAGTTCTTGTGTTTAGTTTGTCTTTATAATTGATAGTTAAATCCAACTTTAATTTCTTAAATCGTTTTATAGAGAAATTTATAATTAAGGTAAATTTATCTTAATATGTATTTTAAATGTAAAATTAAGTAGATTGCCAAATAGCCATCAAGTTATAATTCATTATTGAACAAATTAATTTGGACATTATTTTTTATATAGTGAAGATGAACTATTTAGTTATTACTTTGGCAATTTTAGATGCAGGGTCTTTAAGTTTCATAAACTAAGTGGTTTATAATATATATATATATAATTTAGTTTTTATTGAGGTTCAACTTACATAATTTATGCAGTCCTTATATAAGTCATAGGAAACTATCAAAAAGCACACTGTTTCTTTTATCCCGAGAGCTTTCTTTGTCTTTCTTTCAATCTGAATCTCACCATAGGCAAGTAATACTCTGTCATTCACCAATTACTGTGTTTACCAGATCTAGAATAACACATGAATAAAATACTATCTCCTGTATTCTTTGGTGTCTGGGTTTTTTCTCACAGTATAGATGGATCAGATAGATAGATAAATATAGAGATTGGTATTATTATATACATGAACTATAACAGACTCTATTAAAGGATTCATGTAATGGTCAGCATCCTAGCTAGATCCTGCAAGGACTTACACAAAATGGAGAGTGTTATAGACAGAAAGAGGATAGGATTGGACAGCAAAAGAAATGATTGTTTCAGGTAGAGTCTCCTTCCCTGTGGGGAAGGTAGAGGTCTTAAGCATATTACTTCACCTGTTCTCATTAGAAAACTTTGGATTGATTGGTTTAGGAATACATATTTGGGAGAGGATGGAACTACAATAGGCATTAAATCTGGGAGGGAGTCAGGCAAGAAGGAAACATTTGGGGTCTGCTTTTTCTGTTTTTAAATTATCTACCAAACTGTTTTCAGTGCTAAATAGAAACAACAGGCCTAAAATGAAATCACCCATGTTAAATCCCATCAGTCTTAAAAATAAGGTAGTTTCAGCCTCTCCCATACTGGACTTTTCTTTATTTATTTACTTATTAGGTCTATGAAAATTGATTATTCAATTATATTTTTAGTTGAGGCAACACTGGTTTACAATTCAGTGTTCCATTGTATACTATTCAGAGGTATAGGAGCACACCTCTTCAGAAAATGTGGCCATACCACACCCACCTCTAAGGTCTACTCCTCCACCTTTGGTCACCCCACCCCAACTCTCTGGCAGCTTCAATTGTACAGTTTTAATTCTTATTGTTGAGATTGACATATTGGTTTGGTTTCATCTGATCTTTTGTTTTGTTACTCCATATTCCATATATATATATGTGAAACTGTCTGGTGCTTGTCATTGTCCTTCTGATGTATTTAGGTCAGAGTCCATCCATGTCATTTCCCATGTTAAGCCCTCATCTTTATTTTATGGAACTTTTTGTATCCTTGGTGTAATCTGTTATACCACATCTTCTTAATCCACTCATCTGTTCTTGCACACTTAGACTGTTTCCATGACTAGGCTATTATTCATCATTTCCCAGCTTATTATTCTATAATTTTTCTATAATTATCAATACCTGACAATCTTTTATAGACATTAGCTACTAAATGACAGTTGCATTTTCTAAGTCTTGTTTGTTTCACCAACAAAATGTTACTCAGATGTGTTAATTCCAGAAAACTTTATAAATAGTAAGAGTGGAATGCATAGATAAGCTAACATTTTCTAAAATAAATCACTCTTTGGCATCATTATCATACATCATGTTTATAAAACTATCAGTGCAGTACATATTACTTCCAGGTATTTTAGCAACTACTTGAGTTAAACTTGTGATAACTACTTCCTAATTTTTTGAAAAAATAAAAAATTATAAGTACCTTATGCTTGTTAATGGTCTGAAAATTATGATCTCAAGCTTCTAAATTAATACTACTTCTGTACATACAGAAAATTCTTCTGAATTTTGTTTACTTATAGAACATTAATTTCTACCATATTGAGTCATGTCTATAGAAGTGACATGATGAAGTTGACAGTTATGGTGGTTGTATATCTGAAAGAGATTTTATAAAAATAAGAAACTCTTTGATCATAGTAATAATCCTTTAGCTATTGTTTACTTTCAGAGAAATTTGATTGGAGATTTATTTGAGCTAAATAATTGATGGCTCAATTTCCCCAAGATATTACAGTCTCATTTGTATTCTTAGCTTCCATTCATATAACCTAAACCTTTTACATTGATTATTCACAATTCCCTGAAAATATCTAATTCTCTTCTATGAAATATGTCCTATTATTACATCTACTTGGAATGATCCCAAACCATTTGCTACTTGAATACAAGTGGACATTTCAAGTATTAACTAAAATATAATACTGCCTCTATAAAGTGTTCCAATCTGGTATAGAGTTAATGAACCCTCACTTTTTGCCACTAAAGCAATTATGACATATTCATGCTTTTAAAATATACTTATTTTCCCCTTAAGAATATAAATTTTGAGGGTCTGGATAAAAATATACACATTAAACAATTTAAGTGTTGGAGTCTGTGTATGTATTCAGTCCCTAGCCTTCACCTTGCCAACCTGCAGTATCTTTGAAAGTCTCAGATTTTGCATCTAAAAATGAAATTTAATTCCCAGGACTGCTTATAGAGTTGTTATGAAGAATATGACTTAATGAAATATAAAATATCTGAAGCAGTGTGAATGTAATAAGCCTATTATTTCAATGTTTCAGAGACTTACTTGGTTTCTCTACTTTCTAACCATATTTTCAAAGTGCAATTAAGCAAACTAACATTCATTTCAATAGTTACTGGTAAGTTAAAAAAACACTCAAAAGTTATTGAAATGCCATTTGATTGTCTTCAGTGACCAAAATAAAATATTCAATTCCAAATATACAGGGTTCAAATTTGAACTCAAAAGTCACCAATCATTTTGTGATTTTTTAATATATCCAACAATTCAAAGAAAAAAGTGGAATGCTGCTAATGGGTACATAAAACAATGATTAAGAAAACTACCTCATGGAAATTTAATTTCATATGCACATTACCTCAAGACTTCTTGTTAAATGAAATAGTCCTTAAATAATTCAGTTCTGTAAGTAATGCTATACTTATAATTATTAAAGAGATAACTGACTGAAAATATGGGATTTAGGCCAGTTATTTATGTCATTAAGTGTTTCTGAATGGCAAGTAGAAAAAAAGAAAATGGCTTTATATACTAGTAGAACTTTTTAACTAAAATTTTAAACACCCATGTGTCACTTTGATTTGTAGAGTTGCTCAATTCTTTTTGAAAAGTAATGAGAGCAATGTTGTCGTTTTTTTTTTAAATTAAAACAAGGGATCTACTTAGTATTACTGTCCTTATATGAGAATTTGTAATGAGTGTTAATTTGCATAAAATTCAATATTAGTTTTCTATAAACTATATAAATATAAAACACAAAGCAACATTTTATTTAAAAAGCAGCTATCACATTCATTATTTTGTGTTTTGGTATTATTAAATTTCTTTGTGATATGACATTAATATTAGACATAGAATGAAAGTCAGTTATTAAATATAAAGCTCAATTACACTTTTTCCTCAAATAGAGACCTTGATTAACAAACATTCCTTTCTAATGAAATGGTAACCAGTGTCTACTGGTTTATAATGAAAGGATCACAATCGTAATTTTCTGCCTGAATAGATTATTTTTTCATAGCTTCCTTCATCTCAAGTGAACTCAACTAAAAAAAGGTAACACTAAAAATTGCTCAGTTTTAAAATTCAATAATAATGACATATAATATAAAGTAGTCACTTTCTTAATTTCTGCCATTTTTAGTATCACTCCTTTATTGATTTATCAAGCAACTATTCCAAGGTTACCATTAAAAGTAGGTTAAAATAATTTAATAAATTTATATTTTTTAAGGGGAAATACATTCTTGTTTATAGTCTGTTGATTTATTTTTAGGTTTACTTTCCTTTAAATAATGAGAATATTTATATGATTGAGAAGAATAATTTCTAGTCAGATATATTTTCTATTTTCTCAAGTCATGTTTTCTTAAGTGGATTTTCCAAAATCACTAAAACATGAATAAGATCAAAGACATTATAAAGATTTGAGCATATTCAAAATCAGACATTTTAGATAGTATAAATATGAACAAAACTTTATCTTGTTGGCAATGTTGTATGTGGTTGACAAATATGATTTTATGTAAAATGATCTAAGTTGTAAATTATATAGTTGATTAAAGTGTTAGTTTGTGTCACTTATTTCTGTCAAAACTGACTTACTGGAAATATTGGTAAATGCCACAATGTAGGATGGTCTTATATATATTTTTTTAATTTTAGTTATAATCATTGATACTCTTCCTCCAATTTGGTGATTTCAGTTTACAATATGTTCATATGTATGTCTTCAAAGAGCTCTGTTGAACACAGAATATGTTGATCATTTTGATTTTAAAATAATCTTATGACAACAGCTGATGAACTTTCAGCCCTATGTCATAGGTTACCAACAGGTGACCAAAAGATCTTTGGAATGAATCTGAGACTCTAGGTCACATCTTTACTCTATTAACGACATAATGAGGCACACTGTCTTTTCTTAATTAAATGAAAATTGCTTTGAGGCATATTCAGTCATAATCTCAACTAACTTCATAATTTCAATATATTGCTATTTAATTGCTTTAGGAATCTTTATCAAATGAATTAATTCAGCAGGAAATTCAACCTTAAGGGAGCTTATTGTGCTTGATTTGCTGAATATTCTCTGACCTAATGACTTGATTTGCTGAATATTCTCTGACCTTATGGCTAAATTAACAGTGCTCTCATCAGAAAATCTTTATGTTTGTATTTCAGTTAGATCAAATATTGAAAATTAGTCTATATGTGCTATACATTACTAATTCATAAGAAATAAGACAAAAGGGTAAATGGAATTTCCCCTTTATGTTCCCTTAGGAAGAGTGCAGTTGCCACCTTAATTACCTGTTCTTTTTTTACATTCATAAACTAGATCCATGAAATTAGACACTCCTTATTTCAATGTTTCAAGGGGGTTTCATTTTTTTTTCAGCTTCTAGAATAAAGCAAATGTATTTTTGAGAAAGAACTTATAGGTCATATACTTAAAACTGATAGTGAAACAGTTCTGTGAAGTGTAACAATTAATTGAAGACTGTGGGATTATTAAAAGGTAGACAAAATACCTGAATATAAGAACATGAATAAGAGGAAATAATCAAGGAAAAAATGTCAGTCTACAAATTACAGAAAGAGGAGTTAAAGTTGCTTTTTCAAAAGAAAGAACTAGCTTTATCCATATTAAATTTGATAAAGAAGTGCCCAACAAACAAGAGATCCAGTATTAATATTTAAAATAGAGAAATTAGATCTGGAATGTAGATTTTAGGATCGGTCTCAGAGGGTGATTATTAAAATCTAGACTACAATAACTCTATGGAGAGGAATTAGAATAAGACAAAAATTGCATGAACCTATATATAGGGGTGAAAAAATGGAATATATGAAGTGACTTCAGTGGGGTTTCATTTATTCAACTCACTCCTTTGAGTTCAATTACCCCTGCTATTCTCACTCATTTCCAACACTATTTAAAATTATTAGGAATCTGTCACCTTGAATACAAAAAGAAACAATGCCCAAACATATGTGAATGAGCCTATCTTGACACATTACTTCATAGCTACATTTCTTAAAAGACTATGTACTTACTCTATTTCTTTATTGCCTTTTTGCTTTTTTCAAGTTGTACAACCTGGCTTTAGTTCCAACTGCTCTACTCAACAAGCTTTATAAGGTCACAAATTAATGACTGCTTGACTGAGCAAACCTCATTGGTTATTCTTGGAATAACCACTTGCCTTCTTGGAATGATGTAATTGTGTTAACCACTTTCTCCCAAATTATTCTTTTTTTTTTTCTAGGCACTATGCTAACCACTTTGGCTAATGCTTTTCAGTCATCATTTTATGAATTTTTCTTCCTTTTCCATAAATGTTAATATTCCCCCAAATTCTACAAAACTGTGCCTCAGTTTTTTACCCAAGAACCATATATGGATAATCTTATTCCCAACCATTTATTTTACTTATTATTTTTTTTTTTTGCAACCTCCTAAGTAATTGAGTTAATGCCCTGTGAAAAGTGACATCACAAGAACCAGGTCAAAATAGTTTTGGATAAGGCCACCACAGGTAAAGTTGCTTCACTGACATTTTGAAAGTAAATCTGACTCTTAATACTGGGCCAAACATCCCCCCCAAAAAAACAATGAGAATGAATCTCTTGTTGAAAGGAGTGATAAAGAGAACTTTTGCCTATTTTACTTCAGTGACCCCTCTGCCTGGCCATTTTTATACTGCAACTCTTTCAATTTACCATTCCTTCATATGATCTTATATCCTTTCTTTTGCTCTCTTTAAGAAACCTATGTTCCTCCTTGGGACATGTTTAGGTTTCTATCTAAATCAATGTACTTAAAATTACAGTTCGCCAAAATTATGCATTTCAGCTTGTCACTACCTTTGTAGTTCTCGTATTGAAGAGTCAACACTACATAACTTAAAAAAGGTATTATCACCTGCATGTTAACTATCGGTTAGATCTATATTTCCAGTGTGAACCTGCACTTCTACAAGCTTAAGTTTCCAATGCAAAAGTCCTACAAATTTCAGTGAATAATATGGGAACCCTAAGAATATCTGTGTTGAACTTCACACTCAGGTAATTTGACATTATAGAGTAGCATGCTTAAAGCATAACTGAGTGCTAAGTTCTTTCTCTTCACTGTTCTATGATGCTGATTGCTATATGATTATACATATGCTATGCATAATTAATTAAACTTTTAAAATTGTGAATTGCTTAAAAATTCCATGGCTACAAAGTAAAATGAATTAAAATTTCTTTTAATTTGTAAATAAGACTTGTATTGTGAATGCTTTAGGACAAGTTAGCATATTAAAGGAAGAATAGCATTTTCTAAATCAAGTCATGAACATCTTAATATAAAAGCAATCATTTATGATGTGTAGAGAATGAAGAACAAATCTAAATTTAGAGTGTAATCTTTTGTGTTTGTGTGAGGTGGAAGGGAGAAACATACATGTAAATTTATAACACGGTCATCATTTTTAAGTCAATATTGGTGTTTTTCTTTTTCACAGTAATATAACCCAGAAAGGATGACATTTCAAAATGAAAATCAATTGTATCTTCATAGATGCTATTTCTACCAGTATATACTAAAGTCCAAAAGAGAGTTTTAAAGTGTGTGGAACAATCAATAAAAATCTAATGTGTGAAGGAGAGCTAGGAATTACAACAATAAGTAGATATAATACAGAGACGATTTCTAGACTCAAAAAATAAGCAAGATAATTAGGAAGTAATCAATTGCCTTTGACAGAGATGATTAAAATGTGGGATATGGAATTTGATAAAAGAATAGTTATGAAATTATGTTAAAGAGAATATATTATGATAGGTACAGTATTAATCAAAATAAGCTAGAAAATACATTTTTTTATAATAATGATTTTTAAACAAACTGAGTTCTTACATCAAAGGTTGAATTCCTCCTTATGATTGACAGGGGTTTTGCTATATACACTTACTCAGGAGTCCAAGTGACATAGGCTTTACCCATTTTGCGTCTGTTAGTATACATGTTTTAATTAAAAAATTGTGTTTATTCATTGAGGTAATATTGGCTTACAACATGGTATATGACTTATAGGGCTAACATCTTCAGGTTTCTTTACAACAAGACACCTCCCACCAATACTCCCCTAGTTGTCTACCAAAGTCCATTTTGCTTTTCTCTTCTTCTTCCCTTCTTGTAGCCTCAATTCCACAGTCATATTTCTAAGGTTTGCTAAAGATTTGGTTTTATATGACCCTTTTTTTGGTTTGTTTTTGTATATTCAACATATAAGTGAGCGAGACCATCCAATATTTGTCTTACTCATCATTTATTTCACTTAGCGTAATCGCTTCAGTTTTCATCCATATTGTCACAAATGCCAAAGGGTTTGCTCTTATCTGTGTGATAGTCTATTATGGATACCGTATCTTCCTGATCCACTCATCTGTCTTTGGACAAGTCATAACTTGACTATTGTAAATAATGCTGTATAAACATAGGAGAACATATATCCTTTTGAATTAGCATTTCTGCATTTTTGGACAGCTACCTAGAAGTGGAATTGCTGGATCATGTGGTAGACCTGTTTTTAATATTTTGAGAAACCACAATACTATTTTCCATATGGGCTGGTACAGTCTACATTCCCACAAAGAGTGTACGATGGTTTCTTTTCCCCCATATTCTCAAAGCCAATATTTGTGACCAGAAGCATCTGGTCTTCTTAAGGGCTATTATGGGTGTGAGTGATATCTTATTGTACTTTTGATTTGTTTTTCCCTGATATTGCAAGTTGTGACACAATCTCCTCAATACTTGCAATAGGAGAAGGAAACTGAAAAGCCACATGTGAACTTTTCTTGCATCCCTTTGTGACGGTTTAGCTTCCAGACCACTAGTAAAAACTAGTCACATGACTTTGCCAAATAATGACCTGGGAAACTGAGAGCAGAAAATGGGACATTTCATCACCACCTCTATAATTTCCAAAAATGCCTAAGTACAGAGAAACTTGACAGAATTAAATTCAGTTCCTCCCTCCTCCATTAGCAATTCTAAACTAAAAATGGCTAAAGAAAGCTATACTTGCTGAAAAAGAAAGAGAGCAGATGACTACCGTTCAATGTATAAGATATGACTTAAGGTTTTGGCCTTGTCATAACTTGCTATCTACTGTTAACTTTTCTTTCTTTTCTCTCACTCTCTTGCCATCCATCTCTCCAGTTTCAGCCCAGGTTATTGTCATGATTGCCCTGATTTCTATTTCTATTTTGGCACTTTGTCCTCTATTCTGTAATGTAACATCTCCTTCCTGGGACCATGGTAGCTTTCAATTACCCTTCTGATAAAACTCTTCCTAAACTTTCCTCCGTGTTCTTTATAAATGCCTCAGTAAGCAGCCCCAAGTGGACTATAAATGAAAGGAAGAAATAAGAAATCAATATCTTTCTGGAAACAGCAGGATCAGACTGAACAGAAACACTCCTCATTAGATTTTTAATCTAATGTGTTAATTTGATCTAGGCCTACACTCAGTCCAACTTATTATCTGACATGCTCTTTTTAAACTCTGGGAAATACACATGGAATAGTAAGGTTGTGTCAAAAATCTCACTTCTTTGTTATTCCACTCTCCTAAAACAGTAAACTTACTTGTTGAACAATTTAGAATGTAGCTTATTTTTTGCTTTTAGTAAAAACCGAGAGCAGGAAAAGCAAACTATATGATTTATGTTTTGAAATACACAAAAATAAAAGGAATGAAATAATAAAAAATAGTTACAATTAAAAATGCACCTCAATCACCAAATACTTGTCTTATGTAAGAAATGAGAGAAATGTGATTGAGGATTTGGATTAATTCTATCCTTTTTTTTAATGCTAAGGAGAAGGGGTATGATTTTGACAAAGTATTGTTGCTTGTAAGTTGTAAGTATTTTAAGCTTCTCTTGTTTGGATTCATTTTTATCATTTCAGGCATGTAATCAGACAGTGTTCATAAACATTTGTACATATGTTTACAAATTTATTTGCTCTCTGCTTTTAAGATCATCCATCCATCTGGGGTGGTTTCCTTCTCCAAAAGTTCTATTCATCATAGACAAGCTCTCTATTTTGATATTTTTACTGTGATTAAAAAATGATGTAGTGACTTCTTATTGGTTATTCATTAAATTCTAGGGAAAAGATACACTTGCTTTTGTAACGCTTTCTATCTGGAAATGTTGCTGTATTCTTTACATAGATGTTTAATCTTTACAATATAAATTTATATGAAAACAATTAAAAATTTACTTCTACATGTGGTAGGTAGAGCAATTACCTCCTCAAAGATTTTCATTTACTAGTTCCTAAAACCTGTATATATGTTACCGTCTATGGTAAAAGAGACTTTGCAGATGTGATTACTTTGAGGGTCTTGAAAATGGGAATGGCATTCTAAACTATCAGAATGAGTCCAATGTAGCCTCAGGGGTTCTTTTTAGCAAAAGAGGAAAAGTACAGAGTCAGAATGAGAATTATGCAATATAAAAAAGATTTGCTTGACTATTTTCACAAGGAAAAGTGCCTATGGCCAAGGAATGAGAGTGAACTCCAGAATCTGGAAAGGCAAGATAAAAAGGCAAAAAAAAAAAAAGTCCATTCAGACTTGATCTCCAGAGTTATAATAAATTTTTACTGTTTTAAGTCACTACGTTTGTAACAATTGTTTGTGGTATTTGTAAAGAAAACTATATGTTCATTTCTAAATTACTCTCTTTCTGGATATAGTGCTCTTTTTTGTACTCTATATCTACTTGATGCACTCCTCTTAGGAAAAAGGTATTTGTTCTACCTGCCTTCAGAATTTCTGATTCTTTATTATTTTTCCCCCCTTGTTTTCTCTTATTCATTTTATTATTCTCCCCCACCCCTATCTTCTCTTATTCATTTAAGTGACAGAGTAGCTAATAACGGAAATAGAAATTAATGGCATTATTATAGTGTACAACATGTAAGGTCTGGTTAAAACTGAAACTGTTGAAGTTAAGGGGAAGGAAATCCTTTTCATTTTCTCAGCAGCATTAAGGATGGCTTGAAGATGTGTCCCCACTGAAAACACAGTTGTGTCCCTTTCAACACAACTCCAACAGATGTATTCATAATCTTAGTGAACTCAACCTACTCTGTTTAAGCTGCTTTTATTGACCACAAAATTAGATAATGTTGCTTTGGATACAAAAGAATATCTGCTCCAACATTCTAGTAAAAAATGGCTACAGGAATTTCTGGCCTTTTTATCAAGTTAGCAATTGTTGAGCTCAAACAAAATCAATCAATTATTTCAACAAAAATGTTTTATTTTAAAGCAACAACAGGAGTGAGAAGAGATTGGAGAAATGTAGATGATTGCGAGACATAAAAGTGTTTTCCCAATCCAAGGTCAAACCCCTATATAATCTCAGGATGCACCCCTCTATTTCACTGGAGGGGGAAATAGCATCACCTCCTTTGGCAGTTGCAAGGTTCCTTGGGTCTTGATGTTTGTTGATTTACACTTTTGTGAACATTTTCTTTCTAGGCTTCTGAATTCTTTTAAATTGGGTTTTGGTATATTAATATTCACATAATAAAAGCAAATGTGTCCTTAGTATATCAAGTTGTAATTCATAAACCAATTTCTTAATTGTTTATTTCAAGTGGTCTTTTTAAGTGCTTACTGTTACCTTATCACACACAGGAGTTGTAACACAATGAGTTAAAAGAAATATATATATCAGTCCAAATATATACTTCACATATATATTTGATCTTTTCTCATAATTTCTGACTCATAGTTTCCCAAAATATACAACATTTTCTAATTGTTGATAATGATAAGGTGTCTTTTGTTATATAAATGAGTTGACTTCTGGAAGCAGCTCTGAATGGGAACTGGTTGCCATGGCAACTCCATGATTAGAGGGATAGAAATTTTAGTTCCACTCCCTAGCCTTTAGAAACAGACAGAGGCTAAAGAAAGGTTCATTAATTGCCAATTGATAATGAGTTTAATCATTCATGCCTATATAATAAAGTCTCCGTATAAGCCCAGAAGGATGGGGTTTGAGTAGATTTCAGGGTGGTGAACTTCAAGACCTGTGTAGAAAGGTGAACTTGGAGAAGTCATGGAATCTGTGTACCCTTTTCCTGTATCTACCACCTGTATCTCTTCCATTTGACTATTCCTGAGTCTTTACCTTCTATAATAAACCAGTGATCTAATAAATATAATGTTTCTGAGTTTTGTGAGTTGGTCTAGAAAATTATTTCAAACCTAAGGATTTATATAGACAGTCTATACAAGAAGCACAATTTACCTTGGCTTGAGACTGATGGGGTGATCTTTGAAGACTGAGTTCTTTACTACTGGAATGGCTACCTCTGGGCAGATACTGTCAGAGTTGGGTTGAATTCTCTTACCTGTGTTGTTGGTTGTTGGTGTGGTAAACCCCTTTCACACATCAGAATTTGTTCTGGAGGCACCAATTCAGGGATACTGTCCTTCTTGTACTTTATATAGTAGGGAAAGACAAATGATACTGTATAGAATAAATATATAGACTGTAAAGTAGTTAATACATATAATTACAAAGTAAAGATTATAGCAGGTAGAATACCAGCAGAATAAAAAAAATACTCAAAAATATGACTAAAGAGAAATGAATAAATGGATTTTTATAAAAGAATGACCATAGTATGGAAGCATGTAAAAACTAGCAAAAAGGAAAGTCTTTCCTATACCAAGACCTGAAGTGGCAAAGGAGAAGGTCATAGAGCTATACTCAGTGAGCTCTGTACCCATGAGATATGGTTGCTCAGGAACTGAGCCTTATGATAAAAAATGCCCTATGGACAACGGAGGGTTTAGCAATGAATACTCTGACCTCTTTCTTCTGTTTCCTAGTCTCCTAAGAGTGACATGTAATCTTAACCGGAAACAACAGAGCAAAGCCTGAGATATAGATGGTAAAGAGCACAAGGCAGATCAGAAAAGCATGGAAAATAGAAAAGGAGGCCCCACAGGTTTAGAATTATTGAGAAAGTTAGTCATTGTGGTGTGGGGAGATTGAAAGTCTAATTGTTGGTAGGTCATTTATGATTGAATATGTTGGTCATTTGCAGTAAAAATATTTTAAATTAAGCATTAGAAATCAGAACATAAAATCTCATTTTTGATGAGCTATGAAATAAAATATCACCCTTCTTCCCTCCTTCCTTTCCTTCCTCTTTCTTTTTCTTTTATTAATAGTTCACCCTTTATATAATTATGTAATTCTGTGGGAGCTTTGCTGGTTTCCAATTAATAAAGCAAGTGATACTGACAAAGTTTACTTAATTTAGATCTGGTGGTGTGGTCTATCATAAAGAATGTTATTTTAAAAACTAGATCTATTTCCTCCTCATTTTCAGGCTTTCCTACTTTAAATTCAAAAATATTTTATTTTGGATCTCAACATACTAATTTAGCTATAATTATAACCAATTAAATAACCTATAATTTTATGATACAATGAAGCTCATCTGAAAAATGAAACTAAATTATTGTTCACACAGCATGTTCTATAGCTACTCAGTAAATATTGGAATCCGAAGGCAATACATAATACCAACATGTCATGGGTGGTGGAGTGGGGTGATACCATGATGATCTATCGTTGGTGATTTTGAATAATTTCCTGAAACCAACTTTGAATCTTCTAATTACAGAAGTGTTATGTAAGATATTTGCATACTTTTTGTTCAGGATTTTTACTTGGATATTCTACTGCTTTCATTTGATGACAATGTTAGAGGAACAGTGAGGAGAACCTCTGAGCCAGTGGGTGGTTCTCATTGCTAACTCAATGGTAGAAGCTAGAGCTTCTCTAACTGGACTCCCTGAGCAAGGGTTTGAGGATGGAGAAGAGTGGCCGAAGGAAAAAAGGAACACTGTGAAGCTTTTTGGCAGTTAGCTGCTGGGACTTTGATAGTTAAGCCACTGGTAAGGTCAGGTGTCTGTGGAGAAGCCTCTACTTTGCCATATATGGTTTCAACTTGGTTCTTGGTGTCTGATCAGTGTATTCTTATCTGGTATAGTACAGATGGCATCTGGCCACGTGCCCCTGTAAATACTCTCCTTTTTTATTTTTTTTCCAATTCCTATGTAAATAAATCCTGTTGTGTTCTGCTTTTGGACCTTGTTAAATTCTACACTTGATCTTAGCCAAAAGGCCGAGAAGCGATGGACCTTGTTAAATTCTGAAGCATTTTGGTGAGGACTCACCAATGATGTCAATCTTGTTCCACAGGGTTTACTAATAGATACACAAACTTGATTTAATAGGACAGACCATATAAATCAGATTTAAAAATATATCCAATATTCTAACATGGAAGGGTCTGGTAATATGAAAGTGCATACTATCATACATAAGGTTGATTTTTGGGAAGAGAACTTTTGTTTACATTACTTTGGATACACTAGAGGAAAACAACAATAGCAGCATTCTTGTGAAAGAGAACACTGAGCTGAGCCAGACAGTTGAAAAAATCAACCATGTGTAGAGAACCCAACAAATGGCTTAAGTGCTGGAGATTAATGTGAATGAAAGGTAATTTAGAGTGCTAAAGATAAGTAAGATCACAGGGAACATTTTATGCTTTGTTAAATGGCACGACTTTCTTCCTATCCGACTTGGGAAATGGTGAACATTTTTTTTAATAAGCGGTTTTGATCAATTTTCTATTTGAAAGACGTAGATAGAATAAATGATGTCAGAAATGTAAAAGAACACTTTTCATGCTGTGTGCTGACTCTCTGCTTAATCTGGTGATAATAAATATTTTCAGGGTTGTATGTGTTCTACTATTATCTGATTCAAGTTTTCCCAAATAACTTCCATTTTATATTTTCATTTTTTGTGCTCTGAATACCTGTCTGTGAACCCCACATGTGATATAATTTTAATGATTATTTTAAGCCTTCAGTTATTCCTTCCCCTTTTATACATAATATTCATTCAGATTTCCTAAGTGCCTATAAAAACAGACTTCCTAACTTCCTATAAAAACTTCCAGTTTTTATCATGGTGTAAATATTTCTCAACTGCATTCCCTATAACTTTGACATTTGATTAAGATTTAATAATTTCTTGCCTTATTACAATGACTCCCAGAAATATACAGTGATGTTAAATTTTATAATGAATAGGTATTGATTCCTGTCAGTAGGTCACCTTGCAATAATAATTTATTTTTTTTTTACTGCTGTTTTTAGCTGTTTAAGTTGCTTTAAATTGAGGTAACACTAGCTTAAAACATTATATATTTTTAGAGGTATAGGATCTCACCTTTCAGTTGTGGTAACCACACCACACCACCACCAAAATACTCTCGGTCCTCCAACATAGTGTACTGTGTTCCCTCCCCACTTTGTTCTTTCCCTTTACTCCCAACCTCTGGTGGGGAATCATGCTAAGTAAAATCAGTCAGAAGGAGAAAGACAATACAGGATAATATCACTTATATGTGGAATATGAAGGAAAAGAGGGGTGGTATTCAGTCAGATAAAACCAATAACAAGCCCTACAAATGTTTACATTTTTTAGACTTCTATGAAATTGTTACTATTGTTTTCTGTCTTCTAGAAAAAATGGTGTTTGTGTCAATAAAATAGATGATATTGGGATTAATATTTTTAAAATCATTTTATTCATTTTATCAGAAAATTCCTTCTATCCGGTGCTAACAATGAACTTTATCAGCATGTAATGGAAATAAAAATATTGACATTTAGAGATGTACTCTAATACCTGTCTGTGAACCCCACAAGACTAAAAATGTTGTATGCTCTTGTTCTGCAGTAAAGTCATATAAGAATAAATGCAGAAATTTTATTCAAGACATAGCAAGCATGAGCTCTTTGTTGACTCCTTAAACAAAGATTTGTATGACTTCAAGAGAGGAGCAACAGCACTGGGCTTTTGAAATGGAGTAAAGGGCATGTAGACATGCCCTTTATAGGATCAATACCTCAACTGATAATGAGAAGTAGAGTCTATTTCAAGAAGTCCAATACCAAAAATCATAGATTAGGAGTTGTATTATATTTAAACTTTTAGTCTCAAACAATAGAGCTAAAGAATTCATAAGAGAACAAGAAAAAGTCAACAGTCTTTAATAAATCACTCTGTGACTTTCTCTACCACCAAGTAACAGTTCTATTACAAAGACTAAATTAAGATCTAGGTTTCACAGCTTATTTTGAAGGTGTTTCCAAAGGAAGAGCTGAAGCAATTTTCCTTTTAAAGGACAAACATAGGCAAAATACTCACGCACCAAAGAACTTGAATATCTTCCTGGATAAAGCAGTCCTCAAGGCAAGAAAAACCAAACATTTTCAGCATTGATACAGCTTGATCTTTTAGTGTTTTATTTCTTAAACTTGAACAGGGTTTTGTGAAGTTTCCACTGTATTTAGGATTATTTTAACTTGTAGCAATGTGTCTTATGCTTGCTAATGCCACCTTAGTTTTACATATTTAATTTATTTTGTTCTCACATTTACCTAATAGTGTATTAGGTTGTGTCATATTTTCAGAGTTTTGGATTTTAAGTCATGGACTGTATTTCTTGTTTAATTCTGTTTATATTTCTCCCAAATATATTAATTTCTACATATGACAAAATAGTTAACTAGTGATTCCTCTGAGGATATAGGAGGTTCTGTATAAATATAAGTGGCCCAACCTGTTTCAAAAATGAAATAAAATTATTTTTTCTAGCTTATATCCTGTAATTATATAATTATATTTAAAAAATCTATTTAATTAGATTCCATCTTATTCCCATGAAAAATGCAAGTGCACTCATACTGAGTTATAAATGTCTAGACTTACACAAAGATCATTTAAGTGTAAGTAATCTTTGGCATATGCTCTATGACCATTATACACATAACACTTATCTAAGAATCCAGTAACTATAAATAATAATGTTAACTAGTATGATACAATGTAACAAGGCTGTCTTTATTATCCAGATCTCTACATTAAAGTTCAAGAGACAATATCATTTTTATTTTTTTATGTCAAACTGGTTTCTGATGAGAAGTGTATTGATTATTAAAATTCTTGAAATTTGTGACTGACAAGTACTCTGACCTTTGTCAGAGTTCTTTATCTCTCTTTGTGATTCAGTTTCCTCTTCTGTAAAATTAAGGAATATACCAGAGTTGTCATTAAGTCTCCTACCAGATCTAGTCATCTAAGCTCTGTATGCAAATTAATGGTCTTCTGATAATATTATAATAATAGGTATAAAAGCTATTATTTACAAAGAACTTTGTCAGACACTGGAATAAGCACTTTATCTTATACTCTTTAATATTATAGCCATATAAATTAATATGCACATTAGATTTTTCAGGGAAAAAGTATTATGAACTGGATCCAGTAACATAGAATGTAAAATTTAGAAGACCTCTGTCTATACTCAGCCCTTTAATACTAACTTATATTGAAAAAATACCTTCTATTATATGGTCATATTTAACTTTAAAATTTTTAAGAATGTGAAGTTTGTTTTCCTCCTATGCGTATTTTTTTATTCTTAGTATAGAAATAAGAGTAAAGTGTTTCAATTTTCTCTGCTTATATACAGTATTATAAGCTTTTCAGCCTCCCTTTAAGAAATACCTGAACCGTGCCTCCCTGGTGGCGCAGTGGGTTAAGCAATGCACTGTGAAGCAGACCGCAGTCACTGCAGCATGTGTTCGATCCCTGCTGCCGGACAGAGGGGACCCACATGGTGCGGCAGACCTCTCCTGCTGTGCCCACTGCTCCCCTCAGCAGTGTACTTCCATTGATCTGCCTGTTCTGCTTCCCCCTCTCTGTGTTGAATCCTCTCACCCCCCCCCACACCTCTGGCCTATACCCCAGTGCTTGTATGCATAAATAAAATAAATCTTTAAAAAAAAGAAAGAAAGAAAAGAAATACCTAAACCACAACAAAACTGAAGACAATGGTGACTGGATATCTCCAGACATACAGTGAATCCTGTGTGTTCCAGACATCGTTCTACCTGTCCCCTTTATGTGGCAGTTCCCACTTCTATTAGAATCATCTATCATAGCCATTACAATAACTCAATTCTCTATTTGTGTTATTGTCTTTAGATGCTCAAAATAGTAAAATAGTAAATTTCACCTTCCAATTCAATGTGAATATCAGATAATTTGGTCTAAACATTGTTCTCACCAGGATCCAAAGTTTCTGACAAACGAATAAATCTTATTTCAATGAATGTTTAGGTTTATTAGGAAGAAGTAAAACTCCCACACTTTAATTCCTAGATCTATATGTTCTGGGTACAGGAAAAGGAATCTCCTGATGTTGACATTTTTATGATGATAATATTCAATTTATTTCTAATTTAACTGCATGGAAAAGTTATACTCTACCCTGATAATCCCATAGAAATAAAGTCAAATTCGGGTGTATAGATGCTGTCTTGAGAACTGATATTTCCTGTTTCAAATGTGTCCATATGGTTCAAGTGAGTTGAAAGAAAACTTTTGAGATGTAGAAAATTATAACATTCTGTGGTTCCATTGTGGCATCTCCTCACCCCTTTATTCCCAAATTAAAAAACAAAACAAAACATGTTCAATGGAATATCTTCTATAGTGCCTTCCATTTGCAAAACTATTCAATATTCATTTAGGAAGTTTATGTACCCACTTAAGCCATTACATTCCTTCCAAAGTAATGTTAAGGAAACCACATATTCTTATATAGTAAGCTATCATTTTTATTTAACAGAAAATATTTGCTAATTTCATTTGACTAATAGATTATTTAGAATTTTTGATAGTTTTTTCCAGATAGCAATATGTGATTAATTATACTCTAATTCATAAACAAAATTAAAATTATTGTGATTAAGGAATAAAAATTATATAGGTTGATTCCTATAAAAATTATTGACACTGGTCTTTTTTGAGATGAACTATTCTCACAGGTGTGAGCTGGTATCTCACCGAGTTTTAATTTGAATTTCTTTGATGACAAATGAAGGACACTTTCGTACACTTGTAGTGTGCTGTCTTCTTTGAAGAAGTATCTACTTAGCTCATTTGCCCTTTTATTTTTTTTTGATTGGTTGTTTCGTTGAATTGTATGAATTCTTTGTAGGTCTTGATATTACTCCTTACCATGTGTGATGTGCAAGTATTTTCTCCACTGAGCAGGATGTTGTTCTGTTTTTGTTATAGTTTCTTTTGCTTACAAAGGTTTTTAGTTTGATATAGTCCTAAAGGTAAATATTCTATTTTGTTTCTTTTTTTATTATTATTAAATTATTATTATTAAATTATGTTTCTTTCATTATTAATCATATCCACAAAGAGATCAGTGCATCTTTTGACGTACAGTGTTTTGCTGGACTTTTCTTCTATATACCTTTTAATTTCAGACCTTACATCCAACTCTACAATCCATTTTGAGTTAATTTCTGTGTATGGTATAAAATAGTAATGTAGTTCCATTCCTTTGCATTTGGCTACCAGGTTTTGAAAAGACTTTCCTTTTTTCAACATATACTCTTGATTCTTTTTTTGGAGATTAACTATTGATATAAATGTGTTTTCTGGGATCTTAATTATATTCCATTGGTTTGTTTGTCTGCTTTTTGTTATAGTACTATGATGACACTTTATAATTATTATTATAGCTTTATAGTATAATTTGAAGTCTGGACACCTGTGAGAATGACCCATATCAAAAAGGCTAAAAACAACAATGGTTGGTGAGAATGTGAAGAAAAAGAACCCTCATACACTGTTAATGGGAATGTAGACTGGTCCAGCCTCTATGGAAAACATGTAAAGTTTTCTCAAAACACTAAATACATGTCAATCATATTATCCATCAATTCCACTCTAGGTAAATACTCAAACAATGTAAAAAACATTAATTTGAAGGAATGCATACACCTCTGTGATTGTTGCAGCACTATTTTCTATAACCAAGTTATGGGAATGTGCCCAAATATAGATCAGTGGATTAGGAAGATGTGGTGTGTATATTATATATTATGGATTTTTATGGATATATATACACACAGTTGAATAATGCTCAGCTATTAATATAAAATAAAAAGTATAATCTTTTGCCGTTTGCAACAATATAAATGGGGCTAGAGGGATTTGCTAAGTAAAATAAGTCAACAGGAGAAAACAAATGCTAAATGGTGTCACTTTTATGTGGAATATAAGGAAACAAAAGAAAAAAATCAGATAAAAGCAAACCGATAACAATCCCTAGATCTGACTAGTTTTGAGCCTCTTACCATGGGTGAGAAGATGCTGGGGGTGGGAGTTTAAGAAAGATGAGTACAATAGACTGTGGTGGACTCTGGATGTCTTAGTGGTGGATGTGGTGTGGTAACATAGACCTGAAGGTTGTGATCCTATACCTCTAAATCATATACAGTGTTATAAATGAATGAACCAATGTTGCCCATAAATATATACACATATATGTATATACAGAGAGAGTTTAAATATAAATATGTATGCTATATACATACATTTTTATGGATAAGACTATAGCTTATGTTAGCAAATATGTACCTTTGAATGAATGTGTTTTCTGTTGCCATTTTCCCCCTATCTAACATCTCAATTAGAACAAGCTAGTTGTTACTATCTTTCAGATATTCTATACCATTACTGACCTTTTTTCTAACTAATTTTTCAGTTGAGAGAAGAACATGAAAATCTCTGAATATAATTTTGTATGTTACTGGTTATTTGTTTAGAAGTAATTAAATGAAAAACATTTAGGATTGTTATGTTTTCATGAAAAAATGATTCCTATATGTTCATGCATTTTGCAGTGGTTAAAATATATTTGTCTCCACATAGGTATGTATATATACAAAATATGTATACAAAAGTGTAAATATATATTTACTTAACCATGATAAAACAAAAAAAAATACACATTTCATATATCAAGTCTTGTTAAAAAACAATATTTGTCCAAATAATGTTGTATCTAATTGGCTATATTGAGTGATATGATTCAAAAATTTGGTAGTATCCCAGAAAGACTCCAAGAAAAGTCACAACAAATTAAAACTTTTTTTTCTAAAGGTTTATTTATGCATACAAGAACTGGGGTGCAGGCCAGAGGTGAATGGTGTTGTGTGTGTGTGTGTGTGTGTGACTTTCACTAGAGACAGTGTTTGGAGCAAAACAGGCAAATTGACTGAAATACTCTGCTGAGGGGAGCAGCAGGCTAGATAGGCGAGGTCTGCTGTGTCATGTGGCAAGGGATTCAACCCACGCTGTATTGGCTGTGAATAGCTCATGTGCTGAAGCCTTAACCCCTTAACCACTTGTGCCATGAGGGAACTTATTTATAGTTAAAAAAAGCAGACATATAAATATTTTTGAGCAAAAGAAAAAATTACTTTATATAAGCATATTTTCCCTTCTTGGAGGGCTGACAGATGTTTCTTTTCTGTATTACCTGCTGTTGTTGTCCAGGATTTGCCAGGATTACATACCTGCAATTCTGGGAGGGATCAAAACTTCATTTAAGTTACATATTAAATAATGATTTGGAGACACAAACTTGGACTCTCGTGTAAATCCATTTTTTCTTTTATAACAGTGCAAATACTGAGATTGAGCCACATGTTATATTGTAGACCCATTGGTAGGTATATTAACCATTAACAATAAATGCATCACAAATTTTGGATCACCAGATATACCTTTGTAATATGAAGATGACATTATGTGTGAAAAGTTACATGTGAATATATACCTGTGTGTAATATTATGTAATATATTTGACTTCACATTGCAAAGTGATGAAACTTTTTAGATAAGATGCATTTAAAATGTTTGGGCCTGGATAGTAGGTAAAGGGAAAACAGTCTTTTCAATACTATCATATTTCTATTAGTAACTATGTCTGACTGTGCATATATTCCATCAACTTCCATGCTAAACAACTTGAAAAACCTTATTAAGAACAAGTAGTGAAATATTGTTGTCTTGAGTTTTGAGTAATATAGTCATCTACGTTTTATTTACAGTAACTTTCAGGATGTAATCTTATGTCTGTTTGCTTCAGATTAAAACTTGGCTCATGGATTTGTTTTTATGAATATTTTATTTTCAAATTATTTAAATTCACATGTCTGACTTTGATTTAGAGATCAATAAAGTGAAACCTCCTAGCTTTAGTTGATTTTTAGTATTCTCTAGATAGGAGCTGGTTTATGAAAAATACAATTTTGTATATATTTAGGTTTTAATGTCAGTATATTGAAGTAAAAGTGGTCTTAAAATCTGTTCATACTTTTAAAGATCACAATTTATTGCTGAGAATATGCACTAGGTAATTTCATTTTTTCTCTCAGATCCGCACTGGCAGCACATTAGAATCCGGTAATGGCATAATTAACCAGATTATTTTCTCACTTTCACATTTTGACTATTCCTAAACACACTAACTTCAAATAAAATATTTAAATACATGGACACAGTGATACATAAGTGAGTTTTTTAAAAGCTCTCTGTACACAAGAACAGAATTAATCCCATGTGTTAAAAAGCAAACATATTGCTATATCATATATAATATGATTTTTAAAGTGTAGATTATATTTTATTCACATGTAGATGTACTTTCTTCTGAAGTATTATAAAAGCCATATATATGTGATTATTTATATCTGTGTTTCTAAAAGATTCACATTTATACATGCAGAAAAATGCACATTCCTTGCCTTTCCTTATAATTTAGAATGACTCTCCCAAAAGTGTTCTCTGGACTGTATCATATTTTGGCCAACTCCTTACCCTTCTGTGCCTGCTTTTGGTGAGTCTTTGACTCTCAGTGGAAAAAATAGATGGAGTGCAACACTTTCTAGAAACCAACCCAATCCTAGGAGGGAGAAAATTTCTCCAGTTGTAGACCATTCATGACTTGTTACCCAAGGTTTGCCCTCAGGATGCCGTAATGTCCATATTAAATATAATTGGTAAAGAAAGTAAAACAATACAATGACTTCTTTTTTGAACCATTTATTTTCATATCTAAAAGAAAATTATATTTATTTCATTTTAGCATAAGTCTCATTTACTTTGTGAGTAAAGACAAAATGACACTGCCCTACAGTATGGGAGTTTGTTGGAGTGAAACCTGGGGATACTCTAATGTAGTAAAACCTGGTAAACAAGGCAGTATAACTAAGGCATGGGGAATCCTATTATCTTTCTGATATAGCCAATCACCAAATCACCCCCACTTTTCAAAACAATCAGTCTATGACATACCCTAGTTTTCATAATTCTTGTAGGAATCTAGAGAAAACCAAATCCTTTAAGGAGCTCCTCTTTGCCCCTAAATGAATTGGTCCTAAAGTGCCCCTTGAGTACTATCTTCTTTTCTAACAGCAAGCTAAATTTAATTTTTTATTTTGTCTAAAGAGTGTATTCTTGATAGCCTTTGTTGTTGGGCTTTGACAATTCTGATTTCCACTGTAATTATATTGAGACTCTTGTTAGGTAGTCATTCATGTCTAAACCTACTAGAGGCAAATTTGTCAATGATATTAAAGGAAGGTAATATGGAATCTGTGCATCAATATTTAATTGAACAATTTAAGAGCCCTTTTCATTTCTTTAAGAACAAAGGACCAAAGATTCTTTGCTTATCTGATCTGTTTGTACCCATTTTCCTTGATGAAAGACTAACAAATGACTCATTGACCACTGGCTATCCTCTCTGTATTGTTTTATAAATTTGATACTGCTATTTTATTAGAGAAAACTCAAGATCCCTGTAGGTAAATACATGTTTTTCCAAGTGAACTTGAAAAGTGAAAGCTTTTCTTACATTGTGTTTTTATGGGACAAATTTTGCTTTGTGTAATCAATCAAAACATTATCAGCATGTTGTTTATGTTGTTTGTGTATATAAAGTTGGTTTCTAAAGATATTTTTTCTTTACAAATTCCAACTATCAGGAGGACTACTGATTTCTTAGGTTAGAAGCAAAACAGTTTGCCCTTAAGGTTGAGAATCAAAGATATGACAAGAGAAACTTCTGCTTTAGACTGAGTGTCAGCCAATTTCTAATGGATTTTATACTGGTAAATTTGTCACCTTCTTGGCACTTGTTTTTGTGTTATGCTTCTTGCATTTATCTTTCTAATGGACATGACTGGAACAAGGACCATTTAAGTTGCAGTAGTCACTTTAGGGAAACTTTTATAAAACCAAAACTGTGTTTGAAATGTATTTTGGAACAACATGTGAAAAAAAAAAAAGCAGAGAAATAAATGTCTTATTTATATTAAATTAATACAAATGAATAATAATGAAGGCCTGCCTTTCTTTTTCTAAAAATAAGAATTAATGTGTACCAGCTTTAAATCATGAAATTTTGGTAAAGTTGTAAAGGACCCAAATTATTGTTTGAATGTGCTACAGTGGCTGTCTCTCTCACTAAAGTTAATTTGGCTTCATGTATGCCTTCTTCCCACATTTCAAAGAGGACACAGCCTATGAGGCTGAACTTTAATTCTCTTCATGTCTGCATATACCTAACTCACTCTAATTTCCAATTTCTTCTTTCTCTGCTTCCCATTTACCATCTTTATTTGGGAAATTAATTCATCATAAAAATATACACATTCTAAGCATATCATCTACAGTCAAATAAATCTGGTATGAAAGGGGGGCAAATTATAGGATAATAAGCTCCACAATTTAGCAGTATAAGATTTTATAATATATTTTTTATAGGTTTATGGATGCATTCAAGAACTGGGGTATAGGCCAGAGGTATGGGCTGAGGGGGAGTGAGAGGAATCACCAGAGACAGAATGGGGAGCAGAACAGGCAGATATACTGAAATACATTGCTGAGAACAGCGGGGGAGGCAGGAGAGGTCTGTTGTGCCATGTGGGTCACCTCTCTGTCCAGAGATCCAGCCCATGGCTGGCTGCAGACAGCTTCATAGTGCTGAAGTCTTAACTCCTTGGACCACCAGGGAGGCCCATTTTATAAGAGATATTTTTTTTAAAATAATGTCTCCTTTTTTTTTTAACTAAGGTAATATTATATATTAGAAGAATAGGTTCTCTCCTCAAGTGTTGTTATCACATCATACCACCACCAAGGTACCTCTAGTCTGGCCCATTGACCATTGTGCTCCCTCCCTATTTTGTTCTCACCCTTTCCCCTATTGCACCACCTCTGATTGCCTCAGTTCTGTAGTTAGTTTTCTAGTGTTAATTCTTAGACTCTTTCTGACCCTTCCTTTGGTTTCTCTAAACACCACATATAAGGACACTGTCTGCTATTTGTCTTTCTCCTCCTGACTTATTTTGTCTTGCATAATCCCCTCCTGCTCTATCCTGTACTTGGCTTCAAATGTTTCTCTAATTTTTTTTCCTTTAGTCTTTAGTAGGTGACCTTGGTTTATAACACTGTATATAATTCAGAGGTACAGGTTCAAATACAAATATTCAATGTATGTTGCCACACCACATCTACCACCAAAGCACCCGCAGTTATCCTCCAACTTAGTTCATTAGTCTCTTACTCCCTTTGTTCTCTACCTCTCCCCTTCCTGCTATTCAAAATTTCAGTCAGATTTCTAGGGTTTGTTATAACTCTCTGTTTTGTTTTTCTATATTCCACATAAAGTTGACACCATGTGGTATTTTCTTTCTCCTTTTGACTTGTTTTGCTTAATGTGATCCCCTACAGTTCAATCTATGTTGTTGTAAATGCTTTTGATGTAATCTTAAATAAATTTAAAATACAAATTCACTGTTTAAAATGTTTGTAAGCTTTGAAATATACTTGATATTTATAACTATTTTTGAAATATCTTTTACTTTATAAGTTTATGAATAATGTTCTCTGAAGACTTTTTTGACTTTTGTCTTTCCCAAAGTGAGACATCAAATTCAGAATAAAAAATCAATTAGTATAATTTTTACACCAAAACTACCTTTGAAATACTTAAATGAAAATTGAGTGACAAGAAAATTTGATCATTCACATTGTAAAAGGAAGAATAACAAGAACAATTATTTATTTGTAAGTCACTAAAATTTAGTTAGCAAATAAGTTGAAAGCTCTTTTGTTTACCAAACTTTAGAGTTAAAAAAAGAATCTGACATGTAAAAGGGGAAAATTTAGCCTACCTGGTTTAATTATTTTAATATATAATTATTCATATATTTTAATAGTTTAGTATATATGTATACTTCAACAGTGGGGTATTTTCAGTTTAAAATAATATATCCATGCTCATTTACACAAGAACACAAACATTGGTAACAAACTAATTAGGGAAAAATATCAGACTTTGTCTTTGGGTTTCTAGCCTTTAAATTTGTGAATATTAACAATATAATTATTAACTAAATTAAAGGTCTATAGTTGTTTTAATTACATGTCTGTTATATATTCTTACTCTCTAAGAATTATTAATGAAGATATCTCTATAAAAATCTTCATTTTATATACACAGAAGGAGAGTTTGTGCTATCTTCTATTCTGGCTAATGTTTTTAAAACTCTAGAACTATTCACTGTGCTCTTCAAAAAATACGGACTCTTCTTATGCCAGGGCAATACTGTATGATTCAGAAATAGTTGGTTTGGGTGTATTAATAGTGTCAGTAGTAAAGTTCTGCACTTAATTGTCATTGGAGAAGTATCGTCAGTAAATACTGTGTCAGTATTATTAATTGATATCACTGCAGTACAAAAAAAAATTGATTTTTTAATACTATTTTTTGGGGAAGAAATGCAAGGGGCTCAGTCCATGCCCCAGAGCTGACCACTGCTTTCCTCCCTTTTCAATTCTCGCTCTCTCTCTCCACCTTTGCATTCTATGTAAAGGAAAACCTTTAGTTAAACTCCTTTTTATTTCTGCTTTGGGGTCTTGTTTTGTGTTCTCAAGCACACAGGTGAGAACTCACAACCTAGGACACTCCCTGTTTCTAGGTTTTTCTCCTTCAGGAGGCCTGATTTTGGGCATGAACAAATGCCCCTTTTAAAATGATATATAAAATACTGCATATCACACTGCTCACCATGAAAAAAAAAAAAAACACTGGTGACATCTTTGGATTTCAGAGGTACCAAATACAATACTTGGTCTTGTTGTTTTAATTTATCTACTGGTAGCTCTTAGGTCTGATGGCTTCAAGTGTTAACTAAAGCAAGAAAAGTCTCTGCATTACTGACTTCAGCATGAACTTCCTTGCAGCTTGGACTTCATGACCCAGTAGACCCATGGGGACCAGAAGTGACTGGCAGGAGATGCTGCCTTGATCCTTGCGGAAGTGCCACTGTGACAGGGACACGGTTCTTAGATGACTATGATAGCTGAGAAATCTGTTTTGTGCCAAACATTTTTAAAAAGTGGTTCTGGGAGAGATGCTAGGTCCTGATAAAAACCAAAACTTTGACCATGTGACCACTGAATCATAATACTGCACTTGCAAAGTTCATTCCATGACAAAAAGGAGTAATATATTCCAGATGAGGCCATATTTCTTAAAGTCTTTCTAAAATATGGTCCTGTTCTTCTCCTGCTTCTACCTAACCCCAACTTTATCTTTTTTTTTTGGTGAGTTTACTGTGATCCTTTCCTACAGGAACAATATTCAACTTGAGTCATGTTTGGGCGTGTAGGTTTAGGTCACAACCAAGAAAAATGGCTTCTATGCTATAACTTTGCCTAAGAGTGACCTTCAGGTCACTGAAAAAATGACATCCATTTTATAGTACATCTCATTGTCTGCTTCATATTGCCTGAGATAATGGATTTAAAATGACCTAAAGGTAGGAGTGAAAGGGTCCATCCTTCTCAGGGACTTATGACATAAATGTGACTGATTATGTGAATGAACTTTCCACAATGTGCACAATATAAAGATTTTTATGTTCACTGTAGATGCACACCAGAGCACATCCTTGGAGAAAAGCTTTCTTGATATTTAAATGGAAGAGATGGTCTGTCCCAGCAATATTGACCAGTTTTTTTTTCTCAGCCTTTCTAGTATTTACTCAATGAAAACATATAAAGTAGACATGGTGACTGTAGTATTGGATAAGCAGGGGTTCAATCACTTGCTTTTCTCCAAATCATAGCTAACCTAGCTACTCCTGCCAACAAATGCTAATGTGGCACTATTTCCTGGTGGGTCAAATAGCTAGCTGGTGGCAGATAAATTTTATTATAAAACTCCTATAAAATAGACTAGGTAAACTTTTATAGTCAGAGAACAGCTATATATTCCAGGTATGGATTTGTATTTCCTGACAAGAATATCTGCCAACTAGCTCCATTATAAGAAGATTTATAGAATGCTTCATTCAGCACTGTGGCATTGTGCACAACTTTCCCTCTGCCCAAGAGCCAAAGATGACTCCACTAAGCAACACAATCTGCCACTGGGAAATTATGTGTCTTTTCTGACATTGAACCAGTAGGTTTGAATATTTTCTCATGTTAGTAAATAATTGTTTGTTGACTTAAATGTGGCAGGGTATAATACAATTTAGGTTAATGTCAAGGTGAGTGTTACTCCTACTCATAAATTAGATTGTTGCACTACAATGATGGTAAATAGCACTATAGAGCTGACCCTTGAACAACACTGAACTGAATTGCATGGGTCCACTTAAAGCAGATTTCATGACATTTTCATTTCTCTAGCTTTATTGTATGAACACGGTATATAGTGCACTTAACATACACAATGTGCCACTTGTTTATGCCATTGATAAAGCTTCCAGTCAACAGCAAGCTACCATTTGTCAAGTTTTGGGAAAGTGAAAAGTGATATATGAGGGTCAGCACTCCCAATCTCTGTGTTGTTCAGTATGTTCAGTTGTTGGTCAACTGTATTTGGAACTAAGGAAATAAATTGGTATGCTTCTATTTTAGTATCTTTCTCAATTATATAGTCAAATAGCAAACTATTATAACTCATAGTGGTTTGAAGGACTGAGATTGTGGGTTAGTTAAGGCTTGAACAGAAGTTCTATGCATTGAGATATTGGCAAAAGATGAAAGAAATATAGAATGGGTAGTGAAAGGAGGCAGTCAATGAAAACTATCTACATCAGTAATAAAGCGATTTTGTTTGTTATTTCAAAATCAGTATTTCCCTCTTTTCTCCTGTAAATTATATGAAGAACACTGGTGATGGCTAATATGTTAGATTTAGGTAGGTACATGAGTGAATTGACCTTACTCCACAACTATGTGGTAGAAAAAGGGAAAGTATGAGTTGGGACAACTGGGTGGGTAACTTTGATGGACCTTTAAAAATCCATGTTATTTATCCTTCTTACACCTGCTCCCTACATTATAACTATAGCTTATATGGTTTGAAAAAAAATTATCTTCTTCTTTCCAATTAAGTTGGGCCAATGGGAAATCTGGGTAAGAAATATAAGGAAGGAAAAACGGTACAATCAGAGAATTTACCCCGGTTCATTCCTGTGCAATCACAATGTACTCTCTACACAAGTTCATTTCATGAACTTTAACACAAATTCATTTTTAACTGAAGGGAGTCTGTTCTACACACTTTTCAAAGCAGGTCTTTTGTAAATAAGCTTTCCTCTCAGCTTTATAATTTGAGTGTTTCACATATTTCCTGATGGCAATTGTGTTGAAATAGTGCCCTACTTTAAATTACAACAGCAAATCATTTCATTAGTTAAACTTTTTATTTATTTTTTTAAACATTTATTTTTATTTATTTATACATACAAGAACTGGGTGTAAGCCAGACATGTGGAAGTGAGCGGATTCACCAGAAACAGAGCAGGAAGCAGAATAGGCAGATGTACTGAAATACACTGCTGAGGGGAGCAGCAGGTGAGACAGGAGAGGTCTGCTGCGCCATATGGGTCCCCTCCCTGGCCAGGGATCCCACCTGTACTGCAGTAGCTGAGGACAGCTCCATAGTGCTATGACTTAACACTGTGTGCCACCAGGGAGGCCCCAGAGATAAACATAATATATTCCCTTTTACAAATGTAGGTGCCAAGAATGAAAAGATTAAATAACTTGCCAAATATATCTGGCAAAAGGTAATTGAGCTAAAATTAGAATTCTGCTCCTGAGAAATCATCATTTGTTTTTCATAGTAACATGTTTTTTCCAATAAAGTTATATATCTTTTAGCGGTACAACAGGCACTGGATGAAAATCTGACTTTGAGTAATGATTTTAAGATATTCTGTAATTAAGCTCTAACTATTTCTGAGCATCATCACATTTATTCAAACTATATAATTTTTCATGAGCACAACCTGTGTTTTCCTATGTCAACAGATAATTGTTTGTTGACTTAAAGGTAAGCTGGGTATAATACAATTTAGGTTAATGTCAAGCATTTCATGCAACCTAAACAATGATATCTTTCTAAACTGAAAACAAACAAACAAAACCCGCTTTTCATAGTGGCAGATGCATTTTTGGTTGCTTTTCAACTGAAGAAACAGGACTGGATTTGAAGATCTGAATTCACCTAAATAATCAAAAGTTATTAGTTCATAACTAGAGGCATAGTTGTGAATTTATAACCAATCAGGGGCATCAGTCAAGCATAACAGAAACAGTTCTGTCCACATATGTTCTGTTTTAAAATGGAACATCCATAACAGTTCACTGGAGCTCAAAATTACAGCTGAGAAGTGATCAGTTAACCACCCCCAAAAACCTGCATATGGGAAATAGACTGAAAAATTAGTTTCTTAACATTGACATGTGCTGCAGCATTATATTCATGGAAAAGTCTACAGAACAGTTCTCAATAGGACTATCATATATAAATGTATAATATTTATACTAGCATATAAGTACATATGTAGTATTACAATGTGCAATAATATAAATGTACATATAAAAGCATGTGTATATTTATGTAAAGAAAATGTATATGTATTATTTCAAGAAAAATTAAAAATTATTTGGAATAAAAATGTAGGATAACATCTTTAGGCACAAACTCTAAAATATACTACTGGGCACATAAACTAAGAATTTATTGTATGTTATTTATCTTAGTGGTAGGTACTGAGAGCAAGAAAGATAATCTAAGAATTGGTCTCATTTTTATAAGAAAATATTTTTATACACATATATTGCTGTTTCTTGTTTATTAATTTTCAAAAAAATGATTAAGTGCTCAAAGTACTATAGAAAGAGTGTTGTACCAAGGAAAGAAACTATGCCACATAATTCAGACTTAAAAAAGAAATGCTTTCTCATGGAAAGCTTCTAAACTGTCACACTGATTTATGTCAGTGCTGACTGGGTGTCCCAATTAATTGAAAGAACTAAATCTGTAGGGAGAAAAAGATGAGAGTAGCAATGAATATCTATGTAACTCTTTTTTTTTTTTTTTTTGGTAAGTGCAATTAGTTGAAATAAAACTAACTTCAGCAAAAACTAACTTGTTAAAATATAACTGAATAAATTGACATCAGTCTAATAAACTGGTTAAGAATACAGATCCTCCACCAAACTGCCTGGATTCAAATCTTAATTACTTACTGTGTGACGACAAGCAAACTAATTCATTTATGCACTAGGTGCCCATTTATATGTACCAGATTAATGGAGGCTGTTGTCAAAGTAAAATATTGGTTAACAGATAAAATGTGTTAATTGGCCTGTTATAAGTACTATCTGTATATAATGACTATTAATACTATTGTTGTTAGGACATTAAAATACATTCAAACAACTAACACATTTCTTTAAACACACTAAAATATCTGTTACTCACACCATGGTAGACACAGACTTAGATATAATTATGTTCAGAGGTACTCTGAGCACAGTAGAGCTGTATCTCAGAGCAGAGAACTTTACATTATAAAAAAAAGTGTCTATAAACAACGTTTCTTATACTACTGCCTCTGGTCTGGGTATTATTTTTACTAGATATAAAGGCAATTAATTCATAACCTTTTTTAATTTCTCAGATTAGATTTCACCTTTTCCAACTCTACAAATTATGAATTTTCATCCTTAATTATGAATTCAATTTTCCCTTTCCACCCTATCCCCCAAACACCCAATTCATGTACTAGAGAGTTGAATTTGCTCAATGTCAACAATCTGTCATTGTGTCGTCTTCAATTTTGATCCATTTCCATACATTTCAGTATAGACTTTTCAGATTCCATATTTGCAGCTACCTTATTTATCAGGGAGAAATCTGACTTTCCTGATTCTTAATATATCCATTTGTTCAAACCTAGAATGTGTAGATAGTAGTTTAATAAATGTACCCCAAATCACTATCAAAAAGCAAAATTTCTGAGTTCAATATTGATTTAGAATTAAGATGTTTTTAGATTAATTTTGCATACAGTGAAATACACATAACTTAATAGTTTGATGTGCTTTGACAAATGCAAACACTTAACTATATCTCAATTAATATAGAGCATTTCCATTTTCTAGTTTTTCTCTTCTATGCCATAGATTAATGAATTATCTTTCTAGACCACAGATTAATGAATTATGTGTTCTTCTGAGTCTTCATTCTGTCACTCTCCATTATGTTCAACAGACATATCTTTTAACATGTTCTTTCAAAGGTTGCATTATTCACAAAATGGGTGCAAGAAGAAATTGGTGAGAGGCCAATTTTTGTATTCATCTTGGAGGTTACATGATAAATGTGCTTCCTGAGGCAGAAGTGTTTCTATTGGCTTCTATCCCCTCTTCCATCTTTGAAACATGTCTACCCTAATTTTCCACACAAATCAGCAACTTCTCTCCTTTGATATTATTTCTAAATTTAGCACATGCATTTGTTAATTTGGCCCCAGATTATTTGTCTTGTTAATGATAAAGCTTTTTATAATCTAAGGACATTTTATAGCTACAAAAATTGAAAGTATTTCCTTTAAAGACTAGTAGGAACATAGATACAGGAAAGCAGTATGCAGTAATATTATGGGACTATAATATTGTTGCAAGATAAGCATTTCAGGCAATGTTTCTTTTTAAGGATATAATAATGAGTCATATCCTAAAAGAGACAATTTATAAAATCAGAAATATGAATTAATTTTATATTATTCACATAAAATTGGGAGAGGAAATTTAAAATAACATTGAAAATGTGTTCATTTTGAAGGGGAAAACTAATAATTTAACTTGAGAACTTAGTAAACTTAATGAATACTCTTTAAAAAGCAGTCATATTTGAGAAAAAGCTGAAAGAGTGTGTAAAAAGTGGTATTTAATGTGACTGTCATTGTGGTTGGAATCAGCGGTCCCTATAAATAGTAATGGTAAATTTTAAAGCAAATACTTTTCTTTTTTTCATTGAAGTAATAACCTATTTTTATTCAGAAGTTTTTAATATTATAGTGTTTATTTCTACATTTTAAATAAAGGCAAACTCATTTATAGATTTTGTTAGATTCTAACAAACATTTTAGTTAGAATCATAATTATTTTTTGTAATTAATTGTTTTTCAAATAATGTTACATGATGAACAATCCATTCTGTCTGGAACATTTGCCCAGTTCTTACATCTAGCCAATTTTGAAACAGCAATTTTCAAAATAACTATTTCGCCAAGAGGTCCTTAAACTGTTAGACTCCATCCATGAGGAAATAGAGAACTTGAGTCAGAAAGTTAATCTGCCACATGCTAAATATATGGTTTTGTTGCTACTCCTCCCACCCCTTTTATAAAAATAGCAAGACTTTTTTTTTTCCACATAGGAGATAGCATGTTAATTCACCTACTGGCACTAGCCCCCGGCTTGTTGCAGACCAGCACTTGGTGTAGCATTTCTCCAGACTAGATTTCAGACATCCCTTTGTATTTAGTCTTTCAGCTTCAGATTGATACATAGAGAACATCTGGGCTCTATGGATTGTGCTCTTTCTGTTGCAAATACTCAAACCTGTTGTGTAGCACTAAAGCAGCCATGGCCAGTAAGTAAGTGAATATATCTGGTGGTAATCTAATAAAACTTTATTTATGGACAATAAAATTTGAATGTAATAAAGTTTTACATGTCACAAAAGATTATACTTTTGTTTTCCAACAAGTAAAAGTGCTTTTTGAGTGTGTTTCATACAAAAGTAAGTAGTTTGCTAACTCCAGCTCTAAGCAATGTTGTCTTAGTTATGTTTTCATTGAAATGTGAAACTTTCTCAGATTTAGTATTCTCTGTACACTTTCTTTAGCATTCATATTCACCTATAAAGGTTTATTGAGTTTCATTTGTGTAATAAACCTTTTTCCTCTGGAAGACTGAAGTAACTTACCTAAAGTTCTACATCTCGTAAATGTTGGGATTTGTGCTCGTTAACACACATTATCCCCTTGGAAATTAAGGCTCAATCCTGTTATGACCCTATTAAAAAGATATGTATGCCATACCTCACAATCACTCTGGTAAAAGATAAGAAACCTTATCAAAGTTCATTCCTGACTTTCCATTTCTCACTGCTTGAGGATTACCACTAAGGTGAGTTAACTTCCTGGTTCTACCTGTCCCATGTGTACTCTGAGGTCAGTTCTATATTCAGGGAAAGCTGCCCAAAGGAGAGAAGTAGATGTTTGTGATAGGAAGTCATTTAGTGTATGTGTGAGGCGTAAATGAATATAAAGGCCACCTTGGATCATCATCTCAGATTTAAGATCGTGTTACACAAAGATAACAGAATTTGTTACATTACACACTGAATTTTCTATTTCAAACTCTTTCATCTCTCCTATCATGTTAAAGATGAAATCTGAACTTCTTGGAAGGTTATACAAGGACTCCCACAAATTGCTTGAAGCTTCAATAGGTCAATTATTGGCCTCACATAATTACTCCAGTAAAGCTGAATTGTTTGTAAATATTAAATACATCTCTCTCTGCTTTTAAAAAGCTAGGATGTTGATAATCTCATCCTCAACTTTGATTAATAATAGTTTTTTACAATACAGGTAAGGTAAGGGATTACTTCTTTTGGGACCCAAATTGGAAACACCCATACCTAGATAGGTTCTTATTTTCATCCCCAAATACCATTATCATAGTCATGTAATATGTTTATTCCTCCACGTTGCCATTATTGTAAACTTCTTTATGCTTGCTTCTTTTACCTCTGCTTAACTTTCAGCTCCTTGAGTAAAAAAAAAATCTGTATCTATCTAATTTATTATTATTTTTTGCCATCCTACTAACTCTGACATAGTGAATTGTTCATGCTTACTGAATAAAACATTAACTTCTTGGTATCTCATATGTAGAGGAGTAATTCAATCCAAGCCAGTCACTTCTTAGAGCACAATGGGCCATAACTCATAGGTATATTAATTTTCTGTGTGAATATTTTTTATGGTTTTATTCCCATTTATGTCAAAACATCTATTTTATATTCAATCTTAAAGTATGCATTGTATAAACATTTCAAGTGTTCAACTAAGGTATAGGAGTAAATCAATGCTACTTTAGCTGTCAGTGAATAAAAAAATGTTTAAAGGCACAAGATTTCTATACTACTCATTGGCCTACTGTTAGATGGGGCGACATTAGAAGATAAAATGTGAAATTCGAATATCTGTGGCTTTTTATCATTAAATTTCTTGGAATTTAAAAATATTCCTCATTTAATTTCTCAGGTATCTATTTGCAGAATTCTTTCTAATAGCCCTTTCAGAGAAAATAGTTTTATCTTTCATGGTTAATAGATATGAAAATATTAAATTTAAGTCATAGCTTAAGAAAACCTATTCTTTTTTCATTTTCAGCATTATGGAAAGCCAATACAGCACTTCCCAAAATAAGAATTCTCTCTTAGTTACCAAATATTTTACTAAATACTGACAGATGTAAAACTAATAAAAATGCACATTGATGAATAATGACAGACCATAGTATATATTTGAAACAAACGTTAGATATTATGAAGTTTATAGAAAAAAGATAATTTAAGAAAATAACAAGTGGTTAAAATGTTGTAATATATCTGATATAATCAGGTAGAATACCTATCAATAACATATAACAGGAAGAAAGTAGCTTTACCTAATTTTATTTCTTTTACCAGCCAGTGAAAGAAATTTTTTTGAATTACTCAAATTTCAAAAGTCTTTGTTCTTTCTGTTGATATCTGACAGATGGGAGCTCAGCAGCAGACACACAGAATGTTGTTGAGTGTGACATGTATACAGATGAGATAATAACTTCTGCCCTGGGAGGTTCATTTAGTCTCCTCAGCACCTTTGACCCACCTCACCTAATACATCCTCACAACAGCAAAATTATCAGGCATTTGTAGAACTTTCTGTGAATAAAAACAAACTTAGGCCATGTGCCCTGATGATTTTTCTTGATTCTTCCTTAAATGTAAATAGAAAGCATTTTCCATATAAAATCTAGTCATTTTTTTTTTCACTAAATATTGATGATCAGTTTTCCAAGATCATACTGTTATAATTTTAAAGAATATGTTTCCATAGTGCATCTTAGGTTATATATTTGATGACAGAAATACAAACTCAATTAAACTTAAATATACTCAACATTTATGGAAACATTTTTAGATTAAGTTTTAAAAATTTAGCAGTTATTTTTAGCTTTTTATAAACTTATTAATGAAGAAATAGGGACTTTTAAATGTATAAAAAGTATACAAGTTGTTTGCTCTGAAGTGCAATTTTGATAGCAATCTCTAATGTTCCAACTTCCAATAAAAGGAAAACAATATAAAGCATAAACAAAGATTCATAACACTGAAAATCAAGATTGACAGAACCATTATACTGGAATTGACAATAATTTTAAAACAATCATATCTGGACTTAGAGAAGCTTAATCAGGGTTAACAAATTATGGTTTTCCATGTTGAAAGAAAAAGCCTTAAAAAGCTAGCTAATTTCTCTGTGCCATTCTTAGTGAGCCCTCTGACTCCAGGAATCAGGACTTGCCATCACCAGAAGAAGCCACTCTGCAGCTCCAGCTCTCACATGCTGCTCTGGCCCCTTGTAGCAGAGCGGAGTCCTCTTAACATTTGTTTGTCTCTCCACCTTCATAAATCCAGGTCAGTTAAAGATTGAGTATGGCAGAAAGTTCTGGCAAATTACACTAGTGCATGGTTCGCTGCATTTATAGGGATAGAGTGCAAAAAAACGTTTACTCCTTTAGAAGAAGGATAAGAAAGTATAAGAAGAACGATAATACTAAAGTTATTCCACGAAATAATAATTTTCCCTCAATTTATAGATATAAATGTCAACATTAGACAGAATACATAGAATACATAACTTTTCCAAGCTCACACTGTGATCTTTATTAAGTGTAAATGATAATGTTAGCATGGGAATCCATGTAGCCAAATGTTAGAGGCTAGAGTCTTATGAATGACAATATTAGACAAGGTTACATTAATAGTAATAAATTAGTAGTTAATTACTGCTGACTGTGTGCAAAACACTACCTTAGATTTATATAGTCATATAGTCCTCTTGGAACCTATTTCCATGCTTTAATACCTGAAATTCTGCTTAATTTATAAAGTTTTTAAAAGTCATACCCTATCTTATCTTGGCTGAGGCTAGATCATTTTCTTTCTTTGGAATTTTGACCTGTCTAGTATTCAGTTAATTTTTGTATGCTGATACACTGAGATAACTGAGTGTTCATACCTTGCCATATGCAAATAAGGATATGGGGGATTGAAAAGAAAATAGCAATACAGTGAGATGAAAGAGGAAAGAAGCAGGGGTGAGAAAATGAATTCAGAACTCATTTCAAATTTACTGCTGCATCTACCTTAATCTAAGCTTAATATTAGCTTCTGTTTTGTGTCTACCACCTCCCTAATAATATATTTTAGTTAAATTTAAGTAGTTTGTTTATATATATTTTTAAGATTTGTTTACGCATACAAGAACTGGGGTACAGGCCAGAGGTTCTGGGGCTGAAAGGACTCATCAGAGACAGAGTGGGGAACAGAACAGGAATATAGACCAAAATATACTGCTGAGGGGAGTAGTGGGCCAGGCAGGAGAGGTCTGCTGTGCAATATGGGTCACCTTCCTGGCAGAGAATCGAACTCATGCTGCAGTGGCTGCAGATAGCTTCACGGTGTTGCGACTCAACCCATTGCACCACCAGGGAGGCCCCAGTTTATAAAGTATTTCTATGTGGCAGTAGAAAACAAAACCAATAGATAAATGTCAATTTTTATATTGTAATGGGATTTGATAATTCATATATTCTTTTTGGTTGTATTTGCCAAATTCTCTGCTGATCTAATCAAGTAAATTATATGTTGGATTTAAGGAAGAGAAATATATTTTAGCTTGTAAATAAATGTCCAATTATATGCTAAAACACAACCTGTTTGATAATACTAGAGAAATACCATGCTCAAATCAGAAATTTTATGATACAAGATTTGCAGAATTATTCAATGAAGAGCTTATACTAATTTTTTTGGTGTTACTTATTTTTAAGAGACTTTTTAAAAAGAAATGTGTGTTTGCATATGTTGCATACATATGCACAAATATTTATTTCCACTTTTTCAAAAACAGCTATTTCACAGATACATATATTAAAGAAAAAACAAAAAAGCGTGACAAGCAGTGCAAATGATGATGTTCTGATATTAGTGGACAATTGAAAATACAACAGGCAGTTTTTTTGGTCTAGGAATATCTCTATATGATATCTAATAAATGTCAAGTACAAATTTATCAGGTTACTAAAATCTTCCATTTTTATATTTTTAACTTAAAAATCAAAAAAAGTGCTTTTACTCTATTATAATTCAATAATAATTTTAAGTCATTATAAGTATATCTAGTTAAAAGGTTTACTTTTTCTATATTAATGGAGGATATGCATATTTTACATTAGTAAGAATAATGCAATACTTAGACTTAATACAGAGCTTCAGAACAGATTATTCAATTTCCAAGCTCCTATTACTATCTTCAGAGTCATGACATGATTTTTTTTACATTAAAAAAAAAGAATTGGTCGCAGTGCCTTTCAAAAAGAGTAATAAACTATTTTAGAATTCAAAATGCAGGTTCTAATATATGCTTATAATCTTGATAAACAATAAAATGCATTTTCATCTATCCAAAATATTTGCTTCAAGTATATTTTTATTCCCTACATAAGTTTTCAAATTTTTCCCTTTGAAAAAATTATTTTATATACCTGAACATTGTTTCTTAATTAAAAGATCACTATTGCAAGTTTAAAATCCACTGCATTTAAATGTCCTTTTGAAGAAAGACTGTATGATTAGCCTTTTGCACATACTTCTCAATTAGCAATTGCAAAGTGAGACAATATCTTTCAATCTACCTTTCACTTGCTATTAGAGATATGAAACAGATTGACTCTTGGTTTCCTTAATATAAATCATGGCAAAATCATCAGTTCTGTCCCCTGTGAGCCAATTAACTTCACACAGAGAAACACCTATTCTTTCCTCACAGTAAAGCTGTATTTCTACTAACTTACTGAAAAAATCATATGCTTCTAGGCTCAAGATGCAAATGGCTCAATACCATCTTTGAGCATCTAACATTGTGCTGCCTATTAAGTTCAATCTGTGGTCCATCAGGCAGTGAAGGAATGCTCCTGTGAATTAAGCTCCTGTGAATTAAGAGGAACGTAAAGTCACACTTACATAGAGTTGGGCTCTCAAATGATTGGAGTCTGTTAGGATTTTCAACCAAGATTTCCTTTAAATCTTAGCTATTTTTCATTCTAAGATTAAGAAATGGTTACTTCTGGAAGGAAAATATTTTTGTTTAATATATAAAAAGTAACAGTAGGATAACATAAAACATCCTCATGTCCAAATTACTTTATGAAAGTTATAAACTTAATAATTTTGTGTTTGATTATTTGTATATTTTGCATTACTTGATTCGCTATCCCCTACACAAAGATGGAGGCAGACTGTGTTCAGGACAGACTCAGCCTTATACTATAGAGGTTGGAGTAATTTGTCTTGGGAAGTTAAGTGAAAATAGTTCCGATCCATGTAGTTAGCAACTGAAACATGCATCTAAGCTTTAATAGCTGAAATTCTGCCCAATTCTCAAAATTAAAAAAAAAAATTTACACTCTACAAAACTAGAGAAACGTAAGTGCAAATGAAATTCACCTTGAAAATGAAAAAATAAAATAACATAGGAGTGGAAATAAGCAATAATAAAAGGTAAACAAAAACAATAGATAAAATCTGTAAAACTACAAGTTGTTAGGGGAAAATAGTTTTATTACTGGGACTTTGGTAATGGGTGTGGTGAAATAACATAGAATTGTTATAAACTTATACCCCCTAAGACATATCTTGTGTTGTAAATCAACATTACCTCAACAAATGTAACTTTTAAGAAAATTTTAAGATGTATCAGAAAGAAAATAGAGAAGATACAGTTACAGATATGAGAATGAAAAGAAGGACAAGTGGCAAGTTATTCTTTTTTAATAGCTGAGCAATATTGTTGTATATATATACCACATCTTCCTTCTCTATTCATCTGTTTATGAGCACTTAGGTTGTGTGTATAGCTTGGATATTGTAAATAGTGCTGCAGTGAATGCAGAGTGCATATTTCCCTTTATATCAGTGTTTTGGTATTCTTTGTTGGATAGATATCTAGAAATAGAATTACTAATTATAGCATAGATCCATTTTTAATATTTCAAAATCTACATACTATATTCTTTTGCATGTGAATCAGTTCTCATACCCACCAAGTTCATACCCACCAAGTGTATACAGAGATTCTTTTTTTTAAAGATGTATTTATTTATGCATACAAGCACTGGGGTACAGGCCAGAGGATCCACCAGACAGGCAGATCCAGATCTACTGAAACACACTGCTGAAGGGAGCTGCTGTCTGCAAGGCAGGAGAGGTCTGCTGTGCCACCTCCCCGGCCTGAGGCAGGGATCGAACTCATGCTGCAGTGGCTGCGGTTAGCTTCACAGTGCGTTGCTTAACCCACTGCACCACCAGGGAGGCCCCATATATTTGGAGTGTATCTATTAACCCTGTCCATTATTGTTGTTGTTGTTTATTTAGGGTGATTTTCTCTTTTGGTTGAGTTGTAAGAGTTCTTTGTGTATCTTGGCTATCAGCCCCTTGTTGAATGCAGGGAGTGAAAATATTTTGTCCTTTTCAGTAGGATATCTTTTTTGTCTTAGTGATAGGTTCTTTTGCTGTAAAAATTTCTTTTTAGTTTGAAATAACTGCAATTATATTCTTTTTTGTTTCTCCTGCTATTGGAGAGGAACCCACAAAGACATCATCATAGAAGCCTATGCCATGTTATGATTTGCTTATGTTTCCTTCCATGTATTTTATGGTTTCAGGCTTTGCATCCAAAGTCTTTTATCCATTTTGAGTTAATTTTGTATATGCTATGAATGTTCTTTTATATGTCTTCGACTTGACAAACTGGTCATTGTTCCACACTTATTACAAATTTCACTTACTCTCTACCTTAACTCTCAAATTCAGAAGCCTTTCTCACAAGCTTCATTCTTTCATTTTTCATCTTGAAAAATCTATGACATGTCTAGCATTTATGCTTGTCAGATACTTTAATAAATACTAACTGCTAATTTGCATGGACATAGATTTTCTATTTTATGCACTAAATTGGTACTTAGTTGCCATACTTTCCAAGTATAATGCACCATTTTCTGTTTGTTTTGTTTTTAATCCCCTAACTACATAGCTTTTTAATCCCTCAAGCTATGCCTATTATATATTAATAATAGTATCTAGGATCCATGAACTTTTAAATTTGAATCCATCAACCCACCAAGTGAAGCTTGACTTTTATTTTCCATTTATTATTAATTCTAATTTATTTGTGTTTTTTCATTCTTCAACAGCATGCCCTCAATGATTCTCATTTAGCAGTGCATAGTAAAATAATCTTTTGAATTCCTTACTAATGTAAATTCAAAGCTCTACTCAATATCTATAAAATCAGTATATACAAATAAGATCTCTAGAAGGTATAAATTGTCAAAACCATCAGTTACTCATTTCTGTTGACGGTATTGGAAATGACCAGTTCTGTCCTAAACAACATTAGTGACACTAATAGTTACTTACATTACTAAGCCTGGAATTTAGATTCTTTTGGCACTAGTTAATTGCATCATGAGATTTCAAAAGGCAAATCATATTGCAACTAGATGTATATTTACATCTACACTGAAATATGTGCAGCATATGAAAACTGTCATGTCACTTTTCCTTTACATTTCCAAAGTTAACGAGTAAAATGCCTCCTGCTACTGAGATTGACTGTTAATATTGAAATTATGCTTCTTATCTGATTTAAATGTAAACTTAAACACATTACTTTTTTTGATATCATCAGATATTTGATCAAAAATGTATGATGTAGTGGTCATGTTTTTCCATGAGATTAGCATTCAAATAAATAGTCTTTAAGCCAAGAGATTTCTCCCTATAATGTGGGTGGGACTCATACAGTCACCTAAATTTCTTATGAATAAGATTGACCTTCCTTGAGAAGAGAAAATTCCACCAGCACACTGCCTTTGAGCTCAAGTTTCAGTGCTTGGCACTTCTCTCTTCTACTGTTTGTTATAGGGCTCTTTCACCCACAGCTACCCCCTCTACTGGCCTAATATACACACTGACCTCTAGGAATCTGAGTCTCTGTCAGTGTGCTCCTCTCAGGACAAGAGTGATATATCTGTTTATTTATAAAAGGCACCAAGATGTAGGTAAGGGGATTTCTGATTTCAAACCAATCCCTCTTATTTTCATGGTAAAACTAGCCCTTCCTCCTTTTGACACGTTCAGTGACTTCTGCCAACATAGTGACCTTTGGAAGAAGCTTTGGTGAACGAGGTCTCCAGTCCTACACAGCACAAAGCTGTAGGGAAGGGAAGGACAAATCACCCAAGGATGTCATTACATCATGAGAATGATGATGAAGCAGTTATTTCTATTACCAAATTTTGTGTCCAAGGTCCATGAAGGTGTATTTCTATATAATAAATTTGTTTCTAAATAAACATTTTAATTTGCCACTAACATTGCCATTAACACTCACAACCCATACAATATAGTTTCAGCAAAGTTTTCTCTAATAGCTCTGTGGTTTAATAACTATGAGGTATCTTTTATGTTCTTTAGTATATACTAGGATGCTGGATATTAGAACAGTTAGTCCTATGACCAAATTTTGCCTCCAAGATTCATGAAGGTGCAAAGAAAGCTTACTTAGCCTCTCCCTGACCACATACTTACAGAGATGACTATTAAATATTCCATGCCTCGTGTTTTGTTGTTTATTTCAATCAAATGAAGAGACATCAAAATTCTATCAGAAATTTTCCAAATATTGAATATAATGACATGATCCTTAAATGATTAACCTTTCTAAAAATAGTACTGATGAGAAATTTTTATGCTGAAGAGTAAGAGAGCTTCTATTTGATTTATCAATGACTTCTTTGTATAAAATATTTTTAACATTTGTACTTATTTATGTAGGAGAATAGCCATGAAAATAGAAAATAAACTCAAAGTAGATGTGGGTTTCCTTTGTATGAGAAAGAAAATAGAAAAGTGAGTTGTTCTATGGTGTATAGCAATTGGTAAAGTTGGTGCTGATTTTGATGTTTATTGGGGAGAAATTTCTATTCGATTTCATTTAGTGTGGAAAATTGGACCCTGCTACAAACTCTATAGTATTCCATGCTCCAGACAGGCTTACAGACCTCTCCATCTGTCAAATATCATGCTCTTTGGTTTGGAACATATTCCTTGGTTTGGCGCATTATGTTTGAACAGATGGAGTGGCCTGTTTGTAGATAAAATTAACAATGCATTTCTGTATATATTAGTTCATTCTAGTTTTCATAATTTTTTTCCCTGTGGTATTTAAAACCCAAATTATGTATGCTGTCTAAAAGACAGTATGAAAATGCTGAGCTTGAACAACTTAAAATAACTCTTCTGGAATTGTGGTCAATAGTAAAGGTATGAAAAATTACTTGACATTTAGAGGGAATATTTTGAATGTATTGAAAAATATTGAATAGTCAAAATTCTCCAGTCTCTAAAATATTCTAGATTTCTGAAACTGTTTAAATTATAATTGTACAATCATATGGCCAATATGGTTTGATGCTTTATATTAAAATATTATTAGATATTAAAAACTATCATTGCTTCAAGAGAGAGAGAATAGGGGTCTCCCTGGCACAGACAAAGCACTATCAAGCTAGTGCCAGCCACTGCTACATGAGTTCAATCCCTGGCCAGGGAGCTGATCCACATGGTGCAGCAGACCTCTCTTGTCTCTCCTGCTGTTTACCTTAGCAGTGTATTTCAGTGGATCTGCCTGTTTCCTCCCCACTTTTGATGCTTCAGTTTTATAGTCAATTTTCAAATGATTAGCTTTTAAGGTTGTCTTTATCTGGTTCTTAGTTTGGTTTGTCTACATTTCACTTACTAGCAATAACATCCAGTATTTATCTTTCTCCCCCTTACTTTTTCACTTAACATTATTTCTTCCAACTCCATCTGTGTTGCCACAAGCGGCATGCATTTACCTTTGATTGCTGAGTAGTCTACATTCTTTTTGTCTTTGCCAGCTGAAAGGTTATATTTTCCAAGCTCCTCACATTAAACAAAGCTGTGATAATACCTGAAACACTGAGTACTTTTGTGTATATGATCTAGAGCTAATGTTTTAAAAAAAACAAGATGTGTCTCTATGTCTTTATCTCACATTTTCATTGTTTTCCTGTTGTCAGCTGGATGCAGAGGATCTAATTGAGGGCTGGATAGAATCTCCTAAATAGAGAAAGACTGATTCCTCTAATGATTTGTGGGGCTGAGGCCTTTTTTATTCCTACTGCTCAGTCAACCCCAAATTCAGTGACATATTGAAGAAGGAATAATCCTTTTTGTTTTAAGCAACTGATAGTTGGGAATTACTTGTTAAAATAGATTTTATACCTTGACACTTATATACCTGATGAATATAAAAGTAATGAAGAATAGTGATATAGATTATTTGGGTTACTTTCTAGAGGTTATATTTCTTGCATTGTTTAAACTAAAAAGTGATGAGTTACCAGGTTTTCTATCCCTGAACAACTTTGATACTAGAATATTTTTACTTAATCATGGTGTCTTATTTTTTTTTAATCTTAGTGGAATCCATGTGGTAGTATTTTAAATATATTTTCATATGTTAAAATTATAAATAGGTACTTTATAATACATTTATGAAATATTAATAAGAAAATTATGTGGAATAATTCAATGACAGAAATAAGCTACTGAGGATAATTATACATTTACTTGATTCTATTGCAGTGTTACATAGTTACAAATGTTTATTTAGCCCTTTTTATTTCTATAGTATGATAGCTTTTAGAAAAGATATAAAGCACAATTATTTGGATAATAGACACTCAGTTGTTATTTGGAGTTATTTGTTATACCTAAATACATTAATGATCATCAGCATTCAAGAAATGATTCAGAGATAAAAGTAAATTAGTACACATAAGTTCTGTAGTAGTAGCTGTAAGATAATACTGCTACAACCAAAGCTGTTGTTTTGATAACAATAGTTCAGTATTATAAAAACAGCAATTCAGGGTTTGGCAAAAACCCTATTACTGATCTGAGATTATATATGAAATTTTTTGGTCTATAGCTTCTTAAACATTCTTAACATCTATTTTTAACATCTATGCTTGAAATAATCTTAAACTTAACATCTATGTGGAAATTTCATCACTAGCATGGACAGTTCACTTGACTAAAGTTTATCATGATGTAGTGGCCTATTCCTAATTCTATATTAACAATAATATCTGATGGCTACAGTAAAATCTTTAAATATGTAAAGATTAATTTAAAAGATTATTTTTAACTATTCAATTAATACACAGTAATTTACAAAGATTATGTTTTTGAAAAAATGTATCCATGACTTCTTTTACACATAAAAATTAATATTTATTATCTCTAGTGGACATCAGATATCATTACTTTTATTTAAAAATAATTAGCAGATTAATACATTTCTACCAAATGACATTTAATAATATATTTTATCATAACAGTTTACATTTGTGTCATCAACTCAAACATCAATTGCCTCAATGTCTTTTAGATTTTAAACTAGTATTTAACCCTTCAATTTCCTATGTTTGAAAAAGTATCACAGACTAAAGCAATTTGCTTTTTGCAGTTTCTTGAATGACAGATATTAAAACTTAGATATGGGTTTTTTATTATCATTTATGCTGGATGCCAGTCTGTCACTGCACTCAGGGACTTCTTAAAACATATGTGTAGTCTAGAGAAATGACAAATACCCTAATGGGACACCTGCATTCACTTTTATTTATTTTTTAAAATTAGATTTATTAATTGTATTTGACATCATTTGTAGTCCCCAGGGAATTCCCACCACCATTTCATCCAAGCACCATCACCACAGTCCCTTGTGCTCTTTATGCCCTCCTCCCCATTTTTGCCCTCCCCTCCTTACCCACCCCCCCACACCCAATGATCCATTTGGTTTATCTTTGACCTTTTGATCTTGATGAGTTTTTTTGTTTGTTTGTTTTTTATTGTAATTGTCCATTTCCTTGAGTTTCTCTTGTTTTTTTGTTTTCTTCTTTTTTATTTTTTGTTGTTGCTGTTGTTCTTTCACATTCCTCCTAAAAGTGAAGCCATCCGCTATTTTTCTCTTGCCTTCTGACTTGTTTCACTGAGTATATCTAGCTCCATCCATGTTTCTATAAATGTCCCTAGTTTATCATTTTTGATTGCTAAATAGTATTCCATCATGTATATGTACCACATCTTCTTGATCCAGTCATCTACTTTTGGACTTTGGGTTGTTTCCAGGTCTTACCAATTATAAATAGTGCTGCAATAAACATGGGGGTATAGGTGCTCTTTTGGATCAGTGTTTTTGTGTCATTTGGGTAGATCCCTAGAAGTGGAATTGCCGGGTCATATGGTAGTTCTATTTTTAGTAGACTGAGGAACCTCCATACAGCCTTCCATAGTGGTTGGATTAACTTGCATTCCCACCAGCAGTGTACTTGGGTTCCTTTTTCCCCACATCCTTGCCAGCATTTTTTTTTTTTTTTTGATGTATGCCATTCTTACCGGTGTAAGGTAGTACCTCATTGTGGTCTTAATTTGCATTTCCCTGATTAGGAGGGATGTTGAGCATTTTCTCATGTGCCTGTTGGCCATGTGTATGTCCTCTTTGGAGAAGTGTCTTTTAAGTTCTTCTGTCCATTTTTTGATTGGGTTGTTTGCTTTGTTTTTCTTGAGTTTTGTGAGATCTTTGTATATCTTTGTGATCAGACCCCTGTCTGTTGTGTGGAGCATAAAGATTTTTTTCCCAGTCAGTGGGGTGTCTCTTTGTTTTATTTAGTGTTTCCTTTGCTGTACAGAAGTTTTTTTATCTTGATGTTCCATCTGTTTATCTTCTCTCATTGTTATTGCTTTGGGGGATGCATCTTCAAAGATGTTATTGAGATGCATGTCTTGTAGTGTTTTGCCTATATTTTTTTCTATATATTTTATTCTTTCAGGTCTTACATTTAGGTCTTTTATCCATTTTGAGTTGATTTTTGTACATGGTGTGAGATAGTGGTCCAGTTTGATTTTTTTTTTTTTTTGCATATGGTAGACCAGTTTTGCCAGCACCATTTATTGAATAAGCTGTCTTTGTTCCATTGCATATTATTTGCTCCTTTGTCAAAAATCAGGTGTCCTTAGTTTTGTGGTTTTACTTCTGTGCTTTCTATATGGTTCCATTGGTCTATCTGTCTGTCTTTGTTCCAGTACCATGCAGTTTTACTTACTATTGCATTGTAGTAGAGTTTGAAGTCTGGGAGCGTGATACCTTCATTCTCCTTTTTTCTTGTCAATAGAGCTTTAGCTAATCGGGCTTCTTGTGTCTCCATATGAATTTCATCTATATTGCATCTATTTCATTAAAAATTTTCATTGAGATTTTTATTGGAATAGTGTTGAATCTGTAAATTGCTTTTGGTAGGATGGCTATTTTGATAATGTTGATTCTTCCTATCCATGAGCAGGGGATATCTTTCCATTTTTTTCGTGTCCTCTTCTATTTCTTTTAACAGTGTTTTATAATTTCCTCTATATAGGTCTTTTGTTTCTTTTGTTAGGTTTTTAAAAACTTGCTATCAAAGACAATTTTAGAAGGAAGAATAGAAGTAAATTTAAACTGTTTGCCAAGTGTACACATTTCTGCTTTCACAAAGCAAGATCTCTAATGAGAGGATTCTTTCTCTGAAATACCTAATGTGCACAGTTGATCACTTGCTCTGAAATACCTGATATGCACAGACGAATCATCTTGAAAACAAGTCAGAAAACCAATCATATTAGTATCAAATTCATTGATCAGTGATTTCCTATAGCAAGTTTCTCCTAATTTGATTCATTCTTTGCAGAAATATTTCAGTGCCAAAAAATTCAAACCATGTCAGGCTGCCGTTTTTAAATTTTTTTAAATTAAAATTATTATAGGGGGCTTCACTCATTTCTCAAGTGGGTTGAACACCGCACTGTGGGTCTTCTGTAGCAACTGCAGAACTAGTTTGATCCCCAGCCAGGGAGGGGACCCACATGGTACAACAGACCTCTCCTGCCTTGTCCTCTGCTTCCCTCAGCATGTAATTCAGTCGATCTGCCTGTTCTGCTCCCCATTCTTTCCCCGGTGAATCCTCTCACCTCCCATGACTCTGACCTATACCCCAGATCTTATATGCATAAATAAATAAATCTTTAAAAAATTTATTGTAGGTAAGACAATGTAATATTGAAGTGCTAGGACATACAGAGATGCCAATTCTGTTTTTCCATCCTGTCTGGATATTTGGTAAAGTAAATTTAGCTTGGACAATATAGAGCTATTATTTTAATTCAAAAACACTTTTCCCCTGATTATATCATAAGTTGTGTTTGACTCTCAATCTCTATTTGTCTCTGTCTCTTGCTCCTACACATGTGTTTCTACGTGTAATCGATGGTTCATAGCTTAGTTTCTGGAAATAAGTATAGTTCTACTACTTAACATGTGCTCTTATTTAAATTAGCTTAGGTATCTATTGTTTGATTTCCCAGTCTGTGAAAAAGAGAATAACTGACCAAATATTGAGACTTATCTTAACAAATGTAAAGCACTTAGAACATATCTAGCTGATATCAAGTAGTCAATAAAAATTAGCATCTTAGACAGCAGAGTCTCACAGAGAAATAATGAGAGGAGTTAAAAATAAGAAAGGTTTTTTAGAACAAGTGTTTTCAGTACATTAGAGCAGTTACAGCTACACATTAGTTAGGACCCATAATTTTGTGCATTATATTTGCTCCCACTTAATATGTTTGCTGTCTCTAACAACTTATTCAGCTCTTTAAGCATTTTTTCTTAGATGTTTTCATATCTTCTTCCATGAGAATGGGAGAATTCTAGGAATACCCTATAGATGACTGTTGACAACACCACACTGACAAATGGGAGTCTTGGAGCAGGGTTTCCAGGATGCTGCAGAAGAGCAAGATCCTGGCCTTTTTGTTGATAGAAACATCACACAGCATCAGAGTTGTGAGAGGAAGGAGGACAAAAAGAAAATGGAGGGGTGAAACTAGAAAATGTGTTCTGTCTTCTGTTATATCAGGGTTTGGGTTGTGAGTCTGCCCTCCAGACACTTCTCTGCTTGATGACTTGGTATTGTAATTGGATCAAGCCCTAGATCCCAGCCATAGTTTTAATCTTATTGACAAGGCTATCCACTGATCAGCTTCTGGAGTCCCTTGTCAAACATCCATCCTAGGCCCCTGGGTGTTTCCTGTTATACCTTGTGATGTATAAGTTGGCAGCATGTTTATGCATCAGTCATTAGTCCCCCTGGGCATCCCCAGTCATACCTCATGATGCAAAGCCTTTCCAGAGTGATCAAGCTTTCTGCTCTTAGTTGATTTGAAAGGCATTTTGTAAGGTTTGGCTCCTATGACTGATTGACTGGACAGTTCTGACCTTGTATAGGAATGCAGAATTGAAAATGATGACCAAACAGGCCACTTAGGATTAGCAGACCCACAGATGACCTTTATAATGGTGTCATTGTCAAGGCTCCGATATTTATCTAAAATTTTGATAGAAAAAAATACATGGTTCAGAGGACTTGGTTAACTAATCTAGCCTCAGTAGCTGTATCTACCTATATTTAATGAGAAGGAAAAGAGAATGGACATGTTTGGGTAACCATGCATCCCTCTACTGAATACATTTTTGTGAAAGTATCTGTTTTCCAATGTTGGGAATGAAATGAACTACAATATACTTTGACTTTTCTTCTAAAACATTAGTGCATGGCTTTTTAATATTCTTGACCACTTGGAACATTAGTTTTGAGTTCTTGACTCAGAATAACCAGGAAAACCATCTCAGAGAAACCAGGAAAATCATTGCAGAGCAGTGTTGAAGCTTGTCCAACAACAGCACAAAGAGTGTAGAGGGACAGGAGCAGAGCATTTCTAACAAATAATGCCTGTGGGCTATCACAGTGGGATTTTCTGCTCCTGTTTTGCAGAAGCACTTGTTGGGTTTTATATGATTCTCTAAACTTTCCACTATACTTCTAATAAATTCAGTTTTATTATTCCCGTGATAGCCAGCTAAAGTTTGTGTTGTATGTATTAATGCCTTGACTAACCCACAGCTAGTATACAATGATGACCACATTTAGAAGGGAAATCTCCAATGGAGACAGTGGGGCTCACACTTACAACAGAGAATTCAGTATAGTGTCTTGATCATTGATGGAATGGGGCAGTAAAACTTTGTAGAGAAAAAAGAGACTATGTAAGCAGGTCTGGTACTGTTAGTCACTGGCCCTGTGATTGTGGAGAATGTGACTAGGGCAACTAACAAATCAACTGAGCTCAACCATTGCTGAGCTTCAGGTGGAGCTGCCAGTTACAGGAGATTCTTGGGAGGAACAAACCTTTCCAAATCCTTGCATATGATACCAGAGATATTTTTCTTAATGTTATTGAAACTGTTAACCTAGGGAATTATAATCAACATTCTAACCAACGTTTATTGAATGCTCACTTTGTTCCAGGTGCTTGTAAAAACACTTTACATAATCATTTCCATACTGAAATAACTGTAAAAATATAATATTTTAATTTTACAAACTAAGCCAAGATGTAACAAATGTGTTGAAGGAGTTATGTCTCTGACTAGAACCAGGGAGGGACCCTGCACTTTAACTGCAGTCATAGGAAACTTAATCTTTTAGGAGGATGTTAATCTCTTCATAGCCTTCATTATTTTTACTCATAATATTCATCAGTCAATAATAAAACATGATTTTAAACCACGTGGGAACAAATCAATAATGATCTAATTGTTGAAAGTAACTTACAAAGATATTAAAATAATTGGTATACATTTATTTAAGAAAAGTAACAAGATGGAGCATTTTACAAGAAAACTAGAAAATAAACAAGACTTAAAACATACTGGCTAATTAACTTACTGAACTGGAAGAGAGTTAATAGAAAATCCCTAGACAGAAATTTAAAAAAAAAATAGTTAAAGGGAAAACTACAGCAAACAAGTATGATCTGCAATACAGTGTGAGTATTGGTAATACTGTAGCAATTTTTAAAATGGATTTTTGTGATTTAAAACTACCCAGAGTAAGTTTTGGACCCTGAGGTTTTCAATGATAAAACATCAATTACAAATATTCTATGAATTATCAGAGAATAGAAAAAGAGGGGAGCTCTTCCAAAATAAATGGCTTGAATAAAATTGATGGTAAACTTGAAAAGGACATTTTAAGAAATGAAAATTCCAGGTCAATCTCTTTTACAAATATACGAAAGGAAATCCCAAGCAAAAACACAAGAAAAAGCAAGAGAGAGACACAATTAATCTCACATAATTTCTAAGTGACGTTCATTCCAGGAGTACAAAATTTGTTTAACAAAGCAAAAGCCAATTAATCTAATTCTACATATTGAGACATGATTTTTTAAATCTATATGATCATTACAATAATTCATAAATAGCATTTGATACAATTAACATAGTAGGTGAACAAAACAACACTAAATAATCCAAAAAATAGAACTATATATTCCTTAGTCTTCTGATAAGCATGTCTTAAAAATACAAAAATTTCATAATTCATTGTGAAATAATGAAAATTGTTCCCTGATTTCTAGAGCAAGACAAGCATTTCCATATCACCTATTATTTTAAACATATTTCCATATACATATTCATACACATAAACAGTAAATACTGTGCATAATATCATTGATAGGAAGAATGTTTTTTGAAAACCTGCTATAGATACACACACAGACACACATGCATACACACATATATATTTGCTTTACACATATATTTATAATTTACATTTACATAAAATTATTATAATGATGAAATATTTTGAAAATCACTGAAAAACTTATTCTCTATGTTTCTAGTCACTAGAATATAATATATGAATCTTATAATAATTTTTCCCAGTGGACTTATGAATTGATGATGGGAAGCACTGTATTTGATTTATTTATCCTACGGCATACAATTTCAGGGCTATATTATAAAATCAAGTTGCCTAAATGCATACTTCATCTTTAGTCAGATTTCCTGTTTCATTATTTTTTTTCAGAAATACATATGCATAAGTTAAGTTAAATCATGACAGTGAACATAAGATAATTTTTTTTCCAGTGGATAAAAGATTTAACAATTTACATGTGTAACTATTTTATTTTCTATGCTTATATTTTAAAAAGTATATCTATTCTCTACAATTGATAACAAATGGCAAGTGAAAATTTAATGACCTCTGTAACCTTCAAAAAATGCACTCCTAACTATAGGAGGTATGTCATACATTCAAACTTTATGTGCTTTTCTTCATTTGGCTTAATCTTTTGCCTTTAAAACACAAACTTCCTATCACTGCTACTGCACATTCAAAGCATAATGGTATTTGACAGTAAATACATAGCCTCATCAAATCACTTATCTCCCCATGCTTCTGCAGTAATATTGAGGGAATCTGAATAAATCACATCTCAAAGGGTACAGCTGCTCTCAAACAGCATAACTAATGAATTGCCTTGACTGGAAGAGAGCAAGTAATGTCTTGCATTCATAATCTAAGACAGGTGACGGGCCAGTGCTTGATTTGAATCAGTCACCATAACTAATTACAACTTGAAAAATTACAGCCATTTTTTATGCTAATAATTACTAAACACCTAGTAGCGATACCTTAGAAAAAACTAGATTGTCAGGCAGTATAGGGAAGTAGCACAATTTGTACTGACAGAAAGGTCCATGTTATTATATTAATATTTGACTTTCATTTTACCAAAATAAAAGCTGCTTATCATTTAAAAATATTATTGATAAGTGAAACTACAAAACAAACTAGTAATAATACTTTATAAACAGTAGAAATATTTAAATATTACAAAATATTTAACCTTTTAGGTGTACTCATCACACACAGATGGTAATAATTATGTGAGGGTGACATGGTAATTAGTTTGACTGTAGCAATCAACTCACTATGTATATGTATATCAAATCATTATGATGTACACCTTAAATATATATTTTAAAATATGTGAACAAACTAATGATATAATAATATAGAGATATCTTAACATTGCAATAAAGTAACTAGCTATAAATTTAGCTGTTACTTCTATCATATATATTTATATTTATAGAAATTACATACTATTTTAGACCTTCTAATGCTATACATAGAATTTATAGTTTTTATCAGATAAAATAAATACCTGTTTAATATGAAAAATGTTTTTAAAATCTGATACTATAATATTTGTCAGCATAATAACTAATTTTCATAGCCATACAATTTATTACACAGCTTTGCTACCAAGATTATAGGTAAATTTTGTATTTTAAAGATATAAAATAGACAAGAATAAATGTTTCCAAAATAATCATAAAAGTTAGAAATACACTGTTTTTAAGAAGTAGAGGGAGAAAATTTGTCGAATCTTATTGTTAAAGAAATGTGAAATAAAATATCAATTATTGATTTATCCTCTTTAATGCTGGCAAAAGTAAGTTGATAAAAAGATTTTAGAAAAGTTAGCCACTTAATTCCTCATCTCATAAAAACTAATGATATTCTCTATAATTTCATTTTTTAAGTTTTTTTTTTTTAAGATTTATTTACTTATGCATACAAGCACTGGGGTACAGGCCAGAGGTGTGGGGGGCGGTGAGAGGATTCACCACAGACAGAGCAGGGAGCAGAACAGACAGATCAACAGAAGTACACTGCTGAGGGAGCAGCGGGCACAGCAGGAGAGGTCTGCCACGCCCTGTGGGTCCCCTCCCTGGCCTGCGGCAGGGATTGAACTCATGCTGCAGTGGCTGCGGTTTGCTTCATAGTGCGTTGCTTAACCCACAGGCCACCAGGAAGGCCCCATTTTTTAAGTTTTTAATAATAAAATGGAATATGAAAAAACTTAAAATTAAAATATAATTGTGAAAACTGTAGTAATAGAAAAGACAAAGAAAAATATTTGAGTATTATGTTTTACATTAATACTGTCAGTTAACATGAAGATGAAAAATTATTCAGAACCAACAACAATGGATTGTACACTTATCCCTTCTTATATTTAGTAACAGATATTTTATCTTGAGTGTATATCTCAATTTTGTATTTAACATATGCATGTATAACAAAAGAAACAGTATGTTTATATGTAGTCCAAATTAAAATCAGGATTCCTAGATACAAATCATTTATATAATAAACTGTTTCTGGAATTAAAAAGTTAACATTTTTATATTGTCAGCAATTTCTAAAATATATGAATATCACATTGTCAGTATTTTATTATTTGTTTTTAGTATATTTTGATAAAGTACTGAAAATTTTGACATTAGATCTAGTGTTAAACATGTTAGTTGAGGATCTCATACTTCTTTCTTCAACTACATTATATCAAGAACTTAATGCTTTTGTTGTGCAAATTACAAAGCAAGATAAGATTCACTTTTAAGTATAATATAAACATGTTCTATACAAAATAAAGTCCCTTTCCTTTCTAGATTTAGTCAACAAGTTTTCCAAGATTACCTCTGACTTTTTTTATAGAAGTGATTCTGCTAATACAGGTTGTTTTTCTCAGATACTGAAATTGATTTAAGAAAAAGAATATGTATATGTATTAGATATATATATTCTTATTTCATAGATGCTATTTTAAACACGTTGCAAACATCATGCATTTTCTATTCAATATTCCTGACAGAGGTACAATAAATACATTGAAATGATGCCCCAATTCCAAGTAGTAAGAAATACAGATAGAATTCTTCCCCCAATGCAATTAAACCAAGACTAGTGAACTAATAAATATGCTACATTTAAATCCATAACCTAGATAAATGAATAAACAAACAAATGCTGGAAATAAAATGCATGTTAAATAAATTGAGGTTGGAGAAAGGAAAAATGGAGTCTAGTATAAAACCTGGCTCTCCCATTCAGGGTAGAGCCAAGAGAGAAGCCATAAAAATCGAAACTCACAGATCATTGAAGGCAAATAGCAATCAAAATAGTCTCAAAAACATAAAGGTTAGCAAGTTTTAGTTGATCTATAAATTATAAATAAAAGGAACAAATTAGAATTTGTATTTTTATATTGTTGACAATAAGAATTTATAACTATTACTTGGGCCCATGAATCTTCAAATGTGCTGGTAATTAATTTGTTATGTTGTTATGTTTTATAATACTGACAAAGAAAATAGAATGAAATATTTGCCATTATCTTTTTGTGTGCTTGAATTTTTTTTGTCTTTTTCTCTAAAAGAAAAATCTCCACTTGTTCAACTCTATAAAAATAAAATGCATACCTTTACATACCATTTATTTTTTCTTTATAATCAATAATGTGTAGTTGAATTCTGGTGCACAGTGATTTAATTAATTTTTTGAATGAATGAATATGTATTAAGTGACTATTCAGAGGAGTGAACTAATGCCATATAAACAAAGTATCAAGAACCAAAATAATTACTTTTTTTTTTGAGCTTGCATACCTAAGTAACCCATAAAGAAATGTGTGGAGAAATATATACAGAGGTAATTTTTCATGGAACTGAAATTACCTATTCATAATTATTTAATTATATTGTCGGGGGAAAGTCATAATCATTGAATGTGGACAGTAGCATGGTAAGTCACACAGAAGATTCAAACCTCCAGCGGTAGGACATTGAGTCACTAAATTCCAGTGTTGGTAAATTAGAGAAGGAAAGGATAAAGGATGGTGATATTCAGCACCGTCATTTCACCCAATGACACCCTGATATTGAAAGGCGAATTTTGGTATGCAATATATGGGTCTGAATTTAGTCACTATCACTTAATTCTGCCATGAATTCTGAGCAAAATAAATCCTTGCTCTTCATGCTGAAATTTTTCACACAGAACATCAAATGTAATAAGGACTTGAGAAAACTAGAACAATAATTGTTGTAAATCATTGATAGGGATTCAATTATTTAATCCTACTCATAAACCTATGAAGCAGATACTACCATTATTTTCATTTGATAGGTAAATAGAGACATAGGACATTAAAGAAATATGTCCAAGTTTGGGCAGCTACTGAGTATTAGATATCTTAGAGTTCAGCCAGTTATGGCTTTTGAATCTGCACAATTAATTATTAGAATATTCTGTCAAGTTTTTACTTTTAAGGGTGTCTTTGTCAAGGAAAACACAATATCAGATTGACTATTAGCTTCACTGTATTAATTACTAAACATTATATTAAACACAGTTCACAATACTGCATTAATACTAAATTTCTTTGCATGTCAATGTTAAGTCCAGCAAGTAAAAGTGAATGAGTGTCTCAGTACAAAATAGAACTCCCAGTACTTGATCTTTATTTGGTTCCCTTATGTTCCTCCTAAGGGAGGAACCATCTGGTATTTTTCTTTTGCCTTCTGACTTGCTTCGCTAAGCATAATCCCC
>JAGFMF010011573.1:5100139-5118065 GCA_019455555.1 Galemys pyrenaicus | reverse complement strand
ATGAATGAGTCTAGTTTTTCATTTCTGATTGCTGAGTAGTATTCCATCGTGTCTATGTACCACAGCTTCCCGATCCACTCATCTGTTTTTGGGCATTTAATGGCAAGTATATGTAAATTTTAAAATATTTTAATAAAAAGAAAAAGAAAAAAAAAAAAAGAACTCCCAGTACTTACTGAATCATTTGAATCATTTAGTGCTTTAGGAATATTTAAACCTTGAAACTGATTTTTAAATCTAGTGATTTAGCTTAAGTTTAGGAATATATTAAGTAAAATAAAAAATAAATAACCTTAATTTTATACTTTATTCTTATATGGTATCATACTAATATACAATGGAGAAAGGAACCCTTTTCAACAAATGGTATTGGGAAACTCCAACGACCAAATCCCCCAAAAAAATAAATAAATAAAATTGAAACTAGATCTTTATTTAAATCTGTCTTTAAAATTATTCAAATGAATTAAAGACAACAGTATATGACCTGACCCCATAAGAGACAAAAGAATAGATGGTGCAATCTGGACAAAAGGCAAAGGAAAGAAATGGGTAACATGAAACTAGACGGTTTTGCACAGTAGGGGAAGAAACACACAGCACAAGAACACAACCTGTGGACTGGAAGAAGATATTTGTACATCATACATCCCACAAGTGGCTACTTGCCAAAATTTATAAAAAACACTCGTCAAACTGAACAGTGAAAAATGCCCAATCATAAAATGGAGAAAAGACCTATATAGATACTTCTCCAAAGAATACACACAGTGACATATAGACACATGAAAAAATGTTCAACATCTCTAATTATAAGATAAATGCAAATTAAAGCTATGAAATATCACCTCAACCCTGTGAGAATTGCTTATATCAAAAAAGACTAGAAACAACAAATGTTGGCGAGGATGTGGAGAACAGAAACATTCATTCATTGTTAATAGGAGTATAAACTGCAGTCTGTATGAAAATGAGATGGAGATTCCTTAAATAAAATAGAAATGCCACATAATCCAGCAATGTTAACCCAAGCTATTTAACAGAAAGTATGAAAATGCTAATACAAAAATGACTCGTTGATCTTAAGTCCTTAGCAATATTATTCACAATAGCCAAAATTAGGACTCAATCTAAATGTCCATACAACCAGATAAAGAAATTGTGATGTATATATACTAAATAGAATATTGCTCAGGTGTTAGGTATAAAGCAGCACTACTAAAATTATGAAGTTATATAAACAGTGGCCGGTCAGTAAACATTTTTAGAAAAATAGTAATAATTATTTTTATAGAAGAGGATGTACTACAATTATTTATTGAATTGGAAAATAAAATAAATATTACTATTTACAAGAGAGCATCTGGGAAAATAACTTTATATGGCAAAGAAAATACTGGTATAACTAAGTTAATATGGAGAATGCACATAATGATATTCAAAATTGTGTTCCTAAGACTAGAATATTTTGGAAAACAAATATGATTTCAAGTAACAAGTAGAAAGAATATGTTAATGGATTTTCAGTTACTTTTGCTTATGAACTCTAAATTACATATAAAAATGGAATTAGATCAAAAGCTATTACTTAAGAACAGATTTGATGTTTGGCAGATACAACATTTATGTACTAGAACTTAATTCTCCCTTCAAAATAGCTTGTATTTTGATGTCTATTTTTTATTCTGCATATTTAGCTTCTAAATCATATTCTCAGTATTACAATACTAACATTTCAATTTATTAAATCTTTTTAGATTAACATATTAACATAATTGTGACTTTTATCTGACATGAGTTCAAAATTTAAATATAATGATTTTATTTTGTTGATGACTTTATTATACGAAAATCCACATAAAATACAATATTCAACCATATGTCATGTCTTATGACATCATTAATGTCATAAAGTCATTAATAGAAGAATACTAAGTGATATAGGATAATTAGTCAAGTAAATTATAACTTAAAAGAACATAAAGGGAAGGAAAACTGCAATTATTCTCAATAAACCTGCAAAGTGAAAGTAAATACATTAAAGAGAAAGCAACTGATGCCATTCCAAGTAGATAGAAAAGTGTACATATTTTATCTGTAAACAAAGCTGGTAAGCACATTGGTTTTGTTACCAAAAATATATGTGAAACAATGATAGCACAGCATCCATATATAACGTGCAAATTGCATGGAAAAAAAATCTCCAAAGCAAGGATATACACCCCTCAATTATAATTGGACAAAAATCTAATCACAATAATTATGTTTATTACTCTAGATTTATTTCATTGCATGTTTAGCAATAGCAGACTTTGTTTTTCTTTTACTGAAGATGAAAGCAAAATAATTTACTGTTCTTAGAACTGCTTTAAATGTGTTTCCAGTCATGTATAATAAAAGGTATACAATCAGTATTTACATGTATCAAAAATAATGTATCATTTCATTTCAGAGCAATGTGCTACCTTTGAAATGCCAGTGTTTATCCCATTATATTAATGTTCAAGCCAGGGAATTCCTCCAAATTATGCACATACCATCATCCCATTTTCTTAATCAACATTGATTACAAAATTCTTGCTAATTGACTCAATTGTGTTATGCCTGTCTTGACTCATCCAAATCAAACAGGGTTTATTAAAATTCAAGTTTCCTGTAATAACATCAGATTGTACACTGATATGATCCATTTGCTTAGAGATAAACTGGATCAAATTGTATATTTTGTACATGCAAATAAGTAAATGTGGTCAATGGGTATAGAAATTTTAGTGTAGAATTAGCGTTAATAAAAATGGCATTTCATTTTGTTCATAATTCTAGTTATGTTTGAGCTAACATTACTGGGGGAAATTCATGTGATCAACAATAAAAAGAGCTGAAATTATGTATTTGACTATTTTAATAGTTAAAAGAGATATCTTTTTTTTTTAATAAGTTAGGATCTTTTGTATGATTGAATTTAATCTTGAAAATGCAACAATCCACAGGTTGGCCCAGCAGGTCATACACTCATTCATGCTTTCAATTTCCCAGTTCCTTCTCCAGTATTTCCCAACACTCTCCTGTTTCTATGGACTTTTTTACCCTAAAGACATAAAGAAACTGCTTTTGCTGTTGAGTCATAGCTGGGGCTGAAAGGTGAAAAGGTATAGAAAGAACAAAAAGCAGACAGCTAAACTTTGGCCTCACCATCAGAATCTGTTCTCCTGAGGAAACAGAGAAAGGGCCCCATTCCTTGGACTTGGCTCCTGCAGACTCCCACTGCTGCTCTTGCTGCCACCATCACTGCATCTGCAGGATTCCCTAGAGTCTATATGAGGAGAGACCAATTAACAAAGAGAAAAAAGTTTATTTCCTTTTTCTCTCTCTGAGCTTTAATAACACCCTTTCAGGCTAGAACTAAAGTTTTCCTGTTTTGTTTGGTTTGTTGTTGTTTGTGCCACAATGCTAGTCTGAGGATCCCCACAGAGTGAGTTGAAATCAAGGAATACTATGGATATAGAAATGTTAAACTTACAACCAGTTTGGAGAGACTTTGATTTATCATGTTCTGTTTCAGTCAGCCTGTTGCTGTTTACATTTCAGACTCCTCAAAGAGCTGGGTCATGCATTCTTCCAGATTTTATTGAGCTCTGTTGAGAGAAAGCAGTGTACTAATTTCATCTTACACAAAACTGGAAAATCCCCAGTTATATATATTTTTTCATTATATTGCTTTTCAAATAACAAATGTATCACTTTTATAACTGGAAACACAAATCTAAAAATTTTTGTTTTTAAAACCATATAAATCTGACACTACAGAGTAACACTGGAAGCTCAGCTATATGTGATATTGGCAAGTTTTTTTAGTAATGTTAAGAATTACATTTTTGTACATTAAATCTAGGCAGAAAATGCAGAATTTATTTTTCACATATGTTCATTAAAATATCTTTATTAAAACAATTAAGATTATTTTCACTGACATCTGTGTATTATAAATAGATACTAAGATATAATTACATGCCTGACTTTAGATTGAAGATTTAAAGGTTTATATATATAATAGCTTATATAAATTATAAGTTACTCAAAATAACAAATATGCAAAGTCACATACATTATGTAAATAATACTTTCAATACATTTCCAGGTCGTCTTAACTGATACCACTATTCTTCTACTCCTTTTAAAAACATTGATTCCTCTATATGCCATAATAAAGTGGGAAAGTTTATTTAACACTAATGTGAAATACTGAAATTAAACTAAAAGCATGACTTCAAGTATAACAGTTTAACCTAAATCCCATTTGTAGTCACTAAGCATATAGAGTCTAGCATCTCAGTGCCACACACCAGAGCAAAGTACTCTATCTCGATATACATGTACTTTTGCAGGTGATGGCTTACTGTTTGATATGTATCAAATATGCAGTAATAAATTACCTGTTTGTTTTCTATAGATATAATATTTTTGCAGATAGTGAAATTGTCACTTTTTTAGAGACTAAATATTCTTGAATTCTAGTATTTAAGAATATAAAACCATAGAAGAAAAATATTGTTTTTAAAATGGTAATGAGCATTGTACTCTTAATAATTTCAGACAACAAAAATTAAAATATTACAAATAGTAAGTATATGAATAATCTTGTATTTAATTTGTGCTATTTTTAAGATAAGAAAAAAATATAACCTAGGTACAGCAGTAATATTCAGAACTGACCTTAAACATGTACAATTTTATAACTTTTGTCAAGGATTAGTGTTTCATCATTTAGATATCAGGTACTGCACTGCCATTATCACATAATTTGTATTGGAATTATTTAGAATAATGGAAAAATGACAAAGTACCAATCAGAAACTGTATTTTAAGATAGTGAAAAAGATTCAATATGCTATTGGATTGATAGAAGAAGAGGGAACAATTTAGAAATGTTATGTTCATCTTTTTCTTCTTTGCTTTACTAACACTGTCAATTGAATTTAGTTTTCTTATTCTATGGAGTATTCCCTATAGTCTCTTTCTCAAATATGACTGTTAGTAGCATTTTTAAATTTTGTGTATACAAAATTTTCAGTACTATTTATGGAACGTGGATATGGATCTTTGGCAAATACAGTGAATAATTATACTCTTAAATTTTCAAAAGAAAATTGTGAGGTTCAAATTTAATGTTACTATTTTATCAACTTAGTAACTAGAAACATTCCTTTGCAGTCAGATCAAATATGTATATATTTAAAGTCTACTTCCTATAAATAAATCTTGGAAGTATAAGTTGTACTGTGTAAAACTTGTCGATGCCAAGATAGCTTAGAAAATTGTTCTCAGAGATGAGTTTTCCTCTAAGACTATGCTTCATTAATCTGTAGATCTTTCCTTTAAAACACATTGATGTGCATATTTTTATCATAGAAACACCCACATATGAGTAGATAATATTGATGGCATAAATGTAGTAACCTACAGACTCCCACCATTCCTACCCTAATCCTTTACTCCCAAAGTCAGGCAACATATATTTTGACGATCCTTCCACAATTAGTTTCCCCACCATTTCAATTTTTTTTTTTTACTTAACAATATTATTTCAACTTTAACTATTATGTATTCAATTCCTCTTGTGACTGTTTAGATTTAACATCCTTACAACACTACCATCTTCCCTGGTTTAGAGAGAAGCCCATTCCATCTTTTTGGGGCAGACTGCAAAAGCAACTACATTTCTCCTTTGATGAATAATTTCATACTGTAAGGGTCTATTTTCCCTCAAGCATCATGTTTCCAAAAAGGAACATCTGTGCTGGTGTTTTGGTATTAAAACTGGTTTGGATTGATTTATTCCTACTGAATTCTGGAGGTGGTGCCTAGTCTTAAAATAAGTTACATGAAACAACTCTGTTCTTAGTTTTGACTTTCAGTTTGAATCTCAGTTACCAAATAGGCAGGAAGTAATGTCTATTGCATAATCCTCTAACAAGTTATATAAACTTTTTTAACCAATAATCACTTTGACTTTCAATTAATTAGTGATTTACTGCCAAACATTGTTTAATGATAAAAATTCCATATTCATTGTGACCAAGAAGAACTGACAAAATTGCAGACTCAGTTCACTGGGGCATTTTCAAAGTAGGATGCAATGTATGCAAGAGTAATAAAGTTCAGGAAATATTTAGAGTACATGTATACTTACATGTACCTATAGCAAGGTTTTCTAAAGTTTTTATTTTCTGTGCAAACTTTATAAATATGGGAAGAAAAGGTTATACTTTCATATATAATAATAAACATTTCTGAGTAAATTAGAGTTTAAGAATGCCTTATGACATTAATAATTTAGTGCTGTGACTAAATCTCTAGGACAGAAGTATGTAGGGTTTTCTAAATCCAATATGATATATAATCCATTGGAAAAGTTTTATAAAACTATTATTCTATAGAAGGCTATTTTGAAATACTGACTTTGTGAGAATAACCTTTAAAGGAAAAAAGATTCAAAACACATTTGAATAAAAAGAAAATAATATGATTTATAATATACTTTATTCATATAAATTAAAGGCCAAATGCACAATACACTACCAAAATATGTGCATATTTAATGTTTTATATCAAAGCTTACAAAGGTGCCTGTAAGGTGGAAAAGGCGTGAACATATAAGCAATATCAATGAGGGAAACTTCCATTAATTCAAAAAGCATTAGCAATTGTAGTTCAGCATTATTAAATAATACTGGTTGAACAAACTATCGAAAAATCACACTTTGAAAGAGTTGTTAGAGTTCTGAGGATGCAAAGAAATGTATTTACCTAGTTACAAAAGAATTTTAGAAGAAAGTAGCCCCTTAGTCATAGAGGAAGCAGCTTAAGCTTCAATAAACTTACATGTCTATGCTTTCAGTGTCAAAAGCAGGAAAATCCAAAACCATTTCGAGAGCCATGCATTTAGAAAGCTCAATGTCTCCGTTCAAGGCAGCGATGATATCTGTTGAGGAAAAATACTAATGTTATCACAATTAAAAGAATAAAATTAGTATTATTAGAAAAAAAAAAGCAGCTCAGTCCCTCTAGCTCTAATGTGGTTGTTCACAGTGCTTTGCCAAAACAGACATGCGATAGAGAGATACATTCTTTTTTTCTTGTTTATGTCTACTTCACTAATGTAAAAGTTACATATAGTATAATGCACTAATTTATTTGTACAGTTAAATGAGGTTAAAAATACATTCTTATTTTAACACCAAAATTAAGAAATATCACATATCCACATATTATTTTTTTTTTTCTTTGTAGGCATTCCCCCCTACCCCGCAGCTCACTACCACTGATCTATTTCCTGTTACTACAAATTGGTTATGCAAAATCTAGAATCTACATAGATTATATATATATACAAAAATCATATAGATTATATAGTGTTTCCATTTGAATCCAATTTCTTTAAATAATCATAGTACTTTCTTTGGTTACTAATCTGTAGTTCATTTTTATTTCTAAGGTATATACTATTTTGTGCATGATATGTGTATACTCTGAACTGTGGAGATTGTGACTAGTTTTGGAATGAGTATGAATAAAGCTATTATGAACATTACAAATCGTGTGTGTGTATATATTAGAACTTTCTTGGACAAGTGCATAGTACTGAGATAGTTCAGTCCTATGATGCATTTATGCTTAATTTCATGAGAAACTTTCCAGTAGCTTCCCAAAGTGGTTGTGTTATTTTAAATTTCCATCAGCAATGTCTGACTTTCTAGTTACATCACAGTATAGCCAATACTTGATATTGTTTTGTTTTAACCAATCAAGCAAGGTGGACTGGTATTTCATAGATTTTATTTGTATTTTGTGATGGCTATGTTAAGAATCTTTTAGGTAATAACTTTATTTTTTTTCTTAAGTGAACTATCATTTCAAATATTTTGTCAACTTTCAATTGAGTGCTTTTTTTTCCTGATTGACTGCTACAGTAGTTAACTGGTTAGAATATAAAACTGTGATAAACATATCAAAATGTTTATGTATTAAAATAACCAATACAGTACTATTACATTGATAAATATATATAAAATATATTATATATATTTATAATTTATTATAAATATGTTTATTATATTTATTATATAATTTATTATAAATATATTTATATTTTATAAATATATTTTATGTATAAAATAAATATACATAAAAGTTTGATAAAGATATATAAAATATATTTTATAAATATATTTATTATTATAAATATATTTATTATTATTATATAATTTATTATAAATATATTTATATTTTATAAATATATTTTATGTATAAAATAAATATACATAAAGGTTTCTCACATTTAAGGTTTAAATTTCATTGTTTTAAATATGTTATTTAAGAACAGATGCATTTTACTTTGATAGAAATTAATTTATAATACCTTGTTTTTTTCCAAGGTAACATTGGTTTACAACACTGTATGTGATTCATGTGTATATCACCATCCCACATGACATCTACTATCAAAACACAAATAGTCCTCCTCCACTGAACCCCTCTCCACAATTTGCTCTCCACCTACCCACTCCTTGTCTGGTAGACTTATACAGAGACATTTCTAGAGTTTGTTATTGTTTTAGTTTTATCTGAAGTTTTAGTTTGTTTCTCTATATTCCAAATATAGTCGAAACTATCTGACATTTATTGTTATCCTTCTGACTTATTTACCTTAGCATTATCCCCTCTAGTTTCATCCATGTTGTCACAAATGGCAAAGTATATCTATTTTTGTAACTGAGTAGTATTTCACTATACTACATCTTTTTTTAAATCTTTTTAAATATAATTTTAAAAAATTTACATATATTTGACATCAATTGTAATCCCCATGTATTCCCCATCACCATAACACCAGTGCACCATCACCTCAGTCCCCCGTGCTCCCGTCTGCCCTCCACCTTTCCCCTCTTCCCTCCTCATCAGTGTCCCCAGTTTGTCTTTGTCTTTTCATTTTTGATTTTTGTTTCTTTCTTGTTGTTGTTATAATTATTACTGTTCTTATTCCTTTCCTTGATCTTTATTTGGTCCTTTATATTCCTCCTAGGGGAGGAACCATCTGGTATTTTTCTTTTCCTTCTGACTTACTCCACTGAGCATAATCCCTTCCAGTTCCATCCATGTTCCTATGAATGAGTCTAGTTTTTTGTTTTTGATTGCTGAGTAGTATTCCATTGTGTATATGTACCACAGCTTCCCAATCCACTCATCTGTTTTTGGGCATTCAGGTTGTTTCCAGGTCTTACCTATTGTAAAGAGTGCTGCTATAAACATCAGGGTGCAGGTATTCTTTTGAATCAGAGTTTTTGTGTCTTTTGGGTATATTCCTAGGAGTGGGATTGCTGGAGCATATGGAAGTTCCATTCTGAGTAGATTGAGGAACCGCCATACTGCTTTCCATAATGGTTGGACCAGCTTGCATTCCCACCAGCAGTGTAAGAAAGTTGCTTTTTCTCCACATCCTCGCCAACATTTGTTGTTGCTACTTTTTTTGATATGTGCCATTCTCACTGGGGTGAGGTGGTATCTCATAGTGGTTTTGATTTGCATTTCTCTGATGACTATGCTACATCTTAATCCACTCATTAATCTTGGGCACTTAGGTATCATTTGCTATTTAAATAATGCTGCATGAACATATGTGTGCACATGTCCCTTTAAATTAGTATTTGTGCATGCCTAGGAGTGGAATTAAGGATCATTTGGTAGATCATTTCCAATGTTTTGAAAACCATTCACACTATTTTCCATAAGATCTGGGCCAGTCTACATTCCCACCAACTGAGAAAGGAGGTTCCATTTTATGTCATTATTAACATATGTTCCTAGATTTTTTGATAGGGGCCATTCTCTTATGTGTGAGAATGGTATGCCATTGAGGTTTTGCAGTCCATGAAGGTAGGTAATAATAAGAATTTTCCCCCCATATTCTGGTTGGCTACCTGTAAGCCTTCCTTGGAGAATTGTCTATTTAAGTATTCTGTTCATTTTTTGATTAGTTTGTTTTCTTTTTCAATATTCCCCTTGTTGGATATGTGTTGTATAACTGTATTTCCCATTTGGTAGCCCCTTTAAAGTTCATCTGCTATATCATAGCACAGTAGGTACTATATCTTTATTAGAATATTCCATAGACTAAAATAACACTATGACTATTACTTTTATAGTTTCAAAACAAAAAATGCTGAACTTTCCTATATTTTACTTCATGGTACTTATAGCATTTCTGCAATTTTGTAATTTTCAGTACTCAGCATTGAATGTGCTTAAATAATTCCAAGTTCTCTGAAACAGAAAGATGATAGAATTCCACCCTTTAAGTATATGTTACCATACCTTATTCACCAAGTCACCCATAATCCTCCACAATCTATATTAAATAAAATCTGTACTAAATTATGAATTTCTTTGAAAAATGCATTATTTTCACACAGCTAGTTTTCTTATTTCTTGATTTTTTACCTTCTTTACCCTCACTTACAAAGCAAGATATTACCTTTTAATAGCTCTCTACTCAACTCCTCTCTATTCACTTTGCAGTTCTTGATTATTCTATATACTACCTTATGCATTCTAGGATGAAGCCCAGATATGTAAATACATGCTAAGATTATGTAAGAAAAAGTTAATTGTCTGATCTTCTTTCAATATATATTTTGGAAAAGTATGCTTATTTTTCATTTTTTTGATCCTCACTTTGACAACAACCTGTGTTTATATACTGTAAGCTTAGAGATCAAATTTCAATTTGATTTCAACTTGTATATCAGCATATTGTTATTCTATGTTCCCTTTCTGTAATCTCAAAGTAATTAACACTATGACTCTGTGAACACCACTTTTATGTTATTTCAAAACCAAAAAAAAGCTATATTTTCCCATATTTACTTCACATTTCTTATAGTGCTCTTGCTTTTTTGTCATTTCCAGAACTCACCTTTGAATGTACTGAAATAAAACCAACTTCTCTGAAACAGAATTTCAATAAGCTGAAACTTAGAATTACTTTACATGATTCTGGCAAGTTGTCTTGTTCATTCTTATTTATAGCTCTTAGAAAATAACAACTATGCTTGATTTTGAGCATAGAAAATACCAAAATGTTATGTTATCCTTCTGGAGAAATTCCAAGTAAACTATTTTTTTATCATAATGGAGGAATTTTCAACATTTTCTTAGAGAAATTTGTTCTAGAAACATGAGTTCTTCTTGATAGAAACAACCATAAAAAATGTAGAAAGAAATGAATATATGATATAATAGAGATGCTAACTGTGGCTGCAGTGGCTATCACATACAGTAGATATATGGATAAAATCAAAATGCTGTACACTTAAATTTACAAAATAGTATATAACAAATATATTCAAAATATTTTAAAAATTAAAGAGATTGCAAAATAAATGAAATAAACCACAAAAGATCAACTTGTCTTCACCATCATTTTCCACCTAAGTGAACACTCATGTGCAATTATTCACTAAGAAGCCAAGGACAGCCATTTGTAAGGCCATATCCTAACCTCCACATGCCTCCTCTAATACTTGAAATAACCAATTTGTCCTCTATCACATCTTTTTTCATTAACAGTTGTCAATTTATTTTTAAAATTGTAATTAAAAGTAATAGAAATTAAGAGTAAGATAAAGTAAGTTCTCTGGACTGCATTGGAGATTTAAATGATGAAATGCATTTTTTTCTTAAGAAGCCTTTTAGCATATTTTTATTCATGATTTTTCAGAAGGATACAGTACTCTAACCATTTCCAGATTCCCTAACTGTAGAGAAAAAAGTAATTTGGAATTTAGCCATGTTCCTTTTAACTAATGGGTCATGTTTGATAAAGTGTTTGACATGCAAAGGAAAACTAATCCAATTCCCAAGTCAAGTCATTGTGTATTTAACATCTTGTTTAGCTAACGAAATCATCTTACTCTGGAATACATCTTTCTGAATTTTATATGCAAATAACAGTATTAAATTTTTTTGTCTGTTTCATAGCACACCACCTAGACACTAACACTGAGAATAAGCAGGGAGGATATTAAAAAATGTAATGGTTTATATTTAATAACTAGAGACTGTATGGGGCATTCCCTTATTAAATATTTGCCATCTGCTAGAAAACCAGATGGTCAACCTGTTCCTTGATAACGTGGTTCACAGTATTATATTAGTTTTGCTCTTATGGAAAAACAATTTTTTAAAACGTAGAGAAAAGCTTTTATATAAACAGTTTCTATACAAGATTTTAAACACTAATTTTAATCTTTCAGAAGTTGTACTTACAGTGGCCAGTTCCATAATTTGTTTTCTTCAAAAAGCTACAAGTTACTTGAGCAGGAACTACTGAGCCAATGCATTAATGATTGCAGCATTTAGGTTAATTGGAATCATCTAAGGACTTTGCTAAATGGTGAATACTCTCATGTTATCATAAATTTGCTGAATATATGGGACCTAGGGAAATGTGTTGGCCCCCTCAATTTAATGTGGAAGAACAAAATTTTTTCTTTTCCATTTATCATTAAGAACAGTGAATATTAAGGATAACAAATGTCAAAGCAGTCTTAGGATATAATGGACATAATTCATATATTTAAAATAGATTATTATTGTACCTGTATAGCAAAAAATTAACTACTTTTCATATTTGGGGTAATTTAAGTAGTAATTTTCTACTAAGCTATAAACTTTGTGAACCTACCAAATCAAAATGAATATGTATTAAAATTTGGCCAGATTATGGTAGAATTCATAATTTGTCACTGTTATGGAACAATAAAAATCTGAATTTAAAAACCATTTCTAACAGAAATATAAATATTTATTAGAATTACACAAAAACTGAAAAATAGATGGCAAGTGAGAAGTCATGAATAATTCATAGTCTTAGAAGTTGGCTTATGACTACCTTCCCTTTTTTTAATCTTCTATAATTACTGTCCTTTTCCATTTAAAATTGTAGTAAGATTGTATAAAACAACATATTTGATGTTGTATGTAACTTGAATTTTACATATTTTAAATTTAAGTATAAATAAAAATTGGTATCAAAGAATATAGTTAAAATTTCATTAGAGCTATAACTTTTTCAATTTGGTTCTAGTTCATTTTTTCACTGTGGTTACATTATTATATTATGAATCCTACTCTCCAAGGATTAATCCAAAAAATGGATTAGTAAGGTGTCATGATCTTTAATATTTTAAGAAAAGTCAGCAATCATTTGTGCAGCACACTGTGGATAAAAAAAAAAAAGTCATCTGTAGATTCATTTTCCTACTAAATGAGAAATAATTCATAATTCTTGTGTTAAGCACAGTATCACTATTGCAACTCTGCATCTCAGTTTAATTCCTCAAGTGTATACCTATAATTTGACATGACAGCATAAAACAACATCAAAAACTTTTATGTATTCATGAGTGCTGATGGGTTAAAAAATGAAAGCAGTAAAGGAGAGTGGATAAAAGTACTTTCTGTATCAGACAGCCTGGTTTCACCTCTCACAACTGGTGTTTTTTTTAAGATAGCGTAATATCTTTGTACCTCATTTCCTCATATACATATGAATGCATACAGATGAAATTATAAAATATGTACAAAGAAAGTGATTAGAAAACATCTCTTTAAACATCTTAATCCACCAATAAATGTAAATTAGTAGTTACAATACAATTAGTAGGCTTGCTTTGCTTGTCCTGGTGGATAAAACTAATCTCTTGCTACAAAGATCAAAATAAATGGACAGCTATAGTGTAAGTCATTAATATTAGTGATGGAAAAATAAAGTTTAAGTTCACAGACTCATTCTGCTGAGACCTCTAAAAATGCCTTCTATCCAGGGTCACCTTTTTTGTTCTGAGCTACGCAGAACCTCAGGGTCACTACTTTGACTACTCCTGGCTTCTTATACATAGGTGATTTTACAATATAGGTCACATTTTTTGTGTTAACTTTAATTAAATTTAAGTGCTGAAAGCTTATGGTAAGGCCACTATAAATAGTGTTTGCAACATTTCCACAAAAGCTGTAACTATAAAGGTAAGGCAAAACTTATCAGTAATGTGATATGTACATATGTATAAATAGATGATGCATGTACAATTATATAAAATTACCTTTAATATGAAAATGTGAATTGATATGACAACCTATTATTTGGGTTTGTCGTCAAACAAATTTAAAAAAAAAATCCATTGTGTGGGATATGCTGATGATTGTGCAGGCTCATTCCTGGAATTTTAAATGGATGTACCATAATGCCAAGGGTAGTTCATTTTATACTATTCATCAAAAAGCTATTGCCTAGAATACAAGTTCTGACCCCCCTCTTCCTTCAACGAAAAATCTACCTGTGCCAACTCTTGCATTAAGAATATGAATTATGTGACAGCAGCTGTAGTTATGTTCAAGTGGATGCCTATTTTGGCAAGCACTTTACATCAACCTGGATCTGCCTGACATAAGAGTAGGCATATTTATATTCTTTTTTTTTGAATACTGATAATGTAATATTTATTGTCTGAAAGACATACCTCTATTCTGTTGCACATTATATTTATTAATTATATTTGCATGCAGAGAAGGGTGAAAAGATTGATGAAAGTGGTTGATTCCTGTCTGAACACGTTGATCCACATACTGTTCTTATTGCTTTATTTGGTAAAGTCTCACCTACATTCAATCTTAACATCTTAAATCTTATCTAAAGCATTTTGGGCAATTGAAAAAAACCCTTATTTTTATACTTTTTTACTATAATATCTTCCCAGATTTATACCTTGTAATACCAAAGCAAAATGCATATATTTTCTTTGGTCTTATTGTTAGCTAGCAGACTAAGGGACACCCTGGGCCCCCCAAACTTTTATACTTTAAAGATTATATTCTTAGAGTGTAAGATCTTTTAATAGCATGATTGTGCATAGAAAGGAAAGAAGTGATAGGATGTAGTTTCCCAATGAAACACCCAGTAAACTGTGCTCTGATGGGTAAATGCCCAGCCAAACAGGGTTGGCCCAGAGAAGGGCTACGTAGGCCTGAAATGTTGCTGCAAATCTAAAGCACCTTCTGGTAGGGAACTATAGGAAAGGGGAAAAGGGAACAGGCAAGTCTGGAACAAAGGAACAAAATCAAAGTATAAATCAAGGCAATAACTGTCATTGTCAGCCTCTCCACATGTCTCTTACCCACTTCTCTTCCAAGCATGTCTATGTGTCTCGACTCCATGCATCTCTTCCATGAATCCCAAGTCCCTGGCAGAAAAGTAAGCCTTCTTTCACCCATCTCTCCTCCTGTGTCTCCCTCAGTGTTCTATAGCTTCATTTGGCCACTCACTATGTGCATTGGGGAATCTGGAAACTCCTCTTCTTATGGAGATTCCTCCATTACATTACTTCTATGTTTACCATACTTTTTAAACTAAAAACTGAGGAATGAATAAGATAAACTGTTTTTAATCAGGCTTTAAGAAAATGTGTCCTATATGCTGTACCTGCTTAGCTTTGTGAAATAGAGGAATGATTATTTAGAGAAATAGTGGATGTTTTGAGATTTTCATTTCATTAAGTGTGTTGTTAATGTAAAATATATGGTTACTTTGAAATTATTACTTCAGTAACACATGTTCACTTACATCTAGTACGTAAAATCCACAGTAATTTTTCCATAGTCTCTTAAAATCTGTAAATGTGCAGGCATTTTGTACCTCAACATTTCTTAAACTATGTTTCACTGTCCCTAGTTCTTGCCATGTGATTAGTTTCTATGTAAAACCAAAAGCCAAGGTCAAAAGATGATGGGGCAATGGTGAGTTCTAAACAAAATTTGAGTTTTCATTATTTTAGAACTCTTCATAACATTTAATATGCATTGTGCATAGCTAAGAGAAAAATAGCCCAAGTAAGTCTCTTGAATTTATTTAACAATTATGTGCTTCTTTTTCTAACCAGATTAACTGCCTGCTTAAAAGTAAGTCTTCAATATATACATTTCAGGAGGGTTATTTTCATAGTCTAGGTTAATTGAAAATTGTTTAAAAATGAGTGTTTTTTGCTATTTCATGTTAAGCTTTAAATTCTAATATAAGAATTTACAAATGAATGATACATATTACAATGTAGCAATGTGATACCTTGGGCAAAAATGAAAATAACACAGGGTTAATTGTTTTAGATATGCCATTTAAATTTTCTTTAAAAAATAGATTTATTTATGCATACAAGAGCTGGGGTACAGAGAGGGTAGCAGAACAGGCAGATCAACTGAATTACACTCTGAGGGGAGCAGCGGGCGAGGCAGGAGAGGTCTGCTGCACCATGTGGGTCCCCTTCCTGCCTGGAGATCAAACTTGAGCTGGTGTGCTGCGGGTGCTTCACAATGCAGTGCTCAACCCACTGCGCCACCAGGGAGGTCCCACCCTTTCAATTTTTTTTTTTTAATGTGGATTTTAGATTCATGTATTTGAAAAACTTTTTTTAGAGGATCTTTTTAGTTGGTGTGATATTTTTGTCTTTTTAAATGTTGGATATTTTTTCCTAGACTCATGAAATCAAAAGTCATAGTTGTGGCATAGGTAAGCACAATCTTTTATTTTGCCTTCATTATTCTTATTTTGTAATACAGCTTACAATATTATGTAATTTCAGTACAAATGCAATAGTTGTAAACAGGTTGTGAGTAAACAGCTTTTGAATAAAAAGGATGTAAGTTTTGGTAAACATCCATTTCAAGTGACAGGTATAGATGCATGCAGGTATAGACCTAGTAAACTTACACATCAAAGGCTTAGTGTTCAACGTATATAGCACATAATATTCTACAGTGAAAAGGGATTTTGGATAATCTAGAAGTCCACTAACTAGAAGTCTAGAGAGACTCTCCAATATATTAGTTCATTGTTTTGCCCTGTAACACAGGTATAAAATGTTATATGTTCATTAAGGAACAAAGAATCTAAATATCAAGATGGACAGGTATTACTTTTCATGGTATACTATATAAAGGCAAACTCATCTGATAACAAATTACAGGGACTGAAGGTAGGGTTTGACACTCATTAGACAATTAGTATCTGCTGAAATTGAATTAATGAAAAGTTTATTTAATATTGATAATTTATTAATTTTATTAATATAATGGAGTGATATTCACCATCTTTGAAGCCTACTTTTATATTTTCTGACTTAACTATCCTATAGGAAGGAATTTAGAGGTGAATTAGTAAGTGTCATTTTCAAACTGGGGGAATATGAAGAGGGATCTAACCCAAGGTATTATAAAGGAGCAAAAATTGGCCTCCCGCAATATTTTAGCAAAGGTTGATTTCAGGGGAGGATCCCGAGGCTGGGTAAAGGTTGCTTCTGAAAAGGTGCTTACATATAAACTTATCCCTGAAGGATGTCTCGCTCACATTACTGTTTAGACCTACTTTCCTCAACTATTTCAATGGAGAAGGCAGAACTTAAATCTGCGTAACTTTTTCATCACACTTTTCTTGGTAAACTCCCTACTGACCTATTTTCTTTTCTTTTTTTAAATTTTTATTTATTAATTATATTTGACATCATTTGTAGTCCCCAGGGAGTACCCGCCACCATTTCACCAGTGCACCATCACCTCAGTCCCTTGTGCATCCTCTGGCCTCATCCCCGTCTTTGCCCTCCTCCCTTCCCTCCCCACCCCGTGGTCCCTTTGGTTTATCCTGGCTTTTTGGTCTTGTTGTGTTGAGTTTTTTTGTTTCCTTTTGGTTATAAATGCTCAATTCCTTGAGCTTATTCTTTTGTTATTATTGTTCTTTCATATTCCTCCTAATAGTGAAGCCATCTGATATTTTTCTCTTGCCTTCTGACTTGTTTCACTGAGTATAATTCCTTCTAGTTCCATC
>JAGFMF010011573.1:5019193-5099968 GCA_019455555.1 Galemys pyrenaicus | reverse complement strand
GATTAGCTTGCATTCCCACCAGCAGTGTACCAGGGTTCCTTTTTCTCCACATCCTCGCCAGCATTTGTTGTTGTTGTTGTTTTTAACGTGTGCCATTCTCACCGTTGTGAGGTGGTACCTCATTGTGGTCTTGTTTCTTCCCCACAACTTCACTTACCTTAGCTGTTTAAGATGGCTTGTGACACCATCCGGCTAGTCACATAGTCTTTCTTTCTAAGACTATCCATGTATACAAGAGGAATACATATCATTATTAAACTTCTTTTCCCTTTTCTTCTTACCAGTCATTCTGATGCTTATTTGACTGTTTGCTAGCCTGGGATAACTCAAAAGGGTATTGGATGATATCCTTTGTACCCCAACCATATCAAATATTGGGGAAGCCTACTCCAATCTAATCTACTTCAAAGAATGGAATCTGTGTGAATTGTAATTTTCTTGAATACCCAGGAAAATAATAAGTTGGTTTGTGAAAATGCATACTGAAATAGTGTCATAATAGCTTGAAAAATTTATATGTATATATATACATATATATTTCTTTTGTTGAGGTATCATTGGCTTATGATACTGTGTATTATTCACAACTCTTTTTTTTCTTTTTTTACTTCTTCTGCTCAGTTTTTTAGGGGAGATAATACCCTTAGATGTATGTTGTCCACATATACCCAACGTTAACACACACATAAAACCAGGGTCCTGTCCATGGGTAAATTATTCATTAGTCAAACAATAAATAGAAATTTCATAACAAAAAGATTGCAAGATTCTAAATATAAAGTCAATAATTGATGACTGCAAATTAATAACAACATGAGAGCTGTAAATCAGTTTGAGAAAGTTTGAGCTCATATCTTTAGGAGTTGTTTTAGTTGGTAATTCCATTGAAATAGTGGGGATTAACAACCACAGTAACTCCTGGGTCTATCCAATAGCTCGTTGATCCTCCTGTCTCACACATCTGCTCTAAATCATTGATGACTTCAAAGAATCATTCTTCCTGATATCCCATCATAATGGGAAAAATGAAACTGCACATATATTACTTTTTGATTCAGAACTGAATTTTAAAGTTCTTTTTACCTAACTTTCTATCTACACCTGGCTTAAAATAAATTCTTTATATTACATTCCCCATCTCTTTTAACATTCAGTAACAATAAAGCAAACTGAGTACCACACTTAGGTGAAGCAGTGGAATCAGAAGGTGAAGTAGTTGCCTAGCAACCTCACCTGTGAGTAATTAAGCATCTCTTGCAAATTGCTGGATTTGGCTTTAAATTCTTGGCCTTGGTACAAATAGGTATTTGGACTAGTTGGACTCTGCTTAACTATTTCATTAAAGATTATAGTGTCTGAGATGGTCAACAAGGTAAGAGGATCTTATCACCAAAGATTTGTTTTTTCACAGGGCGCGTGTCTCACTCCCTTACTTGCAGTCAATACATATCAACATATGCAGATAATTATAGATGACTGTGACTGTCATACATGAAAAACTATATTTCCTCTTAGTAATCCTCCATACAACATTGGTTTTCCACTCCTACCTAGCTTTTGTCTTATTTTGCCCTAGGTCAATACTAAAAATACATGCAATAATTCAGCTCAGGTACTCTGATAACAGGACAAGCCATCTATATAAGGATAAGGCAGGTTTAAATACTTAAAGAATGTTATAAGCTCCATAAGTATTCTTCCAAATGTGAAGAACTTAAAAATCATTTCAAGCTACTAAAAATAAGCTTATTATGTGGAAAGTTAACCCATTTTAATGACCTTTCATAATTATGCTCTCAACTTCTGAAGAACCCTATCCCTAAAGAAGAAAATAGGGCAAATATGATTAATACTGATTTGCATATATGAATGTTGCTGAGACAGTGACTCTTGAAAGTTCTCATCACAAGAAAGAAATTGTAACTATGTGAGGGGATAGGTGTTAACTTATTATGGTGATCATTTTCAGTATATACAAGTATCAAATCATTGTATTGCACAGCTTAAACATAGTGTTATATATCAATTGCATCTCAATAAAAATTAGTTCTTATTGGGAATAAAGAAAATATATTCACTAAAGAGCATTCTCTGAAACACATCATGAGAACAAAGACTTTGGAATGTTCTCAGTTAATTAAGATTATTAAATTAGGTTTACAGAACTATATTTAACTTATGAACCTTGATACATATCAAAATACTAACCTTTGGAACTTAAATAAGGTCAATGTAAGAAGCAATAATAAAAATCCAAACTTAATTTATAATGACAATAATTTCATAGTTAAAATAACAATGATATAAAGATTAAATGATTCAACAATATCATGAGATAAGGAACAAAAAATGTGAAGGTGATGGTGTAGCTGCAAATCCAATAAGAGGAGCCTGTAAAATAGATATTTAGACTGTCTTTATAGAAAAATTTTTGATACAATCAATGATAAAGGCATGTCAATCTACAGGGATCAAATGTAGATTATCAACATTTTAGAAAAGACAAATAAAATACTTAAAATTATGGAAAAAGTAATTTCCAATTGTAATATGTGGAAATATACTAATTTATAAAAAGAGAAACAATTTTTTAGAGACAAAAGATGAATAAGGTGAAGTATATTTTAGAAAGATGCAGTAGTGTAAATTGTCAGTATCTAGTAAATCATGAAAGGATTATCATCAAGGGAGTCAGAAAGGGTTTGAAAGCAACGAAATAATATCATTTTTAGAAGCAGCAGCCTGTCTCTAAGTTGTCAGTGTCAGCAATAGGTATGTTACCATGGGAACCAATAAAGCTTAATGGTAACTTGATTATTTACAAAAGCTTCTTGGTCGTTTCTGTGACACGTATCTCTTGGCAGTTGCCCAGAAATCTTGAACATTTTAAATCTTGAACAGAACTAAGAAGTCAATATATCAACATGAAATCAGGCACCAGCAATATTGTCAAATACCACTCTTGATATGCTTTTGTAATTTTCTATGAATTTTGGCATTAACACAAGCTCATACATCTCTTTGAAAAGAAGATTTGGGATTTAGAGGATATCAGAGAAATACAAGGAAAATGTATAAAACTTTGGGTTGTTGGTTTTAACCTGTTCATAAAACTTTTTAGTTTTGTCATCATCGGTAATTTTTAAGCTCTTAGTCTGAATTTTACAACTTATAGATATAACCATGTGACTCATAGAACTGTGATCTGTATATTTATATATCTAAGTGTTTTTGCATACTTCTGATCAGGTAATCAAGAAGTAGGGGTTATTAGTAATATGTCATTTGATATCCCTTATTTTTTTTAAAGATTTATTTATTTATGCATACAAGAGCTGGGGTACAGGCCAGAGTCCCAGGAGGTGAGAGGATTCACCAGACAGAGTGGGGAGCAGAACAGGAAGACTGACTGAACCACACTACTGAGGGCAGCAGCGGGCAATGCAGGAGAGGTCTGCAGGCGCCATGTGGGTCCCCTCCCTGGCCCGTGGCAGGGATGAACTCGTGCTGCAGTGACTGCGGCTTGCTTCATAGTGCATTGCTTAACCCACTGCGCCAGCAGGGAGGCCCTTAATATCCCTTGTTAATTGACCATCCTTTCTGTGATGAATACCATGTTAGGTTCTGTGGCTAAATGCAAACAAAATAAATAGATATCTAAGTTATATATAGCACTGATGAATCATTTGTTTGGCCAAGTAAAACAATATCTCCACATTATTTCCTTTTATACAGAAAGTGAAGCATTTCAAATTTACTTTTTTCCCTTTTTCAGCAGAATTCACTTCATTTTGGTCAGGAGCTGCTTTTCATTTTAGGATTCATATTTTAGTAACACATATACACTCATCTTAACCAAAAGAGCATGATTTAATTTAGTCATTAATATGGTGATGGTGATGTCAACGTATGATGAAAACTGTGTGACTTTTTCCACCATGCCCTTCTTTATGAGACAGTTCTGGCCTTCTTTGTATGAGCTGCTCTCACAAACTTTATTATTGTCTCCTTTAGTCAGAAATTTGATATCTCCATTATCTTTTTCATGAACTTTTATATATATAAAATAAAATATATAGAAGTATAAATATAAATACATATTTTATAAATAAACATATATAATATATTCTAAACTATGGCCTTTACACTACAGCACAGGAGACTACTCTGGATTTTCTAACAGTAATTCTGATCTTGAAAGGGTACAATTGCATGTAGCCTCTTGGGAAGATGTGAGAATAGCTTTTTTCTTGCAGGATATGTGGTTACCATTAAGTGATGCAACCTCTCTAATACCATACTAGATTGTTTAATTATCATTCCACATTTCCGAGTCATGCCTGTCTCCTCTCTTGTCTCTGGTGACTTGACTCATTTCCTAGCTATGCAGAGTAGGCAGATTTTAACTGCCACCACCTCCTCTACAGATTTAGAAGCCCTCTTCAGAAGCTGCACGGGTTTACCAGTTGCTAACAAAAAGGTGGGCTCAAAATGTACACCATATATCTGATATGGGATTTATATGGAAGGGACTTATATGGCCCATATTAAACATCAAAAAACAAAAACAGAAACAACAAATGGTGGTGATGTGGAGAAAAAGAAACGTTCTTACACTGCAGGTAGGAATGTACACTGGTCTAGTCACTATGGAAGACTGTGTGGAGGTTCCTCAAAACACTAGAAGTGGGTCTCCCATATGATCCAGCTATTCCACTTCTAGGAATCTACCCAAAGAACACTAAAAGGACAGTTCAAAAGGGAACATGCACTCCTATGTTTATTACAGCACTATTTACAATAGTCAAGATATGGGAACAAGCTAAATGTCCCAAACAGATAAGTGGATCAAGAAGGTGTGATATATAAACACAACGGAATAGCACTCACCTATCAAAAAAGATAAAGTCATGCCAATTGTCACAACAAGCTAAAGGGAATATACTAAGCAAAATAAGTGAAATGGAAAAACTTGAATACAGATAGTTTCACTTATATGTGGAATGTAGACAAACAGAACAAAAGGTCAGAGAGAAACCTGGCAAGCGGACCATAGATCTGAGCTATCCAGCAGAGGAGAGGGAAAGGAAGATGTGAAGTGGAGGGATGAAACAGTAGGGGAAGAGCATGTTGAATTATAACTATGGTTCCAGAAGGGGGATGAGATGGGATAGGAGAAAAAGGGAAAGGCGGTCTAATAGAAGATTGCTGGGACTTTGGTAGTGCACAGTGAAATAACATAAAATTGTATAGGTACAAACCTATAACTCTAAGACATACACAGTGATATAATTCAACATTATCTCAATAACTAAGAAAATAATAAAAAATAATTGTGTTACACACACACAAACACAAAATATAAATGGTCAGACAAGGAGATATACAATGGGATATATCATAAAGTTGGGGGATTTTAGGACCAAATATCAAGATTAACTTAAATCATTCTGGTGTGAACCAGTGTATTAGTGCAAAGATAGACAAAGAGATGGAGACAAAAGAATAAAAGCTTTGAATCTAGACATATATATATACATATATTTATAAAGTAAATATATGTAATGTAAATATATATAGTCACTTAATTTACTGCAAAAATGCCATGGAATTTCATTAAGGAAAAAAAACATTTTTCAAACTGTTGCTTATCTATAGTGAAATGGTTATCCTTTACTGCATAGGCATACACAAAATTAAAATGGATTATAGTGGTGAGTTAGAAATAATATAAATTCCTGGAGAAAAATATCTTTGTTTTTGCAACTAGTTCACAAAATTAATCACGACAAAGGAAAAAATTGTTGAATTGGACTACAATTAATTAGTAAAGATTTTAAATAGTTCAAATTCCCATTGGCTACTGGTTGGATATAAACATATATGTGCATTATATATAATTTAATATATCTTTCACTTTGGAAACTCTTTAGTAGCCATACTACCAGGACATATGTACATAATATATAACCCAAACACTTTAATGTGCATTCAGAATATTAATATGTATTATATATGTGTGTTATATACACAAGTATGTATATAACAAAAGACAAAGATTTTAAAGTAGCATTATAATTTTGCAATCAAAACTTTCAAGAAAGCCAAACTTTCATTAACAATAGAATGATACATGTGTGGCTCATTCATATAGTGGAACTCTATTCCATAATAATAAGAAAAAACTGCTACCTAATGAATAAGACTTCAAAATATTGATTGTAAAGTTATAGACACATCATCATGCACCATGTTACCCAATGCTTCAATTTATATATAAATAAATTTAAAGCAAACAAAATTGAGCAGTGATTCTGAAGTAGAATTTAAAGTAGAATCAGTTACCTTGCTGGGGGAGTTAAATGACTTAGCGGAGAAAAGTAGTTTTCTGATATTATTCTATTCATCTCAATGGTGGTATGTTTACTCTGTGGCAATAAGTAAAAAATATACTTAAGATTTATCAACTGTTTTATGCTTATTTTAGAGAAATATTTATAAATAATTTTTAAATAGGTATTTTAACAAATCGTTAAACTGTTTTAAATTCTGTATATAGCACAATCTTTGAGCATAAATGGATTACAGGAAAATTAGTAGTGTCCCTTCCTACGTTTTATCATCACCCCAAGGCATATATGGCCATTCTTTGAGAAGTGAGGACTTTAAGATTATTTTTAAAACTAAAGATTTTTAAAAAGTATGACCTTTAAAGTTATTAATACAGTTTTCTCCAGAAGTATATGACTCTGAAATAAATGTCGGTAACTTGAAGATACATAGAATTCTTGTTTTTTTTTTTATTGGACAAAACTATAAGTCATAAACAGATTTCTCAGTCTGTGTCTTGTCATTTTCATCATCTCAGATGACACTCCAATTTTTTCAAGTCATCTTCTGGTTGGGGCATAGACACACTACTTTGTTCCCCTGGCCTCATCGATTGCCTCATGCAGTGATAAACCTGTGAGTTAAACTAGAGACTGTAAATGCTCTTCAAAAATATCTATCCTCATATATTTCCTTCCATAGGAGTTTTCAAAATGAATCTATTTTTAAAAACACTCCCTATCTTCAATATAAGACCATCTATCTACCAATAGATATCTCTGATTATGTAAAATAAACCCATTGCATCTTCAGTTCCTCAGTGTAAGTATCAGCACTATTAGATGGTGGGTGAACTATGTGCTCAAAATGTTAATTCCAAGCAAGATGCACATATATAAAACCAGATTTGGGGCCTCCCTGGTGGCGCAGTGGGTTAAGCAACGCACTATGAAGCAAACCGCAACCACTGCAGCATGAGTTCGATCCCTGCTGCCGGCCAGGGAGGGGACCCACATGGTGCAGCAGACCTCTCCTGCTGTGCCCGCTGCTCCCCTCAGCAGTGTACTTTCGTTGATCTGCCTGTTCTGCTCCCTGCTCTGTCTGTGGTGAATCCTCTCACCCCCCACACCTCTAGCCTGTACCCCAGTGCTTGTATGCATAAATAAATGAATCTTTAAAAAAAACACAGATTATATGTAAATAGTTGTTATAGTCATATAAAGAGGTGTAAGGCATGACATGCCAAGGGAAATAGAAATATATTTTCACTAAATACACAACTCAAGCCTTCATCAGAACTTTAGAAAAACTTTCTTGACTGATTTCTATGCTTTATCCCCCCCCCCAATATCATGAAGCTCTTATAGAACACTAATTTAAAACTGAAAATTCTGTTCTTAATTGAAAATATTTTCTTTAAATGTGAAAAGCAAAATTATTTGACAGTAAATTACTAAAAGCAATTATTTCTCTAACATGGGAGTAATGTAGTAATGTTATGCTAGTAAAACAGACAGCATATTTAAATTTTTATGAAGTATACTAGTCACATCCGAAAAATACATATTAGAGATGTATAAACCTGAGCTGGAATGGAGAATATTTGCTAAAAACAGGAACAGTTCTTTTCATGAACAAGACTACATATCCTTAAGATGAAATCTCCCCAAAGTATATTTTTGACATGATTCCAATTAAAAGACACTCTTTGGGGAATGGTTTAGCCAACATAGTTTGATTTACTATGCTCTGGAAATAAATGAAATTCTCTTGAGTCCTACATTTGTCGCTATGTACTTCCTTTCTTCAGATATACAAGAATAGATCTAGATTCTTCAGTATTCAGTGGAGAGCTCCTTGGGAATTACTGATTTGAATATAAACCACCACCAGAGAGTGTTTATTTTCATTTTTTCTCTAACAATAAAATATTTGCTTTATCAAGCAAATCTTAAATGAATGGTTTATTAGGAGAATACAAATCTCTGGTGTTATAGTCATCAATAGTTCCAGTCTCTACTGGAATGTTATTTGACATGTAAACAAATTCATCTTGTTTACATATGTATTCATAAGCCACAATTTCTGGTGTCTTTCTTATTTCTACTTTTTTTTCTTTCATCTTTTCCTCCTTTCAGTATTATTCCTAAATTATATTTAATATTACCTGAATCTCACTTTTCACATGAGTTTCCAATAAAATACTGTGAATTGCACCTGAATTCACAAACTTCCAAAGCAGCTCTTGGTTGTAAAATTTTTGTTTTCAAGAAATGTATAAACATTTTTAAAAATTTTAGAGAAATAAATGATAGATTGGATAACTAGATGATAGATCATCTACATCTATACCTATATTGATAAACATAATCATGGCAGCAAAAATATCAACTCACATTTAGGGAGCTTCTAGTTCATATAAATGTTAGCATTGTGAGCAATACAATGACCAAAAAAGATATGCTTGGATGTATCCTAGAACTTTATGGATCCGATTAGAATGAAGCAAAGCAATTTCTCTTTGTAGGGAGCAAGTCATTTCACTCAACATGTTATTATTGCATCTGTTTGGGTAACTATAAGTCAAAATACATAAGAAAACAATATATAATTTGATGCTTTTACACCAGAGACAACTTGGAGGCATTTCAAGTTATCTTCTCAAAATATGACAATATTTGTGAGAATTTACTGGCCATACCTACCTACCTACACACACACACAGAGTAGTGACCATAATTTTTATAAATACATTTCATTCAGTACACTGTTATAAAAAAAAAACAATCTGAGCATTTGCTCGGATCTACCTATAAGCAAACTATTATTTTAATCAGACCAAAACATCAATCGAAACTGCTTTTTATGATAATTGTTCTGAAGTTTTTATTATCCTGTCCATCAATGACAAAAGCATTATGATGTATAGCTTGTGTCTAGTACTCAGTGAAATAAACGTACATCAATCTTTTTCTCCCTTATGTGTGTCAATAAAATAGTATTTGTGACTGAGCTTATTGTTGAGTTTTTAAAGAGAAGTTTTTATTTTTTCATTATTTATGTCTTTCTCCCAGATTCTCTATTGCTGAATAACTGATAATGACTTGTTCCTTATTTTCTGGATCTGTCCTCTCCTAGAAGATGTTACATTTGCAGTAACATCTGCATTCTTGTAACAACACACCAACTTAACAACTGAGTATATAAATGTCTAAATCCTACTATTGGACATAACTGATTACACTTTAACTCTGCCTATACAAGTTGTTTCAAATGGGAGAAAAATAAAGTATATCAATGTCAAATAGAGTATATATATAAACATGTTTTTATAGATCATTTAGATTGTAATGTGCCAAATGCACCATGTACTATAATGTAATACAACAAACAGGTAGCTATTATTTGCTAAACATTATCAGTCACTTCAGCTATTTCTTGGGGTATTATAGAACATCATTGGTTTATTATATAATCAATATCAAATTTGTCTTAATATTTTCATTATCTTCTCAATAATGATTTTCTTAATTTTAGCTATCAAAATTTGTTAGTAATATTTACAGAAAAGTAGAAGTGACTATTGTCTCACAAATATGAATTCTAATAGAAATATTACAACATATATAATACATCAAAAATTATCCAGAAGATAATGAAAAGACCCTCAGATTTATTAAGTAGAAATTATAATAATTGATGGATATTAATAATATGAATTGCCATTATTTTAACAATGATATTTCATTGTGTATATTAATCAACTTTTGTTAGACTGCAAAAGACTTTATTCAAAGCTCCCTACACTTCTCCCATAATGGGATACCATATTATAAAATTTCATTTTATTGAAAACCCTTTTATTTGAAGTTATTATTAGTGACTATTGTAGCCACTTCAAACTTTTTTTCCATCTCCTGTCAATCTTTAACAACTACAAAAGTCAAAGAAAAAGGAAATGTAGCAGCAATTACAGCAACAATAAAAACTTCAATTACAATACTAATTCACAGAAACCCCAACAAAAATATTAATAAAATTTAATATTGGCTTTGTAATATTTTATTGCACTTATGCTTAATAATCTAAATAATAATCACGTAGCTTAAGTTAATGTAAGAATTAGTCTATATATATATTGATGTTTTATCATTTCTGTTTATTTTTTAAAATTTTTCCTACATAGACTAATTAAGGGCAGTGAATAAAAAAATGTTGGTGGGAATATATACTAACTAGGCCCCTGTGGAAAACAATATGGAGTTTCCTCAAAATATTTAAAATCAATCACCACATGTTCTAGGATTTTCACCTTTAAGTATCCACTTGAAGGGCCCGCCCCGGTGGCGGTGCAGTAGGTTAAGCAACACACTATGAAGCAAACCACAGCCACTGCAGCATGAGTTCGATCCCTGCCTCCCTGCCTCCGGCCAGGGAGGGGACCCACATGGCGTAGCAGACCTCTCCTGCCTTGCCCGCTGCTCCCCTCAGCGGTGTGTTTCTGTCAATCTGCCTGTTCTGCATCCTGCTCTGTCTGGTGGATTCTCTCACTACCCCCACACCTCTGGCCTGTACCCCAGTGCTTGTATGCATAAATGAATAAATCTTTAAAAAAAAAAGTATCCACTTGAAGAATGTAAAAACACTAGTTTAAAGGGATATATTTATGTTCATTGCCTCACTTTGTACAATAGCGAAACTGTGGAAACAACTCAAGTGCCCAGTGACCCAACAACAGAGCCGTGCTTAAAATTTGGCAGGTACAACAATGGAGTACGATCCAGCAGTACTATCCATTTGCAACAATTGGGGTGGGACTGGTAGATGTTATATTAACTGAAATAAGTCAGAAGGAAAATATGAATACTGGATAATTTCTCTCCTATGCGGAGCATATAGAAAACAACAACAAAAGCAACTGACAGAATGAAAACACAACAAACCCTAGAAATAAGGTTGCAGAACTGAGGCTACAAGAAATGGAGGAAGAACAGGGATAACAACAAAAGGGGAGATGTGGCCAATGGTATATGGTAAAGGACTATGGGTGCTTTGATAGTGAATGTGGCACTGTGACATACATCTGTGGTGGTGGGATCCTATTTACTTTATATATACAGTATTGCAAACCAATGTTACCTCAATGAAAAATTTAAAAATGAAAAATGTAAAGTGAAATGAAAAGATGATTGTAAAGAAAGAAATCATCTAGATACACAGTTTCATTAATAAAATGCAACAGCATAAAAGGAACATTTATCCATCATCAGAGAAGCCACAGCATTACACTTATATGCCCTGCTAAGTTGCACAGGCCATTTCATATTTAAAGGATATTTTGAAAAAAATTATCAAATTTGAATTCATATTTATATTAATTTTTCTTTATCACAGTGTACTTGGAAAATGAAATTTCACTGACACTATAACAGATAATTTAGGATAATTGCTAATTTAACAGACACTAACTACATTTTATCTTTCAAAATGTGTAATTCCTAGGAGACTGATTTTGTTTACTACATTTGCCTTTTGCCAACCTGCTATAAAAGTAAACTTAATTTTTGCTAATTCTAGTTGTACTTGAGTGTTTCAATATTAATTTCTTTTGAATGCCACAAACTTATTACAAGGAACTCCTTGTCATTTGATTCATAAAAGAAAATGTTTACTAAACCTTATAGTAAGAACACTTGTCAAATTGAGAATAAAAGATAATTTTTTTTTTACTCTTTTCTTAAAATAATGTATGATAACTCTTGTTTTCATTGTAGATGGGTGTATTGTGGAGTTTTCTCCCATAGTAGCTTAAAAGAACATTTGAGATATCTACCTAGAGGAATATAAAAATACTAATTTGTTATATACCTCATATGTTCTCTTTGACTTTATTTTTTAAAAACAGTATAATAAAATTTTAGAAAATAATTTACATTATATTTCCATTCAAACTGTGTGTTTTACATATGTACAATGATATGAATTTCAAATGTGAATATAAACTTTTATTAACTCAAATTAATTTCTAAATTATGAATAAATATAAATTGAAGAAGTAAATATATCACTAAAATCATAGAAATATGAAAGGTCTATTTAATTCATCTTATCTGACAATTATTATATCTAGTCCCTGCTTACTTTGTCTGATAACCTTTAAAATTTTTAACTAGTTCTCAGGGGTTAGTGTATCTCATTATTCTGTACATCTCAAACTGCAAACTTAGTGGAGTCATTCCTCATTAACATAATTAGTCCAGCAGATGGACAGTTGACCTAAATAGAACCAATTATACTATATTTGATTAATCTTAACTTGACTACCTTCCTCTGTGATCATCATCTATGAATTGCAGGCAGCCATATTATTACCTATTACTGGAGACTGAGAATTAACCCATGCAAAAGAAATCAGAAAAAGTATAGCAACTTGAAGATAATTGGTCCTAACAGTGATTACAGTTTGAAAAAGTCTGAATTGATTATGCTTAAAACAGGAATCTCCAGATAATGAGAAAAAATTTCTAATTATTATCCAAAAATTTATTACTCCTTTCTTAATAATGGGTTTGATATTGACATCTTTGGTTTTCTACAACTATTTGACATAGGACAGAGTCTCCAAATATAAATTACTTCACATGTAGAGGGGAAAATTCAGCATTTGTTTACTAGTATTATTTTGAAAATGAATACATTGGTTGTCTTTTAATAATGATTTTCTAGCAAGGCTACTTAGAATCATCTTTGATTTTTCTTAGTGAGTCATTACATTTTTTATCATCTTTCTTATAACTCTTTAAAACAAGTATTTGTAGGTGGAAGGTTTTTTAATTTTTATTTATTGACGTAATGTCGGTTTACAACATTGTATATGATTTAGAGTTATACGAGTATAACTTCTGGTTATATACAAATATATACAATCACTGAAAGTAGTCCACCAATAGTTCACTGTACCCACTCTCTAGATTACTCTTCCCCCCACACACACTCTGGTAACATCAATTCTATATCAGATTTCTAGGATTTGTCATTAGTTTGTTTCATCTGAACATTGGCTTAGTTTCTATACATTCCACTTATAAGTAAAACATCTGGTATTTATCTTTCTCCTTCTGACTTATCTCAATAGTGTAATACCCTAGAGTCCCATCCATGCTGTCATAAATGGCAAGGGTTTAACTTTTTAGATCACTGAGTAATATTCCATTGTGTATATATACACCACATCTTCCTGATCAGCTCATCTGAATTTGGACACTTATGCTATTTCCACAGTTTGAATATTATAAATAGTGCTGCAATGAGCATGGAACTGAATGATTCCTTTCAAAATAGTGTCTTTTTTTTTCTTAATCTTTCAGATAGATATAAAGGAATGGAATTTCTGGCTCATATGGTATATCCATTTTTATTGCTTTGAGAAACCTCCATACTGTTTTCCAAAGGGACTGGACCAGTCTACAATCTCACCAACAGTATACAAAGGTTTCTTTTTCTCCACATCCTTCTCAGAACTATTGTTTCTTACAGATGCGGTTTAGTATCTCCTTGTGGATTTGATTTACATTTTATTATGATCAGTGATCAATGATGATGAGCATTTTTCCTTGTGCCTATCTTCTGTGAAGAAGTGCCTAGTTAACTCTTCTGCCAATTTTTTGATTAGTTATTTTCTTTTTTGAATTCTTTGTAGATTTTGGATATCAGCCCCTCATGTGGTATGTATGGTGTGAAAATATTTTCTGCCATTCAGTAGCAATGATTAGAAGCATGTTTTTAAGGTAGCAAACACTTTTCAATGTGAACTCTTTTTTAATGTAAGGTATAAATTACATTTAACTGAGCAAAACCAAGAATCATAGAAAAATAATAGCACAAGAAATTACTGGAGAAAAAAAGAGGAAAGTTGAATTAAATATATCCTTTTCACCTTGCTTCTGTCCTAGACCAAGTGACCAGAAAGAGAATGGAGTGAGAGAAGATACATTATTTTGTTAATGATTAAGTCTAATTTGGCAGATAAGACTTGCATGTACAGGCTGGTATAGCATTCAATAAATTCCACTATGAGGCAGTGATGAAGCAGGACCGATTTAAATTTTGAAGATTTCACCTAGTTAAGTTAATGTCATCACATGGGAATGAAGGAGATAGTTTTCTCATTTCAAATATATATTGCCAAGAAGAAATTTAGGTGAAACTGAACTGTACATGCCCAGTGTATTATTTCAAAATGTTCCAATAATGCATGACCTTTCTAGGGTCAAAAATAATAAAGGATCAGAGAAATGCCAGTGGAGTCCCACATATAAGTCCTTTATGTGGGAATTAAAAACCCTCCAAAAGAAAAAAAGTGTTGTTTCTTAACACTGATTATTTCACATCTTTCTTATTATACTTCTTCCATTGTCCCCATTATTTTCAGCTGATGACTTTGCTTCATACTTCATCGAGAAATATTAATAGCTAACACTTATATTATACTTACTCATGACCAGACACTGTTCTAACAGCTTTACATATATTAAGTCTTTAATGAAATGAAAGCAATCAGGCAGAAATTACATAATGCCAATTCTACAACACTTCTTCCCTTCTTACTTGTGTAATCTTCTTTCTTTAATGTTACAGTAGATAAACTTCTTCCTTCTATAAAAGATCAATCATGGCATACCATGCTCATGTTTTTAATCAAATCTGTCACAATTTTTTCAATATTTGCTTTTAAGCTTATTTTTTTACAACTGAATACTTGTGTTTCCTTAATTCCAGTCACAACATCTTCATTTATAAAAATAATCTCCCTAACATTATTTATACTGAGCAGCTGATGAAATTCTGTTGTCATTTTCTCTCTCTTTTGTTGTTAACCTAAACTTAATTTACTTCCGTGTCAGTCACTACTTCCAACAGATCCAATAATGCAAGATCCTGTGAGTAATATTGTTAATTTTTTGGTGTATATTCATTAGTCATAGCATAAGTGTGCCTCATTTAGAATTTTATCTTCTTAAAACACATATCTTCAAAATAGGTTGACATTTTTAGGTATTTTTTCACTGACCCCTTTTTAATCCTCCTTTTAACTCCTCTGTCTCCTAACTAAAACTGAATGTTAGGCGATACAAGAAGAGCTTTACTATGTCCACTTCCCTCTAATGTTCTTTTTCATTGAGGTAATACTGGTAATATTAGATAATATATAGGTAAATAATATTATATAGTTAGATATATAATGGTATAGGTAAAATATTATTTAATAATTAGAAAATATTAGTTCATAACAGATGAAGAGCTCTATATTCTACATTATGTACATACTACATAATAATCTGTACTATGCTTCTTAAATACTGTATTATGATACTGCAGAAAGTCTTGTTTTCATCTACCATGATACAATTGACCCTCTTCACTTATTTTATCTAATTTACTTTCCCTCTTCTCTTTTTGAAGCCACCATTTTGTTGGATTCTAAGTGTTTCTGTTTTATTTGTTCATTTTCTTTGTTTCTTTTCTTCCACATATGTATGATAACATAAGGCATTTATCTTTCTACATTTGACTTATTTTACTTAATGTAATGCCCTCAATATCCATGTTGTCCAAATGGCAAGATCATGGTTTTGTTTTTTTTATATAGTTGTGAGGTATTGCATTCTATATATAAAGTCTATGTATTCCATATATATTTTGTATACACCCACACATATATGCCACATCTTCTTTATCTAATTACCCATCAGTTGACAATTAGGTTATTTTCAGATCTTGAATATTGTGGATAATGTTGCAGTGAATATAGGGGTACACATTTTTTTTTAAATTAGTGTTTTTGTATTGTTTGAATGCCCAGAAGTAAAATATCTGAATAATGTTATTTCAATTTTTAATTTTTTTGAGCAAATCATACTTGTTTTCCTTAGTGACTTTACTACTTCACATTCCTACCAATAGTTTACAAGTTTATCCTTTCTTCACATCCTCATTAATACTGTTGTTTCTTTCATTTGCTATAAAATGTTTTTAGGCATTCTGGCTGGCATGATGTAATATCTCATTTTGGTAATTATTTCCCCAGTGTTATGAGACAATGACTATCTTTTCATGTGGCTATTGAACACTTGTACATCTTCTTTGGAAAAATATTTAGATCCTCTCTCCACTTTTTGATTGGGTTGCTAATTTTTTCATTGTTGAATTGTTAGAATTATTTATATATTGTATTTTCGAATTTATTTCCTTGTTGGATATATGATTTGAAAATATACTCTCCCATTCAGTAGCTTGCCTGTTCATTTTGATGATTTTTTTCTTTTTTTTTTTGCTGTGCTGGAAATTTTGGGTTTGATGTAGACCCATTTTTAATTATTGGTTTTGTTTCCCCTGTATAAGAGACAAATCCACAAAGACAAATTCAAGTCCAGTGTCAAGGAACACAGTTTCTATGCTTTCTTTTAAGTATTTTAGTATTATGTTTAAATATTTAATTCACTTGAATTAATCTTTGAGTAAGGTGTAAGGTAATAGTCAATTTCATCAGCTTGTATGTAGATATATAATTTTCCAATACCATATATTGAATAGAATTTCCTTTTTCCATTATATACTTTTAGCTCTTTGTCATAAATTAATTGTCATGCAAGTGTGGTTTTATCAGGGCTCTAAGTCTTGTTTCTCTTTAGATTGTATAAACCTTTTACCAGTTACCTGTAGTAATTTTAAAGACATCCACACACATGCATCTTGAAAATATGTTGTCATTAATCTTTCTACTAAATACATTTAAAAATTATTTCCTTAATAATTCCAATATGTTTTAATATTAGTATTCTTTTTCCCTTATATTTAATTTCCTTTCCCTTAGACCTGATTTTCTTCACACTCTTTTTATCTTAACAAATTGAGCCGCCATCAAAACAGATGCTGAATTAAAAGCTCATGGGGTCTTGATTATTCATTTACAATGCAACCCCAAATCCTTTTTGCTCTGGTAAAATACATCTTAAGCTTATATTTCTTCCATCTGTATTGGTACCTTCTTGATCTAAATCAAACATTACTGAAATAACCACTCAACCAGACTATCTGCTTTTTTCTCCTACATTTTTAATCACTTCTTTTCATTTAAAAATAAACATTTACATGTTTATTTTTTTATTACTTCATTGATAAAAGCCTGCTAATTAAGGAAATTATAAACTATTTTCACAAGCAGCATGTTTGTGATTATTTAGACACTAAGTTTGGCTATTCAAAAAGCCCTAATGTTTTTTGGCTTTCATACAATGTGTACAGACTAGCCATAGCTAGCATTTGATTAATTAGTATCTACCAAGTTATGCTATTGTTAAGTTCATTCATAGCACTTATTTTCTCTCTGAAGTAAGTATGCTGGGGTAATGTTTTTTGTTTACACATTGTCTCATACCACTAGAATATCAGATCTAAATTGGCAATACCACTGTTTTCTGCATTACCGTATCTCCCATGAAAACAGAACTTGACATGTAATCAGTGCTAAAATATTTTATTGGGCAAATGGATGAATTATGTATTATGCCATAATTGGAAAAGTACATTAAAAAAAGCCTCATTTTGCTAGAGTAGTAGGAAAAAATGATTCATTTTTTACAATTTATTAGTGTGTTTATAATGAGTGTGTTAACTACTATAGTCATGTGAAGTTAAAAAGTATATATTTATTTTTAATATTTGTTTTTGCAAAGAGTATTTTAACTGAGTGCTTTGTTGAAAAACCACATAAAAATTGGGGGGAGGGATCAAATAAGATCAATAAAGGTGGTTTAGTTTGAAGGAAACATTGAAAACACTAAGGCATAAAGAATTTACATATTGAATATATGTTTTGGGATGTCCATTAAAACTTTATGAATTCCTCATTATAAACACAGTGATGAACAATGAATCATGTTAAACTTACATCTTCAGTTTGTAGATGTTTTTAGTGTTGATGATTTTTTTTTCAAGATTTTATTTCTTTATGCACAAGAGCCGGGTACAGCCCAGAGGCTGGAGTGGAGTGGGGTGAGACCATTCATCAGAGACAGAGCAGAGAGCCCAACAGGCAGATCTACTGAAACACATAGCTGAGGGGAGCAGCAGGTAAGGCAGGAGAGATCTGCTGTGCCATATGGGAGCTCCACAATGTTGTGCTTAACAGCTTGTGCAACCAGGGAGGCCCTAAGTTGATGATTCTTGAAAACAATATCAGCAATATGAAATATATTAATTTATTATTTTTTAAAGATTTATTTATGCATACAAGAACTGGGGTACAGGTCAGAGGTGTGAGGGTGGGGTGCAGGTGAGAGGATTCACCAGAGACAGAGGAGGGAGCAGAACAGGCAGATCTACTGAAACACACTGCTGAGGGGAGCAGCAGGTGGGAGAGGCAGGAGAGGTTTGCTGCACCATGTGGTCACCTCCCTGGCCTGAGGCAGGGATCGAACTGGTGCTGCAGTGACTGCAGATTGCCTCATAGTGCGTTGCTTAACGCACTGTGCCACCAGGGAGGCCCAATATGAAATACACTTAAATGTATAATAAATAGGCAACATGAATTTTATATTGAAATTCTATTAGTAAAGCAATATATAATTCCATAAGAACATAGTCTAACAAAGGTGAACATAGCTAACATTTTAAGGTTCAAATTAATTTTTTCATATTTCTCTGTATGTTACTTTTTATTTCTCTCCATTTTAATTTCTTATTGAAGTTACATTTTTAAATAAATGGTGATAAAAATTATTTTTGCTTATACATCTTTCTGTGGCATACTTTCATGTTTCCTTGTTTCTAAGTGTCTGTCTACCACTTATCTATCACTATATTTTTATGGTAGTACTCATCTCAGTTCTGGTAGTTTATGTAATTGAATGGTATATTAGCAGCAATTATATTGCCAAAAGGGGAAACTAGCGATCAATGATTAACTGCATGGCCAAATTTTTATTTTATTTATTTATATTGTTTCCTCAGGAAAACTGTCATCCCAATGGACACTGAATTTGTGTATTTTTAAAGCAGAAATGGTTCTAGGAGTAGATTCAATTGACATATTCCATCAATGAATCTTATCATCCACACCAGGAATGTTACAAATGAGTTAAAAATCAATCGGGAGTAATGGGTCTTCTATGAAGAAAAAGTCTTTCCTTGTGAACTAGGGCATAGAAATAGGGTATAAAGTTTCTGTGCCTTTCATTTCAAAATACAGGAACAAATATGAAATGGGCAGGAACTTCTGAGAAATTTGAAAATTAATTGTCAAAAAACATAGAATGAAATGTTAACATTTATTTCCTTGGTATGTTCTCTCTCTATTCTTTATTGACAGGAAAGAAATTTAAGTCATAGAATAACAGTAGTGTATGGGAAAATTAAATAAAATTTTCTTTTCAAATAATCTAAATATCCATGTTGTAATGGAGTTTGATGCAACACAAACTTCTGCACAGTCAGTAACATTTTCATCAATATAAGGATTGGTATCAATTGACAGAGATTGCTGAGATGAAAGGCAGAAATAAAAGAGTAATCATCTTAGTCACAAAGATAGCTACCAGAGGTAATATTTTCACCCAAGTCTCATACTCCTTCCAGTAAGAGTATAGGCCATTCCACCCACTGTTGTTGTGTTACCTGCATTTCCACCCCAATGACATTGGACTTAATCAGAAATGACTAGATCTTTGAAGAGTGATTGTGTGTTTCCACCAGTTCTCTTGATTTTCTTCTAACATGGAAAGTAGGAGTCTAGGTTCTAGACAAAGACTTGGAGAACATCTATAACTGAGCCAGCTTTAGTTGACAGGTAACATTTATCTATATATGTTGCTAATATTTGCATGTTATATTACCATAGTAAAGATGACTAAATCTAGAAATGTTTGAAAAGTTGACATAGGTATTAAACCTTTGTGTCCTTTAAGGAAAGAGAGAGTGAGAGCAAAAGAATGAGAGTATGAGAGAGACATGGGTAAGGGAAAGAGAGAGAGAACATACCAAGGAAATGTTAAATATACTTTTTTTTTTGTGAAGGGAATAAGTTCTCACATACATCATTCTTTATTTTTATTTTATTTTTTTTAGAAATTCTTAAGCCTGAATGGCCATGAATATTTTCTTAAAGAGACTAATGATTTCTTATCTTGGTAGTTTTCAAAAACTATACCAATTCAAGTTATAATTTAGTTTTCTGGATGAATACTATCTTGAATATATTTCCATTATTTGGACAGCATGTTTAAACATATATATTTAAATATTTTATTTACTTTTTATGGAAGACCTGGGGTGTAGGCCAGAGGTACAGGTGTGAGAAGATTCACAAGAGAGAGAGCTGGGAGCAGAATAGATAGAACTACTGAAATGCACTGCTGAGGGGAACAGCAGGCAAGACAGGAGAGGTCTGCTGTGCCATGTGGGTTATTTCCCTGACTGGGAATCAAACTCTATCTTTGTGGTGGGCCTTCACAATGAGCCTTCATTGTGGTAGCACTGAGATTTAACTCTTAGACCACCAGAGAGGCCCATCACACTTAAAAATATAAGGGAAATTTAATATACTAGTCTTAAAATGTATCTTTGACATCATTGCTTTGGCATGTTATTTATCTGCTTTCAAAGCAATTTCTGATTTCTGAAGTAGGAATAAATATGTGCACATCATGGTGTTTTGAAGCTTCAAAGCCATCGAAGTGGCTACTACCCTACAGTTAGGGGTCAAGAGGTTCTTCCCAGATAAAATGATGTCTAGTTTAGGGTAGAAGAATAGGAAGGAGTTTACAAAAGAAGCCTGGAGTGGGATGAAGTGAGGAAAATAATTGGGTGATGGTTTTGGATAAGAGAAAATGAAATCCTATTGTGAGGTTATGATGTGAAGTTCAGAGGTGATGAAAAATAATCAACAGAAGGGCAGCAAGAACAGAGACTTGTAAGTTAAATCCAAGAGTTTAGGTATTAATCTAAGTTTAAGTAGATGTCATTGAAGGACCTTAAACTTCTGAAATGATCATATTTTTGTAAACTCTACTGACAAAAAAGGAAAAAGATTCTGCAGAAGAAAAGACACTGTGAAATTAATTAGAAGATGCTGCATTGTCCAATTTTCTGAGTAACTTGGTGTCAGAGAAGAAGATGAATTTAAAAGTTATTTATTTATGGATTTATTTAAATTTATAATTTTTCTCATTAAGGAAATAATTGGTTTACAACTGTGCATATGATTCAGAAATATAGGATTCCAGCTCTTCAGGGATCAGCTCTTCCCCTTACTATACCCAGGACCAAAGCACCCATAATTTAAAAAATAAACACTTTGGGATTTGGTTTTAGAGTTGATTTATAGGAAGGCTCGGAGTAGGATATTTTACACAGCATTCAGGTTTCTGGCTTGAGATTATATGTTATGAGAATGATGATGTTGGGAGGAGAAGTTAAAAGCCTCACTTGTCTTCTACTTATTATTATTATTTTTAAAATTAGGAATAGTGATTAAATAATTTTGCAATTTTTTAAAATTGAGGTAATATTGGTTTATATCTTTGTATTTTGGAATGTTATTGTCATTGTAACCCACTATTTTAGTCCACTGTACTCCCTTGTTTTCTGTTTAAATTGGAGGTTCCTGCAAAACATTCCAGTGCAATTGTATGACGGTAATCAGAACTAAAATTCAGTTAAGAAATATGGTGAGAATATATTGAGCCCATATGAGTGGATGATATCATCTATGGAGAGTAGACATGTCATAGCAGAAGGGAAAACTATTTATGTTAAAACAATTAGAAACACCTCTATAAAGACTGAAAAGAGAAAAGTGACACTGCAAAGAAATTGTGATAAGTTAGGATAATTAGAAAAATAAACACTCCGGTTTGACTTGGAACTTTACTGTTATTTGTTTCAAGAAGAGATTGGATAATACTTCTAATACTCCTGAGAAAAAAATAGGATTTTATTTGGAGGGGGGAGAATTTGCACTTCAGAGGTCATTGATGGTTTTGTCGATATATATTTCAAAGGAAGGAAGAAAATGAGAAAGAACAGAAATTGCAATGGATTGCAGTGTAGTTCTTATTTGCCAGTTGCTAAAAATTCTTATATGTCTTTGTATTCTCTTGAGCTCAGAATTATAATGGACATTTTTCCCCCTTTTCTGACACAGTTTTCTTACTTCCTGCTTATAGTCTATTATTAGTCGTAACATTCATCTATGTTTCTCTACTTTAAGATTGATACAAAGTGATAAGAATATTTGTGGCTTTTTCCATTACCTAACAGCAATGTATTTTCTATCATCTATAAATTATCTATCATTGTTGCATCTCTAATGAAAATGCTATATATTTAAATTCAATACACTAAATACTATTTTAAAGTTAACAAAACAGGGCCTCCCTGGTGGCCTAGCGGTTAAGTCTCAGCGCTATCGCCATGAAGGCCTACAGCAAAGGCCTGGTTTTGATTCCGATGCGGAGTTAACCCATATGCACAGCAGACCTCTTCTGTCTTGCCTGCTGGTCCCCTCAGCAGAGTATTTCAGTACTTCCACCTGTTCTGCTCTCCACTCTGTCTCTGATGAATTTTCTTACCCCTCCACACTCCATATCTCTGGCCTATACCCCAGCTCTTCTAAGTAAAATCAATAATATTCTTACAAAGAGAAATAATTCTTAATAAAGTTAACAAAACACATAAATACATTTGATCACAGATAAATAAGATGTGACCTTATAACTTAGGTCTAATACATCCGTTAAGTTTTTCAGCATTCTGTGACTTGTTGCTAATTGATTCAGTTTATTGTGGTTCCAAAGGGTGCTGAGAACCCAAAACTGGGCCAAAAAGTATAAACTAATAAGAAATATGGAATTAAGCGAGAAATACAGTATAATAACACATAAATCACTCAAATGATTATGTTGGTTATAGGAAATAAAATTGCATAACTCATCAAATTATGCACAAGTTTCAATAAATAAAAGGAAAATTACTCCATTATTGTAATTTCAAAAACTTACTTGTTCTATCAAAGTTGTCTTAATATGTTAGGTGAGGCAAAATCTATAGGTATAAGTTCACTCTCTTAGAGTCTCTCACTGGGCCTGAAAAGTAAATTGATATAAGGCAGGTTAAAAGGAAAAAGGATACAGATTTTCAATTATACATGCAAACCCCCAAAAAAGACCCATAGAAGTGACTAAGCCTGTGTTTTATTACTAGACAGGCAATTGTGAAAAGTAAATGAAATGTCTGAGAAAACTAAAGGAAGCTATGAATTATTTAACAAGGCATGTTTGTACAGATTTCTCTCAGTCTCCAGTCCCCATCTCTGAGGATAAGAATGTTTTTTTTTTCTACTCAAATATGGATGGCATCCTTCACGGAGAGTTTTATCTCTGCTTTCAGGAAGAAAAGGAGAGGTCATAGTACCTGTCTTGCACCTACTGTTTTTTAAGTTCTTTTAGCTTGAAATAATCCATACGCCAAAGTGGCACATTGGGGTGCCACACTTAATATGTAAGCTTTAATTGCAAAGAAGACATATTTCCTAAACTAAATGCTGTTAACTTGTAACTTTACACTTATGAAAAAAAGGGATTTGTCTCCTGGGGTATGTTTTAAAAATGTTTCCATGTTAAATCATCTAGCTTATCTCTTATTCTATCCAGCTCTCCTAGGAGGAATCTCATTAACAGAATGAAATTGCCCTTAATTCTATCACTATACATAGTTCTGGATGACATAAAATTAATGTTGTCCCAGTACACACCTGAACATAAAGCAATCAGGCTCTGTTGCTGGTGAGGTGCATTTAATTGACAACATTTAGCTATAGATAGAATGAATGATCTTTGAAATTTATAATGTAATGGCCTTCTTCAAGCAACAGAATTATATTGGATGGTTTCTTTTTAATGTGAACCATATTTCAAATCTTACCAACATATTCATAATGATTTCTACATCCTTGGTAAAGTTTACTTCTAGTTGTGTGGGTTTTTTAAATATACTTTTTACTACGTGCCAATCAATTCAATTGCTAATAATGATTTCTTTCAGAAAATCTCTTAAAAAATATTATACTTTGCAAGTTATAACAGATAAGGCAATGAAAAGTGTCTTTAATTGACCCATTCTATAGAAATTTAGAGAAGAGATGAGGATGGTTTCCAGTTTCCCAGGTTATATGCAAAAATACATATGAACGTATATTTTTGTAAATGTTTATGTATAAAGTATGTAATTTTAGGTTAGATAATATAAAAATTCATGTAAACAGTTTCTGAATCATTTGGATGACAATTTTTAAGTAGTGTTACAATGCAATTTCTGTTCTTGCTTTTTCATTTACAGTTATATTGGTAGTATTAGTACCATGTTAGTGTGCATTGTAAAATATACATTGCAAAATAAAAGGGGAAAGGACATGAGTGATATTTATTAATATAGGTAAATAAATATTTACATTACTAAGTAGAATGTTATATTAATATTATTTTTACTAGGCAACTTTGGCTTATAAAACTGATTGTGATTTAAAGAGGACATTTCATACCTCTTCAGATGGTCCCATGGAAGCAGTATGGGGCTTTCTCAAAATTTTAAAAACATGATCCAGCAACTCTACTCTTTAGTATCTACCCAAATAATTAAAAAAAGAAAAAAACAACACAATTTGAAGGTATATATGCAGTCCTGTCTTCATTAACGTACTAATAATAATTGCCAAGTTGTGGAAAAAGCCTAAGCGCTCAAGGACACGTGAGTGTGGTGTATAATACTATTCAGCTATAAAGAGATGAAATAATATATAGATGAAATCCTGTCATTTGCAACAACTTGGATAGAACTGATGGGATGTTAACCAAACTAATCAGAAAGGAGAAAGACAAATTCTGGATATTTCATTCCTATGTGGAATACAGAGAAACAAATAAAAAAAAAAAAGGGAAACAAAAACAAATACTAGAAATCTGACTTTACAGATTGAGGATACCAGAGCAGATGGTGGAATGGAGAACACTGTGGATTAGTCCCAATGAACTGTGGTGAACAATCATTGCTGCTTTGGTGGTAGGGGTTTGATGTGGTAAATAATACGTTATAAATAAGTAATATCTAAATAAACTATTTTTTTGCTAAACAAACACTTAGTTTTACAGTGCTTTGCATAAAGAAAACTAATGAAAAGTCAAATTATCACACATACACAACACTCATATATACTGTAAAAAATGCAATTACAGCAGAAAAACATCAGTCATACTAAATTTTTGTTATTTTGATTTGTAGGTTTATTATTTCATGTGTGAATACTAAGTACATTAATTTTAGTTTTACATTTTATATAATTAAGAAATAATACAAATATTTAAAATAATACTAGATGAATAATAAAGTACTTTACCCTTTAAAGTATATTTCACATATATTACTCAGTGTAAATAACTTACCTAAATGTCAGCATGGAACAGTTTAGTGAATAACCCATGGACTTGATCTTTCCAGTAAGCATTTTAAAACAAAAATTAGAAATACAAATGATAGAAGAGGAGGGTGTTTTTTATTTAGTTCTCATCCTCAGTATTGTGTATATACGTTGGTTGAAATCCATTATCGTTGGCCATTCTGTTATTGTCCAGCCAAAAGTTCTCACCTTTTTATAAAATATGTTCTATGCATGGTCTAGTTTTGATAGGAGACTCATAAGTGAAGAAAAGTAAGACAACTTTGTCAATGAATAAAATACTACCAGGATTTTCATATTTGAATTTCATTTATATATCTGTTCATGACATTATTCTTCTGTTCACATGATTTCACATCATAATGCTGATGTTGTGATAATTCATTTTATTTTGTTTTGTCTGGCTGCAAGTTCTACCAATTTGGTCTAGAAATAGATCTGTTCCTCAACTTTACAAACAAGACTGGCTGGACTCATTTTAAATCAAATATATTGAAGTTTATATAAATCTCATATTATGCTGGAAAGAAGGAAATAATATTTCATGCAATTTCACAAGTGATGCTCATAATGGTTTCTTTTTTATAACTAGGCCAGAATCATCATGTATACCTGACCTCCTTCCAAGAATCCCATTTGAATGAAGAAATTAGAAAAAAATTAAGTACCAACAAATAAAATAGGTAAGTGTCTCTCTGGTAGATAAAAATACATAAGGGACTTCTAGAAAATAGAACACAGATGGCACTTGATTGGGGAAAAAATGATTGTGAGAAAGAAAACTATAATAAAATTTGAATAAGACATAGGGAAGAGAGTTCTTGACAGGAGAACCCAAAGATATTCAATGTCAAGAATGTAGTGAACTTTTCATTTTATAACGAAGATAATAAATGGGATACTTGAAAACAGGGTGGGTCCATGCCTATCTTTCTACACTCAGAAAGATGTGTGAATTCACACTAGATCTACACACTCAGATCTACAATCAATAGAAGCAAGGATAGAGCTGTGGTGATGAGAAATAGGAGAGATTATATATGCTCTGAAAATAAAACTGTAACTAAACCTAACTTCTGATTTTCAACACTGATGTAGAATAAAAAAGGAAAATGCATTCTGTGTAGAAATAAATCACTGTTGACTAGTTCTAATGAATTAAGATATTTGAGAGCATTAATTTTCCTGTTATCTATATATGCTTCCTGAAGAAAATGTGCTTACTATTCAGAATATCCTGTTCACTCCTATCATAACCCTACATTCAGACTTTTTTTTTTGAAGGATCAGGATTATTGAATAAGACATATGACTATCAAGAATTGTTTTCCTGTCCTCAATTATATCTTTTATCCATATATTACAACATACAAATTGATTAAAAAAAATTGGAGACATCTGAGAACTAAGAAATTCACAATAACAAACTAAACATTCACCCATATATGAGGATTTCAAAAGCTATAATATGGACACAAACTTATTTATAAACAAAATTTTATTTTGCAACAGGTTTTGGTTTATAGAATTATTGTGAAGATACTACACATTCCCTCTCATGCACACTTTGATTCCTTATTATTAATATCGTGCATAAGTTTGGTACATATATTTGTCACAATTAACCAATCATTATCTAAAAATCAATACTTTATTGCAATTTCCTCAGTTTTTATTTCTCTTCATTTTTTCTATTCTAGGATCCAATTCAAATTACTAATTCCAATCACACTTTAGTTTCTTTAGTTTGTGAGATGATCTCAGATTTTCCTTGTTTTTGTTTTTGAGGTCCTTGATAGTTCTGAGTATTACTAGACAGATTTTGGAGAACATTAGGATTATTTGATGTTTTTCTTATGATTAGACAAAGGTGTTTGGGGGAAAAGACTGTCAATATCACTCATCACCGTGATGTTAACCTAAATCACCTGACTTGAGATCGTCTTTGTCAGTTTTCTCCACTGTAAAGTTATTATTTCCACTTTCCATATTGTACTTTTGGATGAAATACCACTATAGGCAGCCTACACATAAAAAGTAGGCAGTTATTATCTAACTCCTTAAGGGTCAGTCAAAAAATAAATTATTTGGAACTCATCTGCACAGGATTTTATCTATTCTCCCTCTATTTATTTATTCTAGCATTCATTTTATATCAGTACATACTCATGGACATTTATTTTGTACTAGGATATCATATACTACTACTTAATAATTTTTTGTTGTTCAGATTATTCCTTACTTGATCCCTGGTATACTTTCAGGGCTCCTGTATCCCTTTGATATGATTTTCCCATTATTTTACTGCTTTAGTTTTGATGCCATAAGATTTTCTTTCCTATAAGTAGCCATATTTTCCAGGGAGAATGTGATTTTAAACTTACTGTCTGTACACATCTACAAATATTTCTATATGTAAACAAATGTATGTTAAACTAAGTACTACAAGTTTATGCTGATAACTCCAATTATAATCCATTGCCATATGAATTTTTCTAATCTCTTCACCTTGCTTAACAGTAAGACACAGTGTAACATTTAGAAACTTGTCTGCTGCTGCTTTCCCTCACCCCCCTTTTGTTAATAGTTCCATTCCACTCTACTCCTGTACTTGGTGACTTGAGAGAAATCATTATTACAGTTGAGGAATTATATTCCTTTTGCCTTTATTGACACTTATTTCCAAAGTTGCTTAGTCAATAACATATCTCCCCATCATCTTCAGTTAGTTTGATTCATATATCTGTAATACATTGAGATCCTTTTGCCACACCTGCATTCCTTTTTGGAACATTAGGACTTCCTAAAAAATATGTTTTTAAATTTTAGATAGATATAGGTTTACTCATTGTACTAAAATTTGCAACATGTTTTAATAAATAAAAGTGTTGGGTTTCCACAATTACATTGTCAACAGAATAGTGTTACCAACTTAAAAAATTCTGTTCTTCTACTATTCAACCCTCTTTATCTCTGAGTTCTTGGTAAACAATTATGTGTTTACTTTAAGATATCCTATATAGTTTTGCTTATTCTTCAGAATGTCATATAATTGAAAAGCATATTTTATGTAGCTTTTTCAAACTGGCTTTTACTGGCAATATGAATCAATATTCCTCTTTATAGTTTGATACTTTGTTCTTTTTATTACTGAATAATAATTCATTGTATAACTGCACCAGTTTATTTACCTATTAAAATACTGTGAATATTTACATTATTTGGTGATTATGAATAAACCTTCCATATATATCCACATACATATTTTATGTGTATAAAATTTTTCAGCTGAATTAGGTAAAAAGAGTAAATGCAGTTGCTGTGTCAAAAGGTGAGTATGTTTGGGTTTGTAAGAAACTACCAAACTGTCTTCCAGTGTAACTGTACCTTTTATATTACCACCAACAATATTTGAAAGTTCCTGCTGCCTGTATCTTTGTCAGCAGTTGATACAATCAAGTTTTTATTTTATTATTTATATTATTTAAACCATTCAAGTAGTGTTGAGTGGTATATAATTGTTGTTTTAATTTGAAATTCTCTGAAGATAAGTGATATTAAACAATTTTTTCATACTTTCCATTTTTGTCTTATTTGGTAAAGGAGCTAGTCATTTTTTTTTTGCTCATTTTTTAATTGAAAAAATTGCTATTTTCTTGTTGAATTTTGAGAATTCTTTGCATTTTATTGCTTTTACATATATATAGGATGAGGGAAAAAACCTTAACTTTTATCAAGAATTCATTAAATATTAATATAAAATAGCCTGGAATTTACATGTTCTTTGAGCTTATGTAAGGGAGAGTAAATTAAATTAAAAATCATTGTTAAAAATAGAGTCCTAAAAGAAATCCCAACTACAAAATATTACAAATACTACCTTTTATTATTTATAAGATAAAATTGAATATTTTATTCTTATTGAACATATGAGAAATATTTTCCATGAATTCACCAGTTATTTATGTTGAAAGACCAATAACTTCACAAAATAAACAAAAATTGCTTTGTATATTTACACTTCATTTAGTCTATACAATCTATACAGTTGAATGTATAGATTAGAATGACATTTATATTTTTTCATGTATTGTTTATTTAACATCTGAACAGATCAATTTCTTGCTAAGCATTATCTTCAATAGATTTATATCAACTATTATTGTGTATTCAAAGTAAAGAAAAACATGAGAGGATATTTCAGTTGTTTGACATCTTTACCTATTAATGTTAAGCCACAAAATATGCTCAGACAATATGAAAAATATTTCCTACCCCATCTGGATAATTTATCTTTTACATTATTGATATAAATTAGAATTGTGGCACTAAACAATTTTCTCTATAAAGATTATAAACATCTTAGATCTCATACCAGGTGTTGCTTTAATAGTTAGCACTCATCACCTCACAGAACTAGAGACACACCTTATTTAATGTAATTAAAGTTGTTCATGATACAACTTATTAGATACTGAAATACATGCTTTTCTTTATGATTGGTGTCCTGCTAGCTTCCATATGTCCCTCCAGATCCAAACTGGCAGTAAGAGAAACTGATCCTTTTCTTTTTGGCTTTTGGTGTGTAACCCAATGGGAAGTGGAAAACAATATCATGGTAATGTCAGAGAATTAGGTGAGAGGTTGATTATATATTTTCCATCATACCTGATGCAAACTCAATTAGTTGGCTATGCCCACTGCAAAAATCACATGCTCTGTCAGATAATCCCTGTCACTTCAGAGTTCACTTCTGCTCCTTCCCCTTTTCTCATTTCTCTTTCTCTGGTATTTAATTTTGTCACTACCTAAATAAAAGTTATTGTGTATATTTTAAAAAATATAAAATTTCATATATGCTATGAAAAAAACAGGAATTCAATCAAAATAGTCAGAAAATAAACATTGTTCTTTGAATCATGATGCTCTTTTTTAATTATTTAATTATTGAATACTAATCTCAGTAAGTAAACTTGAAGATTTTCTTAGTAAGTTACCTTAAAGAAAACTTTCTCTAGCCATAATATATATATAAATATATATACCAAAAACATAAAATAATTGCCACTTTAAAGCAAAACTATTATTACCAATGTAATGATTAAAGAACCACAATACATTAATATTTTTCTTTATCATATATCAAACAAGTAAGTAAAATATACTATATCATTGTGTCTAAAACTTTTTTGACCATATAGATCTCTAAATTAATAGTAGTTAACACATTATGATAAAAATTTTATTTAGATTCTAGAAAACAGTGAACTTAGTGTAAAAATTAGTAAAACCCAGTGAACTCAAATAGTGTCATTATTTGGTGAGAACTTTCAAATTAATGAAAGCAAAGATAAACACAAATGTAAAAGTGAAAAAAGGCATCATTTGATATAAAGAACTATACCTTAATTTAAATCAAATCCTATTTGTGGGCCTCCCTGGTGGCGCAGCGCGTTAAGCAACGCACTATGAAGCAGACCGCAGCCACTGCAGCACGAGTTCGATCCCTGCTGCCAGCCAGGGAGGGGACCCACATGGCGCGACAGACCTGCTGTGCCCGCTGCTCCCCTCAGCAGTGTACTTCAGTTGATCTGCCTGTTCTGCTCCCTGCTCTCTGTGGTGAATCCTCTCACCCCCCCACACATCTGACCTGTACCCCAGTGCTTGTATGCATAAATAAATAAATCTTTAAAAAAAAAAAACAAATCCTATTTGTGCTATAAAAATTTCAAATGTGTTCTTTCTTACCTGAATTCATTCTTTGTATTCCAGTATGTTATGTCTGATATGTTAACAATTATCTTGCATTTCAGATGCTGAAAGTTATGATTCATTTTTATTAGCTATTAAAATGAATTATATGTAGATTATTGACCTTTTATCTGTTATAATTTTGAGTAGTACTATATAAACATGAAAGGGTTTAGAAATCACAAAAGCCAAAGCCCCTGTTAAAATTAGGAATCTATCTTTAGTGTTTAGCTACAAACCAAGATATTTTTATACATTTTCAAACCTTACCCCAACATCCTTGTTACTTTAAATCTCTCTTAACTACATTGCATTGGAAATCAGTCGCTTACTATTGCCTTCTTCTAATCCTCTTCTTTTTACCATAAAAATAGTTTTAAATCAATTCTTTACATTATTTAATCCTTCAAGTTTAATTAAATTCTGAAACACCATTATCTGAGTGTATTGTGTTATAATAGGGCTATCCCATGGGTTGCATTGCTGCTGGCTATTTTTCCAAAAGCTATTTTTTATGGGTAGTTTGAGATCACTTGTATAAAAGTGGTTATAACTTATTTTACCAAAAGTTTGAAGTATTTTTATTCAGCAATAATGCAACAAAGAACTGAAAATATCATCAATAGTCATGGCAACATTGACTATTACTAGTAGAGTATCAGACCAGGAGAAATGTGAAGTATGAATGAGGGAATTGTTTCATCCTCAGCATATAGAATTAAAATGTATTGTTCCAATTATATTGTATACACTGGGGATTTTTCATATTTAGAATGACGCATATTTAATATCAAGGACATTTTATGTTCTTCCCTTCCTTCCAAAGCTGTTTTATTTCCAATTTAAAAAAAAAAAACAGTTTTACATTTAATTTGGCAGGAGTAAACTAATTCTCTTCTGTTCACAGTCATGTCGAAACTACTTAGGTTTACATTTTATATGAAATTTTGAATATTTACATTAAATATATCCAAATGTACATAGTCTATTATAGAAGAAGTTCTTTTATTTACTATCTATATTTATACTTCTCTAAAGTTAACTTTGGCTATGTGGCAATCATTTATAAATTTGTGTGATCCGCATAGACTGCACACTGAATTTTTTTCTAGTGGTTTGCTACAGAAAAATCTAAAATAAAAAAAATTACTCAAAAATTAAATAAAATATAGGTATATTATGAATAAGTTATTGGAAATGTCTTATCAGTTATTATAATACTGCACAAAATGTTTAAAGTAGAAATACTAGAATGTTTTTAACAAAAATATGCATTGATACTTATTCTTCCTACTTAAGTATGCATTGATACTCTTCCTACTTAAATTAGCCCGCTAATATTTAGTATCCTTTCTTAAATAGCTATAGCAACATAACATTTTTATTTCATTTCAAAAGGAACCATATTTATTATCTAAGGATGTTCTGGAAGATTTTATATTCAATGCCATATGTATTTAAATGGATGTGCTCCAAGTTCAATACTAATAAAATGCCTGCATTAGAGATGTTAAAAATATATATAATTTCAGGGCTGGAAATAGCTTTAGTGATCATCTAGCCCTTACTCCCTTCATTGTACAGCCTGAGAAATTGAGGATGAGGAGAGTATCTGATGTTGACCAGATTGTGAGAGTACATAAATCATAAAATGGGACTTGAAAACAGATCTCCCAGGGAACTTAGACCCAGAATAAGTTCTAAGTGTTCCTTATTTAAAATAGTCAAGAACGGTAGCAATATAACCTTAAATTAATTCTGTAGATTCTTCTCACAGTCTTGGAAATATGGTTTTGATCAGACACTTAATACACGTGATTTAAATTTGTAATGTGATTTTAGCTAGTAAAAGCTTGAGACATAAAGAGCATGCTAAAGATAGGCATATTAATATTTTAAAAAGTCAAAACAATTTTGAAAATGCATTTTGAGTAAATTCAATATAAACCATGTTAAGTATACATGAATGTTTTAAGACACATCAGTAGATTTTCTTAATTAGTAGGTATAAATGAGCTATAGTAAATTTTGAAACTATTGACTCACTATCATTTTTGCTGAAAATTTCTTGAGGGATTATGGCAGACAAAAGTTTTCTATTAATTATGAGCAAAATTAAGATTTTTTAAATTATATTAACCTTTTCTTTGTGATAAAGTTAGGATAATATCATCTTACATTTCTTGATATCTTATACATTCTCACATTTGCACCCCAAAATATTCCAAAATAGAATCCCAAATTTTATAATATTTTTGATTATTTAAATATTAATTGTCCATTCTTCCCCTTTTAAAAAACATTAGCTTTATCAAATTCTACTTTGTGATTAGAAAACATGAAAGACAAACAGGATCCTTGAGTCGCTGCTCCCCTCAATAATAGCTAGAATAAGTGCCCTGAGGAAGCAGCTTACCTCTGGATCAGAGCTGGAAAATGAGGACAAATGTCTCAACAAGGAGAACCAGTAGTTATTAGAAAGGGAGGAGAGGTTGAGAAATATTAAGTCAGGAATAGTGACAGTTCTCTGGAAAGGAGACAAGTCCTTCCTCCAACAGCCCCTCAGGCGCTCCCACACCAGTCTGGAGAGGAACGTGCATAATTCACTGTGAGAGTATGGCCTCTTTGACAGTTCTACAAAAGGCATTCAACTCTACCTGGTACTGGGTTCAGCAGTGAGGGGAGACAAACAATCATTCCCAGCCATGGTTTCTGTACTCCTGGAGTGTCTCTGAATTTCTACCATATAAATATAATGATTCTTAATATTTGATATGCATTCCTTCAAGCTCTTATCTATACATAATGAAATTAGCTCATTGCACAAATATATATGTGTCATAAACCAATTAATGGGTGTTGGCGATATAATATTAGCTAAAATCACAAAATTATCATATTCTGGATAATATCAAAGTCCTTTATAGGTAGTAACTTCTTTAATGCTTACTCTAATTTCCAAAGGTTGGTTTTTATACCATTACATGCAAATTATAAATGGAGGCTATAGTGACACAGGTTTTTGGTAACAAATACACAATCACTGAACTAGAAGATGAATTCAGTCAGTTTGGATGGATTCAATATTCTGAACAAGCATCTAAAGTGCAAGATAAGCTAATGAAAAGACATAATTTAGTGTTATAAATGCTTTGATATGGTAATTATAGTATAGTGGGGATTAACAAAGGGAATAGTGTTAACAAACATGTAAGTGTGCCTTAAAGGAAATCCTGATGAAACTGAAGAATGCCTAATGAAGAATAAAGCAGGAAGTTATTATCTTATATTAAGAAATAGATGAAAGAAAATGTAGGATCCTTGAAGGACTATTTGATGTAAAATTTGAGTGTGAAATAATGTGAAAATTAGGGTACACGCACATGAATATATATAGCATATATAGAGATGTTATTTTGTACAGATCATTTATAGCTTAATCAATATATCATAGACATGTTTCTTTTAATTCTTTCTTTCAGCTGCATATTATCCTATTGTACACATGTGTAAAAAATGCAATCATTCCATTCCCTCCCCGATGAATATCCTTCATTTTCACCCCTCCTTACTCTTAGCCTTTTCAAATTCAAACTTGTAGATTTTTTTTTCTTGTTGTGCAACAGTTAGTGAGCTCCTGGATTCCAGGCTTTATGTTGTATGTATCTTTGAATCCTTCACAATATTGCAAAATCTCCAATATATAAATAAGGTTTTCTTGAGATGAATCATGAGAAATATGCATTTTCCTAAATATGATATTGTTATAAAAAATTAATTTAGTGTCTATGTCAAATTCTCATGTTATCATAAAAATCCCAACTTATTTTCTGACTTTTACTTACTACTATTTTAAGTGACCTGTGTTTCTCCTATTAGCTTCTATAAACCTTGCATAGTTAGATAAGAAAACTTACCTAAGGGACTTAAGAAAGTCTTATTCACTGTATTTCAGTTGGCTTAGATGAATAGTATTCTGTTCCCTTCCTCTTGTATAGACAGCTGATTCTCAGCCTGATGATTCCAAAGATATATAAATAACAAATTAAATTAGAAATATATGTTTTTTAGGTGTTGGTAGCACATTTCTTTGTAAGTTAGAAATGCTTTCTCAAACATTTATTGCAAAGGTCCAGAATAACTGGTTTAACCCACATCATGCTCTTGAGAAATTAAAGCAATGTAAAGTCTGAGATTAATGCATATTCTTATGTGTTTCCCTTCAGTATGGAAAGGACATTACCTTTTTTATAGTATGTACTCAAAAATTATCAAGTGAAACTCTGTAGTGTTTTTAATAATGTTGAGTAAAACATTTAAGCACAGCTATCATTTATTTAAAACCTGCTATTTTTCAAACTGTGCTAGAGGGTGTTACTAGGTCCAACTCTCATTCAGTGAGAGGGATTACAACAGCGTGTACATATCAGAAAGCAGGATTATGTGATTCATCTTAGAAATCTGTCTACTATGCAAAATATGTTTAAATCATGTGGGCTGAGGAAATGTGGACCAGAGTGAATCAAGCCATTTGCTATAGCTAACTGTAAAATCCTTAAAATACCTTAGTATATGGATATGAAATTATGTTATTCCACATGAGCATATAAGTCAAAAGAATACACATAATGCAAATTAAAGAAGCCTTTATGGCTAATAATGTTTCTTCCCTGAAAACAAAATAGGATGCAGGAAATAATTATTACTTATGAATTGTCAGTAAAAGACACTAAAGTTCAAAGATTATATATCATTTTAAGCTGAGTGGTTTACAATGCAATATAATAGGAAAAAAGAGACAAACTAAAAATAATAAAGCAATATTTCAATATCATTATTTGATTATAAGCAAATTAATCATGACTAGCAAAACACTAATCAAGCCACACAAAACAAATTACATGCTAGACAGATATATATATGAGTCAAGCTTAGACTCGCTATTCTGAATTCAAATCCTTGTTAAAAGATCCTTATCCCTGTGGAATTAAGTAACAACCAAGCAGGACAATATTTCCTTTCTCCTTGAAAGGATAGAGGACAAATGGAGAATGGGAAGTAAAATTTATTAAGTTTAACAGTGCTAGCAAATTAAAGTGCTGACTCTTGATTTTTGATAATTTGGCACATAAAATAAATTTTCCTAGAATTTTTCACAGAAAATATAACTCTTGATCTTCAAATATTTTCATTTAGTAAATTAATGTTTCACTTCAGGGAATGGAGAAATCTAAAACACATTTACCTATGTAAGTTGTCTTTGGGAATACAAATTTTTCAAAGCATCAATTTTTTTTCCAATCAACCTATTTGTGACAGTCCTAGATTTAAGAAACACTTTTTAAAAAAGAGATTTATATATTTATTTTGCATGGAAGAACTGACGTGTAGGCCAGAGGTGCAAGTGGTGAGAATATTAACCAAAGACAGAGTAGGGAACAGAACAGGCAGATTGACTGAAATACACTGTTAAAGGGAGCAGTGGGTAAGACAGGAGAGGTCTGCTGTATCATGTGGGTCACCTCCCTGGCCAGGGGTTAAATTTTGGTGCTGCAGTGGCTGAGGATAGCTTCATAGTGCTGTGACTTAACCCTTTGCACCACCAGGGAGGCCCCTATGAAAATATTCTTATTTAATTACCTTAATTTAATTGACTTTAGATATTCTTAATGATCACAGTTTTCCCTTTTGTTCATTATAATACATGAAATACATTCAGAGTTGATCCTAAGGAACCTAGCATATACTCTATGTATGATATTGGGGTATAATTAAAAGAAAATATTTAATATTATTTTATTAAATAATTTTCAACTCATCCTCAGTCTTCTTCTAACTACCTCATTGCTCTATGCTTACCATCTTACTCAAGGTTATCTTTTTCTAGACTTTGCTTTTAGTACTTTTATCTGTCATTATCTCAGACAGATGTCACTGACAGATGGCACCATCAAATTAAAATGATTTAAAAAAACTTTTATAGATAAACTATTTAGAAAAGTGTGAGGAGGCCAAATGAAAATCACACATTCCTACCATATGGAGACCTGAAGAGGAAAGGTAGGTTATCAGCAACCAAAGCAAACTAACCTTTTAAAATGGCATAGCCAACTTATAGGAGACTTACAGGAAGAAATCCAAGTGATTAAATATCCTGATCATTATTTTGATACCTCTTTACAATGGCATTTGGGGGTTACATATTCACTGAAATCAACAAGAAGCCATAAGACACGGAACCACATGATATAGTATAAACAGATCAGTTACTTATGCAGAGAGAATGGATTCAGAGTGGTAAATAAAGATATTTGGGAGAGTGCCACATTTGATTTGTAGCAATGTAATCTTGATATCTGAAGTTTTCATTGGAAAATTATAGATTAAAAATGTATAGTTCTGAAAACTGTGGTGCTGAAGCAAAAATGACCAAAGGTAAAGTATAAAAGGATTTGAATCTAAAATGGAACTAGATGATATGAAATGAAGAAACTCCTACACCCTATTAGAATGGAACTCTCAAGAACTGAGAGACTTATTTCTAATAAAATGCCTGATGTAGAGAAAACTGAAACTTCAGTCCTAACTGCTAAACATTTGCCAAGAATCTTTCTCCATCCTCAATCTGATGAATTTACTGCTTAGACTTTGGCTGGACTTCCCTGTCCTTATACCCCTTGCCAATAGAAACATGCCTCACTCAAGTACCCAGTGGACGCATATGTAGTTTGATATCACATGTTTTCTAAATAACAATTGCTCTGTAACTCCCATATAAACTTAATTTATAGAAATTTGAGCTAGCCTCAGTTTCTCTCTTATTTAGGTCATCATAGGTAAAACAAGAGTACTGCAATAGGAGAGAGAAGTCAGAAGGCAGTCTGAGTTGAATTCCAGTAAGATATTCTTTTAAAAAAAATTATGCATATAATTGCTGGGGTACAGGCCAAAGGTGCAGTGGGTGAAATGATTCACAGATTGGGGAGCAGAACAGGCCGATTAACTGAAGTACACTGCTGAGTGGAGCACCAGGCGAGGCAGGTGAGGTCTGCTGCACCATGTGGGTCCCCTCCCTTTCTGGGGATCAAACTCTCATTGCAGTGGCTGCAAAAGCCCCACAGTGAGGCTCCCTTCTACCACCATGGAGGCCTCACTAAGATATTCTTTAAGAGCTGGAATGTTTAGGATCATAAGCCTTCTGTGTTTGCTAATTGACCTTATTCAAAAGAGTAGTAAATTTTCTTCAGTCTTCTCGACAGTATGAGAGGAAATTCAGAGGCCGAGAGGCAGGAGGTCACCTTTTCAATATTTTATCAGGCTAAAGGCAAGTAAAGGCCATTTTAGTCAATGGTCTCTGTTTCTTCAGAGATACTTTTATTTAAGCTCAATTTATTATTGTGTCTTTTTTTTTTTTTTACTTTCTGTATTCCTCATATTCTCATATTCACTCAAGTATGAATAATTTTCTGGAGACATTTCTAAGCTTCTCTGAGTCGGTTTAGCCTTATGCCTGTGTGCAACCTTCCAGACCACTGTTAACTTAAAAATAAAGAGAAATCGGAGGCAATCAAGGTTTTATTTAGGATCAAAGAGTTTCAACTTAAGGTGCATAGTTTCATAAAGAAACTTAAAATGTGCCCTGAAGAGTAAATTTTCAAGGCTTTTATATAAAGAAAAAAGGAAGATGAGGTAAGTGGTTAAAATAAAAGTTAGAGTTGATGGGCTTAAGCTATTCATGGCTTTATGAATCAGTTGCTGTTCTATCCTCTGGCAAAAGTCTACTGTCATCTATCCTTGTCATCAGCGTATCTGTTCTACTAGGTTCCCAAGCAAGTTTCTTAAGTAACTGCTATTTAGCCCAATCCAAAGGTGTTTGATCCAGACAAACAAGACAATAAAATACTTTTTCTAAACCCCATTTTAAAGTGGCTCTATGTATGTCAGCTTTTCATGCCATCAGTCATAAATGGGATTTTAGCAAATGCTTTGTTTCTCTTTTAATTTTTATTGAGGTAATGTTGGCTTACATGGTTGTTTGTATTCTGGAAGTATTGTACCCTCCTATTCCCTTCAAGCACCCCGCTTGAGCACCTCAGTCCTCCCACTCTGCCCTTCTCCTCCTCTCCCCCTCTGCACTCCTCAGTTCTGTAATCAAGTTTCTAGGATTAGTTTATAAGTTTGGCTTTCTCTGTTTCATTGATAAGTTTATCTATCGCTCACCTACAATTAACACCATTAGACATTAGTCTTTCTTCTGCTTATTTCACTTAACATAAACCCTTCCAGCTCTGTCCATATTGCCCCTTATACTGATTCTCCCTACTGAATTTATGGTTAGCCTGTCTTTGTATTGCTTGCCCTAAAGAGCAGTATGACCTCAAGTTAGCCCATGTTTACTTTCCCTAGTTACTTACCACTGAGATGTCTTTATTTTTGGCAGTGCCCCAGGTGTGGATGTTTTTCAAATTCTACTCCAAATAAAAGTAGCCTACATGACAGTTCAGCAGAGTTGCTGATACACAATCACTGCTCTATATGTTGGGAGGTGCAGAAGTATTCCCTGGCTGGAACTGCATGGACTCCTAATCTTAGCAAGATTTAGTAGTTTTCTTAAATAATCCTTCTCAACTGAATTTGTTAAATATTGAAGTTTTCATTTTGACTCCTTTATTCAGTCTAATCACTACCTTGGACAAAGTATTAAGATTAGCTAAGCTCCTCACTCAACACTTCTGGAAATCCTATATACTCCACATTATTTTTATACAAATTTTCTAGTACCTAGATGTATAATATGTTCTCTGTTCCAGGTTAGAAAGACTTCTCTCAGAAGTTCTTAAATAAAGGATATTTTATTCTCTTCTCTTTTCACATTGTTTACATCTAATTATACATTAATACCAACCCTATTGCTAAACATTATTTAATTAGCACTATGATATATAGTAAGAAACATATATTTATTTTTCCTCTCAGTTTCTGGTACAGCACTCCTAAATGCGAGAATTTCATAAATGAAGAGCACTATTAAGGCATCTTTTGTTATGTTAATGATGTGAACCCCACCAAAGGTTGGGGTCTTGTTACTAGGAAAGTCAAGCAGGAATAGAGGATTGAAACTGACCTTTAGGGAGGAGTGAGAAATTGGAAGTTGAATCAATTGTCAATCATTCTTAAACAATAATCAATTACTATTATTATATTATTATTGCATTCTGTTATCACTGATCAATATTCTTCTACAATAAAATCTCCATAACACTCCAAAAGGATCGGGCCTCCTGGGTGGTTCAGTGGGTTAAGCAACACACTATGAAGCAAACCACAGTCACTACAGCATGGTTTGATCCCTGCCTCAGGCCGGGCAGGTGACCAAATGGCACAGCAGACCTCTCCTGCCCCTCAGCAGTGTATTTCAATCAATCTGTTGTCTGTCTTTGGTGGATCCTCTCACCCCCCCCCCATCTCTGGTCTGTACCCCAGTGCTTGTATGCATAAAAAAATCTTTAAAAAAAACCAAACTCCAAAAGCATAGAGGTGAGAAAGCTACCAGATTGGGGAATGAGCATGCTTTCCAGTGCTACCTGCCGAACGAGGACAGGAGTCCTTTGTTTGGACACTTACCCTGTGTATTTCTTCATCTGGCTCGTGACGTGAATCCTTTGTAATAAACTCGTAACCTAGTGAACAAACAGGTAAGCCAGTTTATCAGAAGCACAGGTAAACACTGGAATTGTGCCTGGCTTTTCTGATGTAGAGTGTGATCTTGTGAGAGTCAGCCTTTAGCATATGAAATTTGATGCTATCCAGATTTGAGTTGAATTATAGGATACCCATCTGATATCTGGAGAATTTATTGTTGGTTGTGTGGAAAGAAATTCTGTCTACCCATTGGACCGGGATTTAGAACCCAAAATAAGGATGCCCCATACCATTGCATTGAGGCATATTTCAGAAAGAAAATATATGTCCTAGTTGGTCAATCAGTAATCCACTATACTATAATCATAGAATCTGACTGAAATATAAATCTCCCCATTACACATACAAACTTGCTTTTACCCACCTCAGGTCTGGGACAGTTAACTCTTCTGTCTCTCATAGCAACTATGCATACCCATAATAGTTCACCATAGTCTGCAAACCATTTGTTCAAAGTATCTACTTCTGAAATTAAATCATCAACTTATATATTTGCTCCTGAAAAAGCATGCACTCTTTCTTACTCATAGCACTTTAGCAAGGTGCCTGGCAAGAAAAATGCACTCTATAAATATTAGTAAACAAAATCTGATTCTGGCTCATAGAAATGAAAATTGTAGCTTATTTTTCTCTATAGAAATTTGTTTATCTTCCTTTACATCAATCCAGTTTTTCCACATCAAAACTACAAACATAAGCCTAGTGACTATGAACTTTGTTTGTAGAATGGCAAGGATGGACAGATGTACAACTCCATGAGCCCAATTATCTTTTGCCTCTGAGGGAAAAGCAAGCTGTCAAAAAGGGGTTTTGGATAGCTCACTGATTTTTTTCAGTGAGTTAGAGAAAATTACTAATTTCTTCATATGCAGGATCAAAACTGCACTATGTCACCATGTCACCATATCATGTACTCATGTGTTTTTCTTGGCTTTTACTCTTTCTCTCCATACTCATTGCCTGGAGGTACTGAGACCACACACAGATGGTGTCAACCATACACACAGCAGCCTGACCTGTGTTCCTTTTGAAGATTATTGTTATGGTCATTTTGAAGAGGATATTCTTTTGAAGACTGAGCTGCTAATTTTAAAAGAGAGATTTCAAATGAAGCTAGTATTACTTCATTTTATAATCTTTATGTTTTATTACACAAGCAATTACATTTAAATGAAAATGTTGGGAAATCAAAGTCAAGCTTATTTAGGACACTTCAGTGATATAATGCTTCCATTTCTGAATGTTTCAAGAAGAAAAGAGGCATCACTGAGTTGACCTCAAACAAAACCATCAGTTATTTCAACAACAAAATACATTTAATTGGAAACAAGCAGTAGAAGAGAAAGCAGATTAGAAAGTGCATTCATGGAGAGACCTATATGCATTTCCTCTAATGCAAGGTTAACAGCACCCTAAATAACTGCTGGAGAACCTTCCTTTCAGAAGTAGGAGAGGGAACATCATTACCTTTGTTAAGTAATGCAAGGCCTGCTGAATTCTATATTTCACTGATTTACATATGTCTGGCACCCTCTAGCCTCCCTAACCTGATTTAAATAGCTTTTTGTATACTACTGTTCATAACTTCATGTTACTTAGATTTTGTATCAGTGTCCCTGATTGCTCAAAAAATTAAGAAACTAAATAAATCATGACAAAGTGGATACAATTCTCAGGTAATAGTAGTCTTTACAATTGGGAAATTGGATAAACTAATTTCAAGAGAAAACTTCTTAAATGAATTTGTCTAAGATTTCTTAATTCATTCCTCCTTTAACTTAATCATTTGATATTTATTTTAGTATTTAAAATAAGGTAAATACTAATAATTCCATTAAAATATACTGATTTTTCAAAATAAATATTTTTTATGAATTCACATTCTAGTGAGGGGGAGAAGAATCCAAATAATAATGTATATACATACCTATTAAAGTCAAAATTAAGATTATACTCCTATAGTGAGTATATTCAAAATTTTATTGGATGTAACACATTATACAATATAAGAGAAATTAAATAAATCAAAAGTTTCAAGTAAAAATGAGCTAAAACTGTTATTACTTCTAGATGGATATGCCTGTTTACCAGGAATATCAATCTAATAGTTCTCAAACAAGTAACAAACACATCTAGCAAGAAAGAGTTCAGCAAACTTGAATACAAAGCAATAGATTTCTGTCCACCATCAATCTGAAAGGTCTAGAAAAAGACCATTGTTTGTAAAAATATTCCACACTATTTTGCAACAAAATGCTAAAGGGCATGTGTGTGTATACGTGTGCACACAGACACACATGTTCATGGCTATTACTATCTATATAAAAGTAACATAAAATGTACATGTAAGGAATGGCATACTTTAAAAAAGGATAAAGCAATCCCTTATGCATCAAGAGAATAAATAATTACTATGAATTTGATTATGTACTCTGAAAATATAATATCTAACTATTTAACACAAATCTAGTTATGAAAGGAATATCAACTTTTTCCTGTCCCAAATATGTTCCAAAGTACATTTGAGAACTAATAATCTGTTGTTTAATTTTCAGACCATTTTTTATTATTTGTTTTTACTAACAACATCCCACTTAGATATTATTTTCCCTCATCACCCCACATCGATTTTTAAATGACAATATTTTTTAAAAAATTGTAAATGTATATATTCCTAAGAAGAATGGCAAGGCACTTTTTCACTAGGTCTTTAGCTTTGTAACTCATGATGCATGTCCATCTGATATCCATCTGTTACAGCAGAGTTCAGGATTATTGTTTACCTACCTAAACACAGAGACAGTGCAATATTTAAACAGTTTTCTAATATTTTTGTCTCCTCTAACTGTGTATTATTAATCTCTAAGGAGTGTGAATTGAAGTGAAAAACTAAAATTTGTAGTGACATAAGATATTAAAAAAGAAGTTTTCTTGGGCATACTATCTGTTTCTTTTCTTTTTTAGATGTTCACACAATTGTCTATTTAAAGAATGGGTGATTTTAAAAGTTGAACTGCCACTGGAAAGAATGTTCCTGTCTATGCAAGGGTGTAATAACTTGACATGTTCATTTATTTTGAACTTGAAAATTGTTATACTTGGTCATGACAAAAAAAAAAGAAGATAAAAATAATTCTGAGCATAGCTTTCAGATTTTAGAACTATCCAAGCATAGTAAAAATGAAGAATAGACAAAAAACAGTTCTAAAATATAGTATATATTAGATAACTTTATATATGAAGCAAAATTAATTTCTTCAGTTTATCAAATTTTACTTGTTAGTATGCACCTGCCATTGTGTTGAGAGCTATAAAATCATTAAGATTTCTGCTTGTAGGACAATTTACTTAAAGGGGGAGTAAAAATTTAAAGAAATAAAATATGCAAATATTTAAAATTGTTGTAGTGTAACTGGTGGCTGAAGCCAAAGACTGTTAGAAGTGGAGCCCCCTAGAAATGGGTGCTGGTGAGGATAGATAGCCCTAAGGAAAATGCAAACAAAGTATCAGTGAGGGTGGAGGCTCTGATAAGAAATATAAGGGACTGCAGAAGCAGCCCTCGGGATGCAGTGTTCAGGATTCAGTATTCAGGGGGTCAGCAATTTCTGCCCCCACCATGTCAATCTTCCAGAAGGCCTTTGTGGGCCACCAAAGGACATGAAGAGCCTTTCAGCAGCCAACCTCAGAGAGGACAAGTGCATACGCTTTGCAAGTAGCTGAGTGATTGAAACTTCCCAGTTCTGCTGCTGTTATAGCCTGGAAGGTAAGGCAAAGACCCAGATCTGGGCACCTCACTGAGCTGCACGAGTGTGGGCCACTTGTTGGGTAGTTTGGCCATTGCAGCCGCTGTTTTGAGTGTTCATTTTCTGGTGCTGTGCTAGGACATCTCAGCAGCTCCAGTGAGCATCTCCTGTTGTGTCTTCTTCTGTCTTCATGAGTTGAATGCCTGCCTATGGTCTGGCTGCCACATGCTCCAGGCCCTCAGTGGTGGGAAGACACCATCTTGGGAGCATTTGTTTTTAGGACTATAAAACACTGGACACTGCTTCAGGTGAGGTAAACAGTCATTTTTGACCTTAGTAACTCTTTGTTTTTCTGTGGTTTGTTAAATAAATCCCATTATTGCTGTTCTCTGAAATTTAGTAGTCTTGCAATTGCTTGCATGTTGGGTGAAGAACTCAGATGGTGATGGTAAACTATTTGTGCAGTGTCGTTGGCCAGTTTTAGTGCCCCCTGCTGCCCTGTATCAGTAGTAGTACATAACAGGCAACTAACAGCATAGAGGTGGCATTTAGATTAGTTAGAGGAATCTGAGAAGTTAGCTATAGGGCATTAAATCAGGAACCTATTTATGAGAAGAGAAACAGAAACCAGTTACCATAGGCTGATGTTGGCTCTGTTCATGCTTTTCTGATGAGGACTCTGTCTCAGAGTATTACAAGTGCTTTTTTAAATGTTACTCAGCTAAAGTGAAAGATGAATTACCAAGTCAAAATCAGGTCTGTTTGGGTCCAAACTCCAAGTCTTTTCTTTTTATGTAGTCTTAAATTCAACTAAAATTTAATAAAAAGTCCAAAGTCAAATTTACGAGTACCTGCCTTCTTGATGGGCACCAAATTTGTTCTTCCTCCCTGATTATAGTATACCTATTTATTACAGAATCCATCATAATACATTAGATTGATTTTTAAATAATAAGTAATCATGAAGATGACTAGGATCTTTTGTTATCTTTTTATTTAAAATTAAGTCTAAATGCCCTTAATAATTTCACTGTACATATAATTTCACCAGTCTGCCTTGTATAGCATATTATATATGTTTTCTTAATTTAAACACACATAACCCATGATGGATATGCCCTGTGGAATATAGTGCTGAAGCAAAGAACTTAAACTGATACTCTAATAATGATTTATTTTCTTATATGGACATATAAAATAGAGATTAGAGGAAGGAAGGAAAGGGTAGATAACTTCAGTGAAAAATATTTCTCTATAGATGAATATGATTTTTTTCTTATTTTCTCCAATAACTTAGAATGTTATCTTGGCAAAGGGCAGATCTGGGAAAGTGAACATGAAAAGTACACCAAGTATAACACATTACCTTTATATATTTCAGAGATGATTAAGTTATACCACACAAAGCTAAGACCCTGGGAAAATAAAGTGAAATTCTGACACAAAAATACTGACACAGTAAGTAGGAGCTAAAAAATATATTAGAAGAATGGGAATAAGTTGCATTTGTAATTGATGCAGCTTCAATAGGATGCATTTTTTGTCCAGTGTGTTTATTCAATTAAATAGATTCTTATTAAATAGTATCTTATTTTAGGATACAAGAAGTGCTATGGGTATTTCCAAGTACATGTAATCTAGCTGCCGTTAGATTAAGATGAACCATTATAAGAGAACAAAGTTTTTCAGAGTTCTCAACCTTACCTACCTGATATTAGGAACAAATTAAATATTCTAACCACCAAATTCTAGGTACATTTTTTTTAGTTTAACTTCATTCTTTTTTGCAAGCAAAGTCACTGACAATAATATTGTCAAGGCACAAAGGAAACTATCATTTAGTTGATGTCAAAAGGCTAGAGACATACATATTTCAAGTTAAAACATTATATTTTTATCTAATTTTAATTTACAAAAAAATATTCTCAAACATGTTATCTTGTAAAAACATTTGGGTTAAAATCACTATTTTTAAGAGTTTAAAAATAACATATATAGGAATTTTCATGAGCCAATTATGTATGATAATTCTAATAATACCACTGGAGGTAAGACAATAAAGCATTAGGTAAGGCGAGACATATAAAGATAGAGACACAAAGATGTCGTAACTCCATTTAACACTTTAGCCCCCTATATCTTACTTGAAAAGGGCTTAAAACCTGTCATTGATCAAAATCTCTCTCACAAGTTCTGGTTCTGGCCCCCCACACCTCTCAAACAAAAAGGCCTTTGATGCAGAAGAAAATAGATCAATTATTCTAGAGGGAGAGCGAGGGAGTCCAGTTACCACATGGTATAAAGTGAAGCTGCTGTGGCAGGATGTCTCTCCACACTACAGACCTGTGCCATTTGGAACTGGGACCCGTGGCACTCCAGGGCAAAGTCTTAGCAAATCCTGCCACCATTGGAGTGGGAGGGGGTAGCAGGAAGTCTACTGATGCTGAGGTCAAGGTCCCATGCCCATTAAGTCTGCAAGATGGCCGCTATATACAGGAGCCACTCTGAGGACAAAGAAAGTGAACCTATATGCTCTGTTCCCTATGAAAGCCTTCAAAACTGGCCACTCATCTCTTCCACCTTCCCAACACCTCCCTTATTCACATGGCTGTACAGGCTTTGACCTATCCAGCCAGGGCAGTACCAAACATCAGGGCACAGAATTCATACCCGCATCAGGATTTCCAACCAGCTCAGAGGCTATGCTGGAACCAGAGAGCCTTGGGAATGTAGGATTCTGCTGGCCCAGGATTCTCTAACATACTAGATATAAAAATACCAGTTGGACTACCAATATTTCTGAAGACACTAATTTTCACTGGTTGAATTTTCCTTCCTTATTCTGGTTAAGACTCCCCTTTAAATTTGCATTTCAAGAATAGCACTTTGATCCTAAATGTGGGGTAGGTAATTTGCATCACAGAAATAGACTTAACTTCCTAAAATTATTTTTCTGTTTTCTAAATATCTGGAAGAAATATGAGATGGGTGGGCTTTAAATTATTTCTGGAGCCATGTCTGATGCTGTAAAGACTTCATGCATACTATTCTTCAAAGAATTTGGGTTGTAGACCCTGTGAGATCAAAATATTGATTTAACTATTTTACTAAATTTTTAATATGCTTTAAATTTAGTGGAATGTTTCTAATATAAGATAGAATTTTAGGTGTTATACTTTAAAATAAGCGTCCCATTCTACTACCCATTCAACTACAGTTAAAACCTTAGGAACCCCAAGAGTAGAACTACTTGAAAAATAAGAAATGACATTTATCTTCCCTGAGGGCTGACAATAGACCGTAGTTCAAATGGGGTAAAACCTTTGTCTCTACTCAGCCATATTTGAAGAGTTAGTTTAGTTCTTCAAAAGACAAGAGAGAGAAGAATGTCATCCGAATCCTATAATTTTTCTTTTTGTAATGAAGAATATACAAAAGTGGAAGAGAATAAGAAAGGGGATAGAGATTTTCACATTTTACGGTTTGTTTAGCCTAATCAGCATTTGATTCCATTTTTTTTTCTTTTTCCTTAAATCATTATTTTTAATTTAGTGCACAAAAGATAAATCTTGGAAGCTTAAAAGAGTCCACTTAAGGGCCACTGAAAGTTGAAAGGTATCTTTGGTGTTTCAGTCTAGGAAGACTAAAATTTTGCAAAAGCAAGGCCATAACCTTTGTTAAAGCCAAGTTTTAAGTCTATTTCTGTTCTTCCATTAAAAAAAAATTCTCTAAAGCTAGTTAAATTTTTTTTCACATTTCCTTTCCTTCTTTTTTCCCCCAGCAATTCGTTTTCCAATAAAAATTTAGTTTCAGAGATCACTAAGTTTTTATAGGTACTGATATACAATTTAGAAGTTTTTCAATTCAATAGTAACTCAACCAACCAATAAGCATTTTTTAATAGCTTAACCAAGATCCAAATGAGATTATTCCTAGCATAATAAATGAAAAAAGAAAGACATAATGCATACTAACAGCTTTCAGCTAAAGTTGTTTTTCTCCTACAGTCAGGAGACTGCTCACCTTTTAGACAATTTTTGGGCTGCAAGACTTCCTTTGTAATAACTTTTATCTTAATGCACATGCAGATTTTTCCTTCTGCACAGAAGATAGAGCCTCCAGGTACAAATACCTTTACCTGAACCTCACTACTGGGAAAACAGCAAACATGGATATAAAATGATAGGAACCTAATTTCCTACACATAGGACAGATCTGTATCTTGAGGCAGCAGATCTATTACAAGAACCTCATGTTGGAACTCTTGCAACATAGTAAGACAGAATGTTCACACTGCCTACTTAGCTGTCTGAGTAGTGCATGCCTCCTGATGCATTTTCTGACCAAGAGAGACCAGAGAGACCAACCACCAAAAAACACCCACTGTCTTTTAAAGTCATATAAGTCAGCACATAGCACATGCATGAACAAAATAGAGCACAAGAGAAGATATTGAAAATGTATCTTAAAGATGAACAAAAGAAAATTATCAAAATACTATTCAGGAAAAGAAAGTCCACAAAATAAGAGACAGAACAAAAGACTAGGGAGATAATACTTTCTTTTGGGAAAGAGAGTCAAAACCCCAGCCAAAGCAAAAGTCACTGGATCAACCAATCACATGGACAAATTCTTTAAAGTTAAAAAAGTTGTTCAAGTAACTAGCTTCACCAATATCCAAATGTCACTTTCCAAAGTGTTTGGGACAGAAAAGTCGACTGAGACTAGCAATAAAGTTTGAAAATAGTCTGAAGGGACAACAGAAAGTAGAAAACAAATATCTTCTTGAGGTAAGAAGTCAATATTAAAGGGCAAAATCTTTTAAAGTTAAAAATCCCAGAGTCAAAATACCAATGAACTTTTTCACCCCAAATATTTTCTCTTCCCCAATCTTAAATTTAGAGGAAGAAATAAATATCTCTTATCACTTGGTTCCATTAGACTTCTGCAGGGAGATAAATCAAGAGTCTGACTTGGTTAAAATATATATATATATATATATATCTTGTTGATTAGTCTATTCATAAGTCCAAGCATCCCTCCTGGGAAACAAGCAGCACTCAGAAAGATGACAAGTCCCTTCACTCACTGGGCAATTTTGGGGGATCAAAAGAAGAATATTCTGTACCTCTCTGGGCTTTTCTAGAAGAAAAAATAAACAAGCATTAGATAGCTTGTTAAGATAAAAAATATATATACTAACATGTATACTCCTCTATACATGGGAGACCAGCAAGACTAACTCATCAATGTGACTTTAGTCGCCATCTTAAATAGTTTAATTAAGAAAGAGGATGTTGAGGGGAGAAAGGGAAAGGTCAGTTAGAAAGGCTACCAGAGAAGGCACAATAAACAAAGGCATGATTGCTATGTAGATTTGAGTTACCGTCTCTTTTGAAAATATTAAAAGAGATTAGCACTTCTGGTAAAGGGACAGTAGAGTTAGGGTCATAAAACAGAGAGCTTTTCTTTTGCACGTATAAATATGCCTTTCAAAAGGGTGAATTCCACCATCCTTCAAAATCCTCCTAAGAAATAAACTTTTCTAGCAAAAAGTCACATTTAAAGTAACAGATTTACTTTAAACAATACAGAATTATTTTCTTTAAACATCCACATTTTTTTAAGGGTAGGTCATTCGCTTATTCTAAGTGTTCAATATCATGGAGGAGATGCTTGATAATGGTAATATGTGACTCACCTTGGATCCCAACTAAGTGTTACCTGGCAGCTTTCTTCATATGATTCTTCAGAGAGAGAAACCAAAGTGTTGAATCAGGATATAATATGCCATCTTAGCAAGAAGAATGTTCAGATTGAGAGAACATGTGAGAGGTAAAGAACAGCAGCTAAAATACTAACAGAATTAATGTAGGAGCCCTGCAAGATAGTATGCTATATAATCAATTTACAAAATCAATAGATCTCCAATTAATCATAAATAATGAGACAGGCTGTCTCATGGGCAAAATTTTTTTTTTTCACAGATGTCAAAAACACCACCACACCTAGAAATAAAGTTACGCTATGTGTGAAATCTCTATGAAGTGATGACAGTTTATTTAAGTATAAAATAAGTTCTAAAAATATTCATAGAAATTCCATAGTAATAAATGGAAAGACACACTATCTTAGAGATTTCAGTTCTCTTTATATGTGAGTGGCAAAGGGACTGAATTCCAGTCTGCCCAGTGCTAAACAAACCCTTCCAGTAAGGACTGTTGGCATCTGGAGGAAGCATTTCTTTTCTATTTGCAACAAAATTTCTTGGTGTTGCCTAGTGGCCCTGATGAAGGAAAAGACCATTGAAGTATAAAACAGTTCAAGCCACATATACAAAGGTTTTCACTGTACTTATAATTTTTAGAGAAATGATAGATAAAACATGTAATCAAAGACATGATAAATAAAATAAGAAAAATAAGAGGTGATAAGTAATAACGCATTTATTTGTTACAATGATATAATTTAAATTATATATCCAAAGTTGCTATAGAAAAAAAATGTTTTTGAAGACTGTGTTTTTTGTTTCATATTCTGTGGATATATACCCAATGGTAGGAATGCTAGGCTTTACAGTATTTCTATTTTTATTTGTTAAAATAAATCCAGCTTGTTTGCTTTCCAGTTTTACCAGTTCAAATTTCCACCAACTATGTAAAAGTACTCCTTTTCTTCCACACCCTCTCTAGCCCTTGTGGGGAGACATTCTAATATTCGTCATTCTTACCTGTGTGAGGTGGTATCTCATTGTAGTTTATTTTGTTTTGTGTTGTTTCATTTTGTTTTTCATAGAAGGATTGGGGTGTAGGCCAGAGGTGCAGGGGTGTGAGAAGATTCACCAGAGAAAATGGGGAACAGAACAGGAGGATTGACTGAAATACACTGCTGAGGGGAGCAGCGAGTGAGACAGGAGAGGTCTGCTGCACCAGGTGGGTTAGCTCCCTAGCTGGGGATGCCAGTGATAGTGCTGAAACCACCCCTGGGTCACCAAGAAAGGCCCTTCCATTGTAGTTTTATTCTGTTTTTCTCTTATTAGAAGTGGTAATGAACATTTTCTTATCTCTTTAGTCTGTTTTTTAATCAGTTTCAAGTATAGTCATTTCCGAAAATTACTTTTGTATTTTGGTTGTCATTACTCATATAACTGTCTTCCAACCTTTAATTATAAATCTATGCTTGTCTTTGTTGGTGAAGTGAGGTTTTTGTAAACAGCAGAAGTTCGGGCACTGCTTTACCATTTTGTTATGTTTTTCTTTTGTGTTTTGACGTGTCTTGTTTTTTAATTTTTTTAGCACTTCCTATTATGTTTTATTTAGATTCCAAGAATACCTGGTGAGGAAACCATAGCACTACTCAAAATTTGAAGCAAAATCTTGTCTTGGAAGAGATTCTGTTGAGTTTGTTGATATTATTCCTGAATCTCTTGGGCAAGAGGTAGTGGTACATTCTATATTTCTCAAATTGAGTAAAGGGATATAAAATAAGAAAAGCTAGGATTATTTATAATTCTAATGCCCCCTATATTTCAGAAAGTGTTAGAATTATCTTGTCTCTTATCAGATAGTCTGATGCTTACACTGACAGCATAAAACGTGTTCTTATGTATTCATAGACAATGTCTGAACATGGAAATGTTCCTTTTAATTTTATAAAAAATGAAGGTGGTCTTTACAAGAACATGAAAAAACAATTAGTTTTGTTATACCTTTGGAAATTTCACTAATCTATTTCTTAAATGTGGAAGATAAGAAAACAAAGGATATGAAAATGTTAGCTCTTATTTTATTTTCAAATGCATATATTTTGCCAAATTCAATTCATTTTTAAATGTCACCTCTTGAATAAATTGACTATTTCTTCACCTTTGTCTAGTCTAGATAATAAAAAGTAGCTATTAATTGAGATACGTTATTAGAGGGAGAAAGACATAAATTAATTTCCTTTCTTGCAAAAGAAAATAGAAAATAAATCAAAAAGAAAATAGAAAATAGTTGCCTCTCATCAAAATTACATAAATATGTAAATTATTTGATTGATTTATTGGTTTTCTCAAGTTATCATTTTCAGAGAAAGCTATTAGATGAATTTGCTATTGAAAACCTGAAAGAAATATGTCCCAAATGTAAATATTAGAAAAGCAAGTATCAATAGAAGAAATAAATTTCAAAAATCACACATGAATGCCTTATATAAATTCTAAAGCAAAGCAAATGCCCTAGAGCTGCCCATCAGCCATCCACCACAGGTTTGAAGGTCACTGTTGCTGGCTATTTGGCTAAATTTCAAATCAATTTGAGCCCTGATCAGTCATTCAAAACTGACCTACACAGATGGACAACCATGTGGTGCCCCAGTGCATATTAATCAGAAGATTCCCCTACTCCAAAATGGAATAGATCAGATATTTAAAATAAAACTGCACTGGACAAAATGTAGAAAGCTTGAGTGATGTGCCAAATCATTCTGAGACTGCATACTCACTCTACATTCTGGGGTGCCTGCTTGCCACTAGGGATTGGAGATCCTATGTAACTCAGTTTTTTTGTGAGTGAAAGAAAGCCATCAAGGTATAAACATTGGTTCAAATAATTTACAGACATTTAGCTTGGTACAATACAAGACATCTTGATTTTCTATTTTATTGATTCTGGATAGTTCATTTGTTTTGTGTCTGACCTTCAGTTATGGGTGCCTAGGGGGCATGAAAAACTGGAAATGTGCAGTAAAGTATAAATGCACATGACTTTGAGGATTCAATTTCATTTGAACCTAAATTTAATATTTATGTTGATTTAAATGACTTATGCTTTCTCTATTATTTAATTACAAGTTTCTGAAAATGGTTTCTGTTTTCTCAATATGCTTTAGTAACTAAGTAGACTGAACAAATAGTAGTTATAATCCAAAATAAACAATACAGTAAAAGTTACTTGAAAATTTCCTGTTCTCAAATACCCTTTTATTTCCTTAATAGATGATTTTGTAATTAAAGAACTAACTGGAAGAATTTTATGACTAACCAATCTATCTATTAACATAAAAAATATGTAATTGTCATGTCTTCACAGTATCAACAAAAATATTATAAGAGAAATATTGACTAAAAAGTCACTTAACATTATCTGATTCTCATATTCTATAATTCCTTGCATTTTGATAAAATATTCATTAAAATTATTTATTTTGATAATTTAGTAAGCTTTATAGAGCAACTTTACTCTTCATTATATAATCAAATGAAATTTACCAAATTTCTGCCTCTTTTTTAAACATTACTTTGCAAAACAACAAAAAATATAATATCATAATAAATATTCAACCACTTCAGTAAAATCAAGAATTTTTTATTTAGTGTTCCATCCTGGACTTATGTTGTTTCTGTTTTACCACTTTGTTCCTGTTAATATTTGTATGGTAATTAAAAAAGCCCCACCTTTTATCTACATATAGTGGCTGTGATTTATATCCCTCCTGAACAATCATAAGTTTATCTCCCCCACTTTATATTTCTCATCTTGTAAAGTAATATTCTAAATTATATGCTTAAGCCAAATATGAGTAACTAGAATGATTTATCCTTTAAGCCCTTTCTTGTAGTAAATAAATTGAATTGGTATACTGTGGTTCCACCTAGCTAGGAATTAATCAAACAGTTTCAGAATCCACAGTCTTATTTACCCACAGACACAAACGATAACAATCATTGAAAGTTCCAAGTGGGTCTCCAATTGTAAACTTTACCTCTGTTATCCTTTTAATTAATTATTAAACTATCCTATTGTATTATACCATGACATATTCTATATGTCTTTTCTCATTTTATACTTAAAAATAATTATTCAGTTTCTATTTTTGCCACTTAATTTGTAGTTTCTGTGTTAAATACCCCTTTGGCATGTAGCTGCCCTTTTTTGTGTGTGAGTAAATCCATACTAATATGCTTGTCACATAGCATTTGGTCAATAAGCATTTGTTGGACAAATTAATTATTGGAAGAGGAAGACATTGTTATTGTTACAATGCAGAATCTGAGGCTAACTAGGCTTCAGCAACTTGTCCAACTTCACATAGTTCATAGGTAGGAAAATTGACGGTCAAGTGCTGATGTCTATCTCTATACAACTGAAATGAATATCACTCAAAATCCCTTAGTGTTACCATCATATTAGCAGATATAGATTCATCCTTCTTAACTAATGACTTACCCTTCTCATAATTATCTAGTCAATCACCAAGCCCAATTTCTTCTCTTTTTTTAGTGATCTTTTCACCTTAGTTTTTGTTTTTATGTTCATTTATCTGGTGGTTACTTTATCTTGGTAGTTGAGTAACTAATTTTTTTTTTTTGGTATTTTTTTCTTCTGGTTATATAGCCAAACAAAACCACAAGTTTCAACTGACTCAAATACCCTCATTTTTATTTCATAACAATTTTTTGGCATTAAATATCATCACAGACTTTCCAAATTGTGCTTTATCTATGCCTAATGATTTTCCTGCTATATGCTGAAGGGTAGGGCTCGCGGAGACACAGATATAATGTCTTTATTTCCCAGTTTATACAGAAAAGACCTATTTTTGCCAGTTTTATATAGTGATTCATCCTCTATGTTTTCATTTGAAGAAGGGATCCTAAAACTGTCTTTAGCAGCAGCAGCAGTAGTAATTGCTGTGGTGGTGTTATGTAATGCTATCATAATGATTCTGACTGATCGGGAAAGGGATGTAACTGCAGTGGAGTGAATTTGACTAACAATTTGAAATAAGCACTACCACTTCTTTATGAAGGCACTGGTAAACAAACAAAAGAGGCAAGCATAGGTAGAAGCCTAACTGTGCTGAGAGACTATTGCCAAGTAAATCAACAGGTGACCTGATAATATGCCTCTGATGCAATAGAAATAGTAGAGCTGAAATGAATCAATCTGTAATGCTCCACTTTATGCCAATGGAGACTGCAGCCTTCTCCAGATTTGGCATCTGTCACCAGTGACTCTGTCCAAAGGAGCAGCATTCCCAACCCAGACACACATTTCCCAAATCTCCCACATACACACACTGTAAAGGAAGTCTTGGACACCAGCTCTAGCACTGGTCTCCTGAACTTCTTCTTAGTGGTTTGTAACTCACCCTACCCCCTTTTATGGCCAATTGTATGCTTATATAATTGCAATGTAGATTTCCTCCAATAAATCATATTCTATTTATATGTGATTGGCCTGAGTCATACATGAAACACCTTCACTCATGGGGAAGTTAGAATGCTGAGATTGTAACAGGATATTCCCCAAATAAAGGGGAGGTTCCAGTTTCCCTTCCTTACCCAAGAAATGGTAGAGATGAGCAGGGAGGAAGAAAAAGCTGGACAGGAGACTGGAAGAAGAAAGAAAGATGGGGAGCAAAAAGGAAACCAGGATGAGGTACATGGAGCAGAGAAACATGTGAAAAATCTGCATTTGCTTCTTGGTCTTGGACTGGTCTTGGACCAGATATGCGTGAGAGACCTGCAGGAAGGTTAACATGAAAACTTTCATCTTAATTTTGATTTTTCTCCTTCTTTCTCGGAAGTGCTGGGCCCTTTCTGCCCCTTTCCTATGGGTCCCCTCCAGGAGGTGCCTTAGACTTGTGATAGGCTTTCAGGCCTCTGTGGCTCTGCTGTGGGCCAATCCTGTTTGGCTGAGCATTTACCCATGAAGGGATAGGTAACTTTGGATCCTTCATTTGGAAACTTTCATTTTCCCCCTTTCTGTATTACACATTGATTGCATTAAAGTTCCTTTCCATAAAGGTCTTATGCAATAGCGTGTATTTTGCCTTGATGTGGCAGGTGGCAGAACCTATTTAAAAATTTATTTATGTATACAAGAGCTGGTGTGTAGGCAAGAGGTATGATGGGGTGGGTGAGAGGATTCATTAGAGACAGAGTGGGGAACAGAACAGGAGGATTGACTGAAATACACTGCTGAGGGGAGCAGCGGCCAAGGCAGGAGAGGTCTGCTGTGCCTTGTGGGTTAGCTCCCTGGCTGGGATTGAACTCATGCTTCAGTGACTGACAATTGCTTCATAATGCTGAAATTTAATCCCTTGCACCACTAGGGAGGCCCAGGACAGCACCTATTTAGAATGAACAGGTTTGGGGGTTCTGGGGCACCAGTTACCCTGCCCTATTATGAGAACATCAAAATACATGTATCAGCAATATTAGTAGTTCAATAACATAAAATATTTAAATCTCATTTACTCCAGAAATTCATAATCCAAACGTTGAGCCAAAGGCTCAGTTTGGTTTTCTTAATCTCAATTATACTTCTATTTTAAAATATTTTAATTTTGCTTTTCGGTGATTGTAGTCTATTCTATTGTATTAACCAGATTCTTATTGAATTTAAATTATCCTCAAAGATTGATATCATTATAAAGGGATCACCTATTTTGTGGATCTTCACCCAAACAGTTAAGAATGCAGAACATGACCTAAAAGAAGACAATGCCACAGAAACAAAAGGGTTGATATACATAGGGTGTGAAGAAAAGAGAGAATGAAGAGAGAGACAAGAGGAAAGACAATTTATAGATCTGCATGTTGCCAGATGCCATCTGTCCTATCTAGAGAATATCTCTGAGCAGAGTTCAAGCCAAAGCTGGAAGTGGCAAGATGGTGGCTGTCTGCTGAGCAGAGACCAGGTTCCAAGCTGAAGCCACACATGGCACAAAGGCAGCTCCCTGACAGGGGTTCAAGCAGGAGCTGGCCACATAATTCAGAGGATCTGCCATTTGCTAGGCTAGAGGCAAGCAGAGGCAGGATTATCCTTATAATAAAAATCCCGGTTAAAAGAGACAGAGTGTTGCCTATGCTCCATTTTAAAGCTTATATTCTGAATCCCCTTCATCCTTGTCGACCCTGTTCAGGAAATCAGGATGTGCAGCAGAAAGGTCTGATATTATCATTGTGACTGACTACGAGTCAAATTGGCCACATGGCCAGGCACAACTCGTTGGGAGGAACTCTAGATCCTGCAGTAGCATTGCCCAGCCAGATTGGGGAGCAGTTGTCAGTGGGACCAGGAAGTCCCAGGCAGGTGACTGTGTTGAGAGACATTGGTCACCTCATCTCTATTGGGTTAGTTTGAATGTTATTCTTTCAACATAAGAAAATTTAGAAGACTGAGATGTCAAAGAAGGTAAGTAATTAAATCATAAGCATTATCTGAATTCTAACATTGGTAAATATGAGCAGAAGTCATAAGATCTTACCAGGTAACATAGCTGAAAAGTCAGGGTCCCAAGAAATCTACCTTCCCTCTACTTACCTAATTCATTTCAGTCTTGAACTGAGAGTTTGTATTGTATTCCTTTGATGGTAGAGTCTCTAAGCCCTTGGTGCTCCTCCTTGCCCACGTATAAAACTGGTAAGTTTGAAGAACTTGTTTCATTATCCTCCAGCCTTCTCTTCCCTTTTTGTCCTCTGGGAGGCATTATGGAGAACAATTAATATTTAGATTTTGTTTAGGTATTGGCAGTTGTGTTTACTAATGATTAAAGAAAACAACTTAAACAACTTTAGTTTGCATCTATTTCTTGTAATAGACATTAATCTTTTAGGTTGACATTAGCATATGATTTTTTAAAATTTAATGGCCAATATCTAATTTCAGTGAAGAAATTGTCAGTGACTTAAAATCTTCATTCACTTAGAAAGCATTCTTTCGCGCATTTCCTTTTTATTATCAAATTATTTTATATCAAGGTATAAATGAGTTAACTGAAATTTAATCAACCAATTAAAATAATACATGGAATAATTGTAACACTGTGAATCCCCCATCATTTTGAGGTATTTCCCAAATTAAAGCTTCCCACCTATGAGCAGAAGAAGGTATAGAAAATCATTGTCCTAAGTTCCATTATCAGCTTCTGACTATTTCCCAAGTACACATCAGAGATTTCCAAAGAGTATGTTTATTTTACTTTTACTCACTTCTTTAAGAACCCCATTTAAAAAGAGTATTTGGAGGTCCATTCTGATAAAGAATGCTGTCCTGGCAGGAAGGCAGCACAGGGCAAGTTTGGGATGGTTCTTAGCAGATGAGGGGTAAAGGAAGGAGTCTTGGAGCCCTCGGTGACTTTTATACCTTTTTTTTTAAGATTTATTTATGCATCCAAGCACGGGGTACAGGCTAGAGGTGTGGGGGGTGAGATGATTCACCACAGACAGAGCGGGGAGCAAAACAGGCAGATCAACGGAAGTACTCTGCTGAAGGGAGCAGTGGGCAAGACAGGAGAGGTCTGCCTCGCCATATGGATCCCCTCTCTGGCCCCAAGCAGGGATCGAACTCGTGCTGCAGTGGCTGCAGTTTACTTCATAGTGCGTTGCTTAACCCACTACACCACCAGGGAGACCCCATTTTATACTTTTTATTGTCAGAGGTGACCAGGTAGTGGCAGGCATGGGGGCCGGTGCATCTCACCCTCTCGGCTGCTTTGCTACTGCTGCTGCTGCTTGTTGGTCTTGATGCTGGTTGGTTGGTACTGGCGTCCTCATGATGCTGCCCATATAAGCCCGTGTCCAAACTCAGGTGCGCCCATTTGCACATGCCCTTCTAGGCATGCACGCAGCACCGCAGGTGTCCATCATTACACCAGTGGCAGGAGGGTGGAAAGACCTGATTGTTCTCTGACCCTACAAATGCACATGGGTATTTTTGTATTTACTGACTTTATCTTTGTCATTTTTGTTATTGAGTAGCTAATGGTTTACAGGAATCACCATACCAGCAGAACATACCTGTGCCTTTTTGCTCCTGCTAATTTTAGTCTTCAGGAAACCTAAGAACAGTACTTGAAAATCACGTACTAGAACATAGATTGCCCTTAAGGATGCACAGGTGTGTGGGGTTACGGTGGCAGGGTGGGAGGAGCTGCGCTGCCAGCGTAATGGGCTGAGTTAGCGTCCAGACCTGGCCAAGCCGGGGGCCCACTCCAAACCCAGAAGGGTCTTTCTAAGCTTGACTCGAGCCCGCCTGTACCCCAAATTCCCCGGCTGAACGGTGCCTGCTGGCTGCGCTCTGTGGACGGACTGGAGTCTCCTCAGGTACAGCTTACAGGCCTTCTCACCGGCCTTTCCTTGGGAGGTGAGTTGGGAGTGACCTGCGATGCTGGCAGGGGGGTTGGGGGTGCTGGTGCTGGAGAGATGGGGATAGCTGGGAACGTTGCTGGGGTTTGGTCTCTGGGGCACAAGGATGCCGACCGTATTCTAGAATTTTTCAGTGGTGTCTTCTCCAGGAGTAGTTTGCTATGAGGAGAGATGTTCGTGACTTTAGTCGATTTTCAAGTTAGCTTTTCTGGAGTCAGTGTTTGGTTGCTCCAAACTTCTTAGTTGTTTTCCAGAGTTTGTAGTAGTAGGTTGTGACCATTCCTGTTTGTTTTTCAGTGTTTCTGTGGGAGAACAAAATCTTGAATTTGCCGACTGCCTCGTTTTGCTAATGTGTGCTGGTTTAAACTTACCTTTCAGTGTTGTGATAGGATAATAACTTAAAAAATATATAAATAGAAAAATGGTATAACTTTCAAATTCTCTGAGTTACACAAAAGATTCAAGAAGTTATTACTTTATTTGGTTGACCACTGTGCAATGCCAAGTGAAATAAGAAAAACACCAAATAAAATTGTGTCTATTAGCGGGGAGGGGAAAATGGTGGAAGAAATGGGCATAGGGGTTAATATGATAATGGAGAGAGGCACTAGAGTTTATGTGCTGGGTGAAGTCGTTTCATTTTTCATTTTCTAGTGGGAAAAACATTAAAAATTTCAATTTTGGGGGGTTGTCATACTCGATACCTGCTTACAAGAGTTTCTGTGTTCTGGATACTGTGCAAGGCAGTTCATGTCTCTTAATATTCACAAAAATCTTATGAGATTGGTGCTTTTACTCTATTTACAAATGGCTTTTGAGAGGCAAACAGCTGGACTGAAGTGACATAAAAGATAGGAGGTGATGTTAATGTTTATACTCAGAAATGTTTCAGTCAGATATTTTAAAACAAGTTTCTTGAAAAGTCTCCAGACTAAATCAATAGAATGGGAAGCTGAGGGTGGGCATTAGTGTTATAGGCAGCTCCAGGTGTGATTCTAATGTAAAGCTTGTTTTGAGAACGATTCCACTTAATATCCTGCTTCTGGAAACAGCAGAAAAGAGGCAGGTTTATTTACTTTAAACTGACCAAAATGCCTGGGTACTGTTTTCAGTTAAGGTGATAGAGTGATCAGCTTGTCCTAGTTTCCAAGGTCTTTCTCAGTTTTAGCACTGTAAGTGCTAAATTAGTTCTGGCAAACCATAATGGCTGGGACCCTACCAGGCAAGTATTTATGGACTTTAATTATCTGCAATAGTGCTTTGAGATTTAATTCTAGATGTGTGTACCTGAAAATTAGAGCACAGGAGGCGTATTTCCCTATATATTCTTTTGTGACTTCAACCTAAAGACATCAAATCGTATCTAGGCATGTTCTGCATTTTTAAATGAATAAGCCACAATAGTTGTTCTAATGTTTCCACTTCCTAGTGATATATTTTAAAACAACACAGATTTTATTGCATCATTGAATCAGTTTTTCTAATGGGGATGTGTGTATCCCAGTGCTATCTGTGCAACTTGTCAAACTTTAGAATCGGATTGGACACCACCACTCTTTTCCTGTTCTATGCACAATTTCATGTGGTACTTACTTCACATCATTGGAATCTCTGAAAACCCAAATTAAAAAATACATATCTTCTGAAGTAATGTAAACGTGATCTAATGTCAAAAGTAAACAAACTTGATCTATGAGTTCCTTACAGGTCAAATGTTTCCCTTGAAAATGTAAAACGCCCCACATACCTCTGTGAGGTCACACCAGTGCCCTGGTATATCCAGGCTCACACTTTGGGAACTGTGGGTCTACAAGCATTTAATTTTATCATGTAACTGTTTACAAGAAAATGTTCTAGTGACCAGTCAACCTAGTGCTATTTAGACATTTAATAAGAAGTCTTAAAAGATGAATAACACTAATTCATAGTTCTCTGTACTAACTCCTTCATATGTGAATGTTTAAGAGGATAATGTCAACACGAATGACTACTTAGATTATTTTACATAATGTTTCTGGAATATTTGGTTAACAGGTCATACTGAATCCCTAACATGAAATCCAGGGCAGTGATTCTAGGGCACTATTTTTTTTTTTAAAGATTTATTTATTTATGCACAGGGGTACAGGCCAGAGGTGGGGGTGGGTGAGAGGATTCACCACAGAGAGCAGGAAGCAGAACAGGCAGATCAACGGAAGTACACTGCTGAGGGGAGCAGCGGGCACAGCTAGAGAGATCTGCCTTGCCTTGTGGGTCCCCTCCCTGGCTGGCCACAGGGATCGAACTCGTGCTGCAGTGGCTGCTGTTTGCTTCATAGTGCGTTGCTTAACCCACTGCGCCACCAGGGAGGCCCCATAGGGCACTATTCTTAATGGAGGTTTGTAAGATTTAGGTTTAGTAAGAAAAGGGATTAAATACCACTGATCTAATGGATTGTATATGTTAAAAGCAAAAACTCTGGATATCTATATTACTTTTCTTGTTAACATGCACTATCATGAAGGATAATTAGTGTGGTCTTCAATAGTGCTCAGTCTATTGGTTATACTGTCAGGGAATGATCACTATTCAGATAACTTTAAGACTTGTTTTTAAAGTTATATAATTAACATAATTAAGCACACAGTTTTAGATTTTCTGTTTAATGATTTTTAACTAATGAATACACCCATGTACCTACCATACAAATCAATATATAGAGCATTTCCATTGCTACAGTTTCCTCTGTCTTTTCATTTCTTATGCCCATTCTTATATTCAGTAAACAGTGAATCAAAAAAAAAAAAAAAGAAAAAGAGCAAAATACTTCAGCAGAATAGTTAAGTAGAAGATTGGAAAAGAGAATTCAGGTTCATGAATGTACACTGAGTCAGAGAAAAGAAATAGCATGGAGGTCAGCTGTATAGATCTAATGGGAAATCAGCATAAGATATAATAAGTATTTAAAGATATTCAGAGCTATTTTAACAAAATTCATGAGGAATATGATCATCACCAACAGTAAAAAACTGATTTAGGAATGCTTTAGATAATCTACAAATTTCAATTTCATCATGTATTTTTGGGTTGGTAATTTATGATATTATTAAGAAATTCCTGTGAATCTTTTCAACATTATGTTGTAATCAAAGTTCTCTGGCAGATGGTGCAGAGGGGAGTTGGCAAAAGGGGAAATATTTTCCATCATGTAAACCATTGTGTATATAGACAGCCAAATGATTTTCCTCCATTTAAGGCCAAAACTGCAAAGAAGTAAGTCATTTTGAGTCATTAATTCAAATGATCTTGGTAGGATGAAATTACAAACACAAATCAGTAACAAAATGGAACAGTATGAACTAATATTCTTTATCAAATGTCTAAATGATATGTTTTATTCACTTGTATACAATTTTTTTCAAAATGACCTTTCAATTTTTCATTTACTCATTTTCACAAAACTTTGTTAATGTACACTTACCATGTAGATAATTATTCTACTTTCTGTTGACTGATTCCTTGGGTTTTAAAAGCTATGTCATAAAATAATGAAATGACTCATGAATAAATGTTAAATAAATGCATAAATACACTAAATGCTCCTCAATCATAGTTTGATTTTTAGTTTTTTATGTGAGTTTGTAGGAGAGTAACACATATTACATAACGGTACAGATAACAATTTTCTCCCACTCAATGACTTTTTGTGTATTCATCTATAATTTATTTAAAGAATTTCATTCTGGCATAAAAATGATTCATCTGTTCTCTTAGCCATGGTTAAAAATTCTCAATAAAATCAACAGATTGGGATTATTTCCCAATTCTGAACTTTAAAATGTTGTGCAGAAAACTGCAGAAAAAATATTACTGTTCACTTATGGTAATTTATCTAATTCTTCATAAATATAATTATTCACTATTTCAGATTTGATATTGACTCATCTGAATGACTATATTTTGTTAAAAGTTTAATGAAGATACATAAAAGGATTAAGTCAATGCATAGGCATACTAAGTTTAAAGTAAATACCATGCTTATTTTTAAAAGCGTATTTTAATTATCAAAAAATAAGAGCATATTCTCTATCATGATGTATATGTGGTGAAGGGGATTATGGTTGCCGTAATCCATCTCCAAAAGCTCTTAAGGAAAAAGCTCTATCCAAACAGACGTTTGTGAATACCGGGGCCAGATGGCCACCTCTACAGGCTACTCATGAGATGAATGTTACATATTGGGAGAAGCAAATCAATAAGACCATGAACTACCATGCCAGTCCTCTGCCCTACATAGAGAAAAAAGCAGGCTGTGGGCTCAACCTCAGCTCCAAGCTAGTGATGCAGAGGTCCTGTCCAAGTCCTCAGGAGACTGCATTCTGCATTTATGTAGAAGAGAAAATGAGGACGTGTAGAAACCAAGGCTAATGAAACAGGGACTGGTAGCGCTCTCATACAAATATTAAGAAAATTACAGATATGGCAGGGTTTTTACACAGAACTAAGGAAAAAGAAAACTAAGATGAGCCCATCTGGAATGAGCTCAAAGCATATTAGCATTCATCACTCAGCAAAGAGGTTCAAATTTTATTGGCTCAGATTATGGAGTAATTTTTACTTCATGATGTTTTTAAAAACAATAAAGCATCAGTTTTTGGCGGAGAGTCACAGTTATTTTCAACAAGACCTAAGATAATTCACTGTGCACACAATCAGGTAACTAAGTGGCAAGGGATCTTCTTGAGGCTGAAAGCAAATGATGTCATACAGTAATTCAATCTCACATGAAATCACAAATAACGCATATTATAGGCTTTATTATGTCCCCCACAAAAATTCATAAACTGGAGTCCAAACTCCTAAGATCTCAATGTAACCATATACGGAGATAGTCTTTTAAGAGGAAATTGAATTGAGAAGAGGGCATTAGTAAGTGCCCTAATCCAATTTGACTGTTATAAGAAGATGGAATTTGGACAATATGAAGTTTCAAAGAGAAGATACTCCTCCTACAAGCCAAGGAGAGATCTACTCTCCCATAGTACTCAGAAGGAACCAATTGCTAACACTAGTCCTTCTCAGACTTCTAGTCTCCAGAACTGTTAGAAAATAAAAGTCTATTTTTCATACCGCTACTCCATGCTATTTTGTTATAGTAGTTCAAGCAAATTAATACAGTGGTGGTAAAGACAGTCACATTTTTTTTACATCTCTATTTAAAAGCAATTTTAACAATATATAAAATAATAGTGGTGAGCCTTAATATATAGAAATGCAATATATTAAGAATAGTATCATGAAGGAAATAATGTAACTTCATCAATAAAAGGAAATGACACAAACTAGGAGCTCAAATTTATAGAAATAAAAAAATATCAGATATGGTAACAAAATAAAGTCTCTAAATACTTTCTTTGCTTAGTGTCTTTAAAAGACAAAATTATATAGAGTAACAATTAAAATGAATTATTATTGTATGTTTGTAACATACAAAGGCATGTTATGGTTTTGGAATTGCATTAAGAATTCTCTGAAGTAAATTCTAATAGCTTAAGGTACATTTTTTAAGCCCTAGAGCAGTCACTAAGAAAATACCCCAAAGCATATAATTAAAAAAATAGAGAATTAAAATATTTTGATGTAAATTATCACTCTTATAAAATAAAACACCTTTATAGTGTTTTCTGGTAAATTTTAAAATTCCTAAAGTAGACAGAACACAGTGAGTCAATAAATACCCAAAAGGAATGAAACAACCTTTTAATATAACCCCATTGTGAGATATATATTTAGAAATAATGCATGCAGTGCTCATATTAATGCTTTATATTTTAAAACAAACATTCTAGAGTGAAATTTTTCATAAATAATAAGAATAAAAACATTAGATGGAAAGAGGTCTGAAGATTGACTCATATTGCCATATAGCTTATGCTCATGTTTCAAGCTAATTATTTCATTGAATAAAAATTTCTGGGTCATCAAGGTAGGATAAGGACCAACGTTTTAAAAGACATAGTCTCACAAATTGCTGATTCTGCAATACCAACATATTTCATTTCTTTACAGGATACCTTATTCACTGAAAATGGAAGGTGATATAGTGCAGGTATGGGATTGATATTGAAGGGGCATAGGAACTTCCCATTATAGTAAGAGTTGAGCATTTTCATTATGGCCTACTGCCAGGATTCCATACAATATATTACAAATTATGTCAGTTCTTAGTTCCATCCCATTAGCATTCATATGTTATTCCATTGCTCATCATACAGAGAACATAATTTTAATTGTCAGTGAAAGAATTTTGGGAATATGCAAAAAATCCTTATGCTTTTTTTTTTATAATCAACTTGATAGTCCTGTATTACTATGCTAAGCACATTCTGTATACTTTGAGATGTCATGATGATTTGAAAACACAAGTATACTTTGTGTAGAAATTGTCAAAGTCCTAAACTGAGAATATTTTCACAAAAGCGTAAGTGTTTTGCATAGGATTGGAAGTCAGGTAGTGAGGTTCTCAGTCATAGTGGGTCTCTGCCATGTCTAGAGGAGTATAGAATAATTTCCTTTCTTGAGTTCAAGAAATTTAAGATGCATACAGGAGAAAATAAAAACATTCAATGTAGTCTGAGAAGTGAAGAAGAAAACATCTATGTCTGAGATTTCCAGAACTAATCAAAGAACCAATCCAGGAAAGCCAAAGAATTACAAACAGTATTAAAATAAAAGCAAACAAAAATCCACTAAAAGCTACTAGTTATAAAACAGCATGTGTGATACCATCTAAAGAAAGAGGTGACTAATAAAGTTGGTATAACTGAAGGAATTCTAACAAAAATAGATGGTCTTAAATATTAGAAGATTTACAATAAATAAAAATTCAGACATTTCAAATAAACATTTATTTGATTCATAATACTCCAGCAACTGTAAAACATTAATTTGTGTACTTTTAAGAACAAAAAAGTGTCTATTAAATTTGCCATAAATACACCCTGATTTCATAAATGTTAAAACATGAATCTTAGAATCAGTAAAACATGGAATAAAAATAGTAAACAAAACAAACCAATAGAACTGAGGCCATGTCATATCAATAAATGTAAATGTGCTTGGCTCACCTGTTAATAGGAAAAGATTTCTCACAATTCACCACGAAGCAAAACTCAACAGTATGATGTACACAAAGGCACATCTAAAACAACAGATTCTGGAAAGTTAGAAAGTGTAGTTATACCAAAAAAAGAGAAAAATACAGAAAGAAAACAAAGGAGTTGAACTTTCACCCCCAGATGAGATGGAATGGCAGGAACCAGATTTACTTTTTCACCTTAACCAATTTTTTTAATATAATTTTTTTAAATTTACATATATTTGACATCAATTGTAATCCCCATGTATTCCCCATCACCATCTCACCACTGCACAATCACCTCAGTCCCCTGTGCTCCCGTCTGCCCTCCACCCTTCCCCTCTTCCCTCCCCACCAGTGTCCCCAGTTTGTCTTTGCCTTTTCATTTTTGGTTTTGTTTGTTTCTTGTTGTTACTATTGTTCTTATTCCTTTCCTTGATCTTTATTTGGTTCCCTTATATTCCTCCTAGGGGAGGAACCATCTGGTATCTTTCTTTTGCCTTCTGACTAACTTCGCTAAGCATAATCCCTTCCAGTTCCATCCATGTTCCTATGAATGAGTCTAGTTTTTCAATTTTGATTGCTGAGTAGTATTCCATTGTGTTTATGTACCACAGCTTCCCGATCCACTCATCTGTTTTTGAGCATTTAGGTTGTTTCCAGGTCTTACCTATTGTAAAAAGTGCTGCTATAAACATAGGGGTGCAGGTATTCTTTTGAATCAGTGTATTTGTGTCTTTTGGGTATATTCCTAGGAGTGGGATTGCTGGATCATATGGAAGTTCCATTCTTAGTAGCTTGAGGAACCGCTATACTGCTTTCCATAATGGTTGGACCATCTTGCATTCCCACCAGCAGTGTAAGAGAGCTCCTTTTTCTCCACATCCTCGCCAATATTTGTTGTTGCCACTTTTTTTGATATGTGCCATTCTCACTGGTGTGAGGTGGTATTTCTAGAGTGGTTTTGATATGCATTTCTCTGATGACAAGAGAAGTTGAGCATTTTTTCATATGCCTGTTGACCATTTGCATTTCTTCTTTGGAGAATTGCCTTTTTAGCTCTTTTGCCCATTTTTTGACTGGGTTGTTCTCTTTGTTTTTGTTTAGTCTGGTTAGTTCTTTATGGATTTGTGTGATAAGTCCCTTGTCAGTAATGTTGTGTGCAAAGATTTTTTTCCCAGTTGATGGGTTGTCGCTTTGTTTTGGTTAGTGTATCTTTTGCTGTACAGAAGTTTTTAAGTTTGATGTAGTCCCACCTGTTTATCCTCTCCTTCACTATCTTTGCTTTAGGTGTCGTATCTCCAAAGATGTCATTGATTTAACCAATTTTTTTAAAATGGGTAAAATGTATTAAATAAAAGCTTTCAGACTTTGGACAGCAAAGAATTTAAGATTGTGATCACCAAGAGAAGGGGAATGGTAAAGTAAACCCTTCTGTTGACACAAGCTTTCCAGATAAAATTTCTAAGCCGTTGCATAGAGAAAGAGTACCCAAACAGAGCCCTGTGGTCTCCCAAAGTTGAGAAGACAAAGTCCGAAGTATAGAGGAGCCAAGGGAACTAGAATTTGTGGGACAGAACCAGAAAGAAGAAATCTGCATAAAAATCCCTGGAGATGTACAAAGGTCTCTCTTTATCAGAGTATTCATTAGAACATAATTTCCCACTCCCTGTTCTTGATTTATTGCCCCTCATGTCTAAATTCATGTTTTTTGTCCTCTGTAAAATATATCTGAATCCTTTAAATATTTTAAAAGTGGCACTCACAAGCTGGCAATGAATGAAACTATGTTGTTAGAGGATGCTGGACAGACATAAGGGAAATCAGTTTTGCTTCTTGGTTGATAGGAGCTCATTCTATTGCTCTGGCTTCTGTAGTGTGCACAATCTCTAATCAGTTAGTAGATTCATGCATCAGAACAAAAAGACAAAAGACATTAATTTGGAGGAAGGAAGGAAAGAATGGTAGAGAACAGTGTTTTTGGGCAGTGAAACGATGTCCTATGATTCCATAATTGTGGATCAGAATCATTATATATATTTCCAGACCCATAAAATATTCAAACCAAGAGTAAATCCTAATATAAACTATGTGGTGATAATGGTATACTGATGTAAGTTCATCAGTTGTAACAATTTACCACAATCTGGAGAGAGATGTTGATAGAGGATAAGGCTGCATATGTGCAGGTACAGGGGGAATACAAGAAATCTCTCTTACACTCATTCCATTTTACTTTGAGCCTAAAACCACTCCTCTAAATAAAAAGTCTAACTTTAAAAAAGAGACACTATGCACCTCCTGATGAAAGAGTTCAACATTACCTTATCTTGCCAGAGAAATTAAACCTAAATATGATCAAGCTGCTGATCCAGCTGCCAATCTGCAGGAAATAAGGGACCATGTGTCATGCATTGGATGAGAGATACAGGGGTGGACACATGGTAGAGATGAGAATAATATGGAAAATGGTCATTGTAGAGTCTCAATGTCAAGTGTATGAGTGTCCACTGTATAATTCATTCAATATTTCTATGTGTCTTAAGATATTTATAATAAAATAGTTTTGAAAGATTAAGAAAATGAGATCATTTTAAAATAAGTTTAGAGTAGTCAATTAAATTATAAGATACACCAAAATCATTTTCTGTTTATTTCTTGTGTAAACATGCTTATGAGGAATAACTTATGGAGGAATAACTTATGTATCCCTACATATTATTTGTAGCAAAAGATGAACTATATTTTGAGTGGATTCAAATACATTATTAGAATGATAAATAAAATATACAATGTTACTTAAAATATGTTAATTTATGTAACTTACTATATATCTGAAGTTAAGTAATTACTTTCTAACAATTATTGATACACAAGCCCAAACTGCTTTCCTGAAGAAACACAAATACACTTCCTTTTTTTTGTCTTATTATTAAGATTTTTACTGCAAAGTATTAGAATTGTTCCAAAAGGAAAGATACGCCATGGTGCAACAACTACATCATCACTTCAAAGACATTTTATATGCATAAACTTGTTTTTAGTGTCTCTTAGTCTTGTTCATCGGGATGTAAAATTCAAAAATTACCCTTGACTATTCCTTTTCATTTAAAATTGGTAAGTAAATTATTTTGATACCTTAACCTAAACCAACTCCTGCACACTTTTTTGTTTGTTCTAAAATTTAGTCTCATCTTTTAAATTTTATTTTATTTGTATTTTTGTTTAACTGAGGTCATATGGGGATGGTCCCATCAGGTATCACTGCCACAGTACACTCACCACAAACTCAACTATAGTTCACCACAGACAACTATGCTTCCTTCCTTCTTTGTTCTAACCTCCCTTCCACCTCTTCTTGCTTCAGTTCTGCATGAAGCTATCAAGGTTAGTTTTTCAGCTTGTTTTTGTCTGACAATGAGTTTAGTTACTTTATATTTCACATATTAGTGACACCAGCACACCCTTCCGTAGGGCCCCACTACAGCCAAGTTAGATAACATAATTATTTTGCTGTGAACAGCAACAATATACTGGTGAAAGCATTTGCCTATAGATGCAGTAGGATTGGTGAAACATATAATCTGTTCTTTTGTAATTTTTATTTCTTGGCATTTTTGCCCTGATGAAATGGTCCAACTAATTTATGAATAGGCATTTTGCCACTCAGACAGATGGCTCTGACTGCAGCCCAGAGACCAAGTACAGTCCAAAAATGCCGATGTTGACAGGATTTTCAGACATAAAAAATCAAATGTCTGTCAGTCTTTTCTTAAGATGTGTCATCACTAATCCACTATTTATTGGCTTATGTTCTAATACAGTTTTTTTTCATTCCCATAAGGATTGATTATAAAAAGAAGTGTTTTAATGAAAAATTCAGTTGGCTTTCTATTCCAAACAAAGAGGTAACATTTTATCTTCAAAGAATAATAAATTCAAGGGTGCAGTATAATTCTGTTCTGTGACTTTTATACCACTGTGCCAAATCTGACCAGGCTGCCAACATGAATAGGCTTATTGCTTTAAAAATAACAATTTCATCATAGCCTCCCTAGTTGCTTATTCTGATTTTTCCTATATTTCATGAATATAAAATTCTATAAATTAATTTAGATATTTTTTTAGAAATCTTACTTTTATATATTGTAAACCTTAATTAGATATACTCTGAAATATTTGAAACATCTACTATAATAATCAGGAACATTAAACAACTACATAGCTAATAGACTTACTTTCTGATATCTGTCTTCAGTTGAAGCTAAAGCATATCTGACACACTGAAACTATCATCAAGCAGTAGTTATTGTAAGTCATAAATTTAAATGTCTAACTGTATAACTATAGACAGACTTTATAATGCCTTGCCATAAAAAGTAAACTCTGTTAAATTAGCTCTCGTGATTTTGGCATGTGTAAAAACATTGAAGAAAACACTATTTTGTTATAGGGTTTGCTATAAAAAAATATTTGCCAGGTGATTTTCTAGAGAATTTGGGGGAAAATTGCTTTTTTGTGGTGTAGAGGATAAATTATTCCTAAATGCAAAGTTACTTGCAAAGTCATTTGGGGCCGTTTAATCAGTTAACTTCTTTTTGGATTAGAAAAGACAATCTTTTAAAAGCTTGCTTGAAGACAAATGGATTAAATGATAAAATATAGACTTGATTTAATGTATATGCATTAAAATAATTACATTTTTATTAAAATAACAAGAATGACTATTGCTAAATTTTGAAGTCACCTGATAAGTTTATGAGCATTTATAGATTTGCAATTATAGAACAGTTTTTCTAACAGGCAGGAATTATGAATAAAGATTTCATTTAAACAATCACAGTTTACAATCTTTTCTAAGAAGGCAATCTGCCAATATGAGCAAGCTTGGTGCTCTTCAACAAGAAATGCCAATGTAAAGATAGATGGCTAATTGACTAATAATTTTTGAGATAGTGCTATATCATCACCATGCAGAACCCTCTGGAAAAAAATAAGAATAGATCTTAAATTTCAATATACAATTTGTAAGACAAGGCACATTATCAAAATGAAGATATGCATATAATCAAACAAGTGAAAATATATATGAAGAGTTTAAAAATACATATATAAAAATAATAAAATGATTAGTACTCAGATATAAGAAGAAAGGAAATTCAAATATTTGATTAAAAGAGGATACAGAAAGGGAACTTGAAATTGGCAGATTTCAAATATTTAATGTGAGACCTATAAAGTTCATTTGCAAAATCAAAATTTCTGAAAATATCTTTCACATTTCCTCTTCATTTCTTATCATACATAATGTTACTATTCCTTTTATTTTTAAGTTGTAAAATGTTTCAAGGAGATAGCAAAGCATATTTGTCTAATTTAGAGGTAATTAAGACTAATTTAGAGGTAATAATTAAGATTGCAAGATCAAAAAGGAGCCTCAGAGAGCAATCTTTTAGATGAAAATAACATATAGTGACAGAGCTCAGGAAACTTCCAGCCAGTAAGAAATATACTTACCAGCTAAAATATGCATCATCTAAGGTAGAAAGTTGCTTTGCATCAATTGATTTTGGGAGCTGGGTAGATAGGGCTCATGCCAATATGCCACATTGGATTGCATTTGAATTACTATAGGAAATAAGATTATGTAAGAACATAGAAAAAACATATTTGCAAAAAGCAGTAAAACTGTGACTTGAGATCACAGTTTGCTTTGTAAAACCAACCATCTTATTTTAGTACCCTATGATACCCTGCTCATAAAAAAAGAAATATTCTCGCAAATAACTGATTCAGGACAATCCAGTTAATTCCCTAAAAATAACATCATTATGCAAAGATTCAATAATAAAGAATGGGTTAACTATACTAATAATAAATGAAGAATATCTACCAAAAGAAATATACTCATTTAAAATTGAGTATTATGATCAAATATTGTCCATGAGTTCAAAACTGCCAGTGGGATTGTGCTTCCATATATGTTAATGGAGATCAGACTCACTTTAATGCAAAAGAACCATAAAAAATTATAAATCACCAAAACAATAACAAAATACGAACAAAAGAAACAACACAATTTGAAACAAAATCTCCACTAACATGAAGGTATTAGAGAAAAACAAAGTCAGGAGTTTAGTTTTTGTTATTTGATTAACAAAAGAGAATCAAATGGATTCAGATCCATTTGTATCAGATCTTTTCACAGACTTCCTCTCCTTCTCCCCAGACAATATGCTTATTTTTGAGGCTAGAGGTTAACAGAAAATAGACTAGGGTTTAAAACAGTCTCCTAGATTGCAGAGGGAAAAAAAAAAAGGACTGAAAAGCAGCAATGTTTGCATCCTCATCATGTGTACTCTTCTCATATAAGTTTGCTATGTTTCCTTAAGTTATTTCAGGCTAAAAGCTTTTCTTTGCTTATTTGTTTTTTTCAGTCTTAAATTGATCAAAACGATCATGTGCAAATTCATTTTCTTTAAGTTTTTGTTCTATTTTACTTAAAACTCATTTTGCAACATCTCAGAATTGACTTTCTAATTACTCATTCTTGTCTAACATAGGCATTCAGTGCCTTAGCCTAAAAGACTGAAAAAAAAAAAAAAAAGCCATTGAGTTGTCAGAATTGTGAGATTTCCATCCTCAATGATACTCAAGAGTCAAAAGGAAAATTCAGATGAGTGTTAGTAACTTTTCCATAGTGTAGACTGGCGAGATTTGTTGCACCATATGTAGATTAATTCTCTGGATGGGGATTAAGCTCAAGCCAGAGCAGTGATAACTCATGAAAACTCAGAGTTAGCCCCTAGACCACCAGGGAAGCCCACTTTTCCAGGTCTTAATCTGTCTCTAGCATTTCATATGAGGGCCTAGTGATGTTTATGATGAACTATTTGAAAGTAAATGAGATCAAATTATTCCAGAATATATAAATAAATTCTTAATAAGAAAAATGTAACATAATGGAACACACCAAAAGTACAAAAAAAAGCTCAGAAAAAAATATGTGTATGTTTATAAAGAAGTGCTCAATATCATTAGTCAAACAAAAAATATAATTTAGATCACAATGACAAGGTAACTGCATTCATCAAAAGATGTATGTAAAAACAGTTTTGTCATATCCCAAAACTGGAAGCAAAGTAATGTTTGGAAATAGAATGCCTGAGTAAAATGCAATATAATTGTATACCTATTAATAAACAAAAATCACATGGTGTTTAGCAAATTTAGTCTATGACATTTGCAGTTAGAATGGTGGTTACTTTGGGTTTATAGAGACATTACTGCATAGAGAAAACTTGGGTGCTAATAAAATATAGCTATATCATGCATGATCTTCTATACATATTGTAAACATATCTCAAGCTATAAACTTCAGATTAGTTCACTTTATAGTTTACTTTTATAGAATGTATGTTATTGTCAATAAAATTTTATAGGAAATACTTAATAAACTGTTATTTTCTACCTAAAAGTATCATAAATCAGAAATATAGAAACTCATGGTAGGTCATGAGTCAATAGGACAAGATGAATAGACAGTCTAGAAATAAAGTCATGCATATATATGATTAGCTGAAATGTGACAAGGGGGCAATAAATACAGAAAGGAGAAAGGATGGTTACTTCAGTAAATAGAGTTGAGAAAGCTGAATACATTCAAAAAAGTGAAATAAAATCTCTATAAGTACACAAAGCCAAATCAAAATTCACTAAATGATTAAACATAAGACTTGAACTGTAAAACTCCTAGAAGATAACAAAAAGGAAAATCTTTGACATTGATCTTAGCAAAGATTTCATTGGCTAACACACCAAAAGCACTGGCAACAAAAGAAAAATTAAATAATTGGAATTCTATCACAGTAAAAGAACTTCTCATCAGAGGAAACAATCAGAATAAAAAAGCAATGCATGAATGGGAGAAATATTGCAAACTATATATCTGATAAGGGACTAATTTCTAAAACATATGACACTCCCACAATAAAAAAAAATAATTTATAAAGAGCAAAGGACCTGAATAGATATTTCTCCAAAGAAGGCATGCAGGTAGCCAACAGGTGATGAAAACTTGCACATCATTAATCAGGGAAATACAAATCAAAACTATGACATAATCATTTCACATCTGATAGGCTATGGAAGTAACTCAAGTGTCAAGGGATGAATGGATAAAGAAAACACACACAGAGCAATGTCATCCAAAGAAAAAAATGCTGCCATAGCTGACAAAACGTATAGAAATTGAGATGAGATAAAGTAGACCAAGTAGATAAATACTATATGCTATCACTGATATGTGGTATCTGAAAAAGCTAGAACTTTAAAAACCATATAGATTGGTGGTTACTCGGGTCTTGAATTGGAGGGATCAGGAAGAAATTTAATCAACAAACTTGTATGGAAATAAGAGCTGGAGCTCTGGGCCTCCCTGGTTGTGCAGTGGGTCCAGCACCACACTGTGAAGCCTCCGCACAGCAGTGTGCGAGTTGGATCCCCTGAGAGGGAAGAGACACACATGGCTCAGCAGACCTCTCCTGCCTCGCCCACTGCTCCCCTCAGCAGTGCATTTCAGTTTATCTGCCTGTTTTGCTCCCTGCTCTGTCTCTGGTGACTCCTCTCACCTCCCTTGCCTCTGGCCTGTGCCCCAGCTCTTGTATGCATAATTAAATATTCAAAAAAGAGCTGGAGTTCTAATGCACACCACAGAGATTATCTTCAGCAATGCTATAGTATAAACTTCAATATTAAGAAACTAGAACCTAATTTCCCTTACCAAAAATAGAAATAATAATTATGTGATGTGATAAATATGTTAAGCTAACATTGCAATGGTGATCATATTGCAGTATAAGATCCTTCCTCTTAGTAAAATTTCAAATTGACTTGATAAAATCACTACAAATTGTATATCTTAAACTTCTCTGGTTTAATGTAAATCATACCTTAGTAAATTACAAGGATTATTATTAAAAATAAAAAAAATATAACAAGTTTTGGTGAGGATGTGGAGAAAGGGCACTTTTATACACTGCTGGTATGAAGGCAAAAATGGTGCAGCAACTATTATATGGTTGATACCCAGCAATCTCACTTCTGGTTTTATATATACAAAGGAATTGATACCAGGATCTTGAAGAGCTATCTGTACTCCCAAGGTCATTGTAGAATTATTATAGTAGCCAAGAGATGTAAAGGATGTAAATAGCCATGCATGAATGACTGAATGTGTTGTTTGCATATAATGGAGTATCATTTGGGTTTTAAGAAGAATGGAACCCTGTCATTTGTAACAACATGAATGAACCTGGAGGACTTTATGCCTAGTGAAGTAAACCAGACAGAGCAAATATCACATTCCATTTATGAGGAAAAAGAATAGAATGATTATCAGAAATTGAGAATAGGGGGAAATGGGAAGCATTGGTCAAAGGGTACGGAATTTTAGCCACTTAAAATGAATGTCTTAGCTACATGTTGTGCAGCTTAAAGCCTATAGTTAACAATGCTGTACTATGTACTTGAAGTTTTACTAAGAGGAGGGATCGTATATTAAGTATTATTATGAACAAAATCAATCAAAAAAAGAACAGAAGAAATCTTTTAGAGATGAATGTGCTCATGGCATTGATTTGGGTAATGGTTTCAGTTAGTTTTCAGAAGTGTATACTAATCTCCAATCTTATCAAGTTGTATACATTAAATACATACATTCTTCTATATGTCAACAATACTTCAGTAAAATACTTTTAAAAGAAAAAAAAATCATGCAAATACCCAAACACCTTTAAGCTATTTTATTTGGTTAAAGCTAATTGTAGAACAGTGTGTATATCGTGAAATTACTTATATATCAAATATGAAAAATTACACTCTTGGCTAAACCCTTATAAAAAGACACAAAGTAAAAATGGAGGTGATGGGTGAGTATAGAAATATTTTTTTCACTTATACTACTTCATAATTAACTTAAGCTATAAAATATTATATTAAGAACTGAATAAATATTTTTACAATAAAATAAACTCAAATGCTAGCATTAATCATTTCTCGATGACAAGTCTTCAAATTCTTAGTTTGGAGTTTTTTGTAGTTGCCCTGTGTATTGGTAAGTGGAATACTGCAGTATATTGCATTTTAGAACAAATTAAAGTTGAGTCAGAGCCTAAATCTTAAAGGACTCTCAATCTTAAAGGATGTCTCAAATTTAACATCCCAGACTTAGACCATGGGATCTTTCTATGTAGGCAATATGAAATCTGACAATGCATATCCTAAAAATCTGTGCACTGTCATTCTAGGAAGGCAGTGAAACCTCTTCATTCCCCCAATATATCCACCTGAGTCCTCTATGCTTTTTCACCATAATATGAAGAGAGAAGCTAAAGTTTTTTTCAGTCTCACTACAATGAAACTGTCAACTCTCAGTGGTGGGTGTGGTGTGGTAAGATACGCCAGGAGGTGTGATAGTATACCTCTAAATCATACACAATGTTGTTAACCAATGTCACCTCAGAAATAAACTCATCTTGACTCTCCTGTTTTTTTTTCTTTTTCCTTTTCTGGTGTATCCAAACTTTGAGCTTGGATTGTAACAATCCAATCTTATAATTCAAAATGTTAAAAGGCAATTAAAAGAGAAAACCGAAGTCATGTGTGTTTCTGGGTAGGTATATCACTTCAGATCTCTCTGTTTACATTGACTCTGCTGCCTGCACTGACATTTATTACCATTCCCGAAAGAATATTCGAGGAAATGTGAAGAAATGTGGCAACAACCTTTTGGTTATTTTTCTCTTTGTTCATAGTCATTTAGAAATTCTATCTAATCAGGAAAGGCTAACTTTTAATACAAAGTCCAGTTTTACAGTGAGGAGGATAAGCAATTTAATAATTTAATTCAAACAGTGACATAAAACTGTTGAAGGTCAATCAGGCACGTAATAATAGTACATTAACTTAGATATGTTGATAGGCAGTGAAAGATATTTTTATACTTTAGCAGTTAGTTTTACTGTAATGAATGCTGACTTCTTTTGTGTGGCTTTTGAATTTTTTAATTTCTTCAATTATGTCACTCAAATTCTTGTACTCAAAATTGTGTCAAGAACACAAAAAAGATTGATTACCACCAGTGGATAATCAGCATCATCCTGTTTGAATGTGAATTCTGAGGACATGATTTAGAATGTATCTGAACTCTCTAGACCAATTCCATATTGTTTGGATAATTAAACTCTTAATAGCTGTGAAATATGAGAAGCATGTGTGATTTAGGTTCTAAATATGCTATTATAGACCCTTTTAACTGTGGGTGCAACAGCAAAGTGCCACTCTCATAAAAAATAAATGGTTGGTTGTGTCATTGTTTTAATGACTTTGAAAACTCCTCTAACAAAAACATCATTAGATGGTAAAGTGGTGAATTAACCAAACTTCCTATAACTGTGAAATAGTTCTAATATTCTAAGACTCCACTAGTAAAAATAATCCATGGACCATTTATGTGTATCTGAGGTGCTCGTTAATTAGTATATTATGCCTTGGTTGAAATTTATAATTACCTGAAAGTACATTTCCTCTGTTTTTGTAGCTATGATCTTGCATTTGTTTTTAGCAAGATAGACTGGACAATGACTGAAATTTCTCTCTCTAAAACATTCTTTTTTTTTTCAAGTTTACTCTCTTTTTTAATTTTTAATTTATTTAATTATATTTGACATCATTTATAGTCCCCAGGGAATTCCCACCACCATTTCACTGTGTACCATCACCCATCACCTCAGTCCCTTGTGATCTTTCTGCCCTCATCCTGGTCTCTACCCACCCCTTCCACCCCCACCCCCAATGATTTGTCTTTGTCCTTTTGTTCTTATTGTGTTTTTGTTTGTTTGTTTTTGTCTATAATTGTTCATTCCCTTGAGCTTTCATTTTTTTTTTGTAGTTGTTGTTCCTTTACCTTCCTCCTAAGAATGAAGCCATCTGATATTTTTCTCTTGCCTTCTGACTTATTTCACTGAGCATAATTCCTTCTAGCTCCATCCATGTTTCTATAAATGGCCCTAGTTTATCATTTTTTATTGCTGAATAGTATTCCATGGTGTATATGTACAACATCTTCTTGATCCAGTCATCTACTTTTGAGCGTTTAGGTTGTTTCCAGGTCTTGCCAGTTGTAAATAGCGCTGCAATAAACTTGGGGGTACAGGTATTCTTTTGGATCAGTGTTTTGTGTCATTTGGGTAGATCCCTAGGAGTAGGTAGCTCTATTTTTAGTAGACTGAGGAACCTCCATACAGCCTTCCATAGTGGTTGAATTAACTTGCATTCCCACCAGCAGTATAGTAGAGTTCCTTTTTCTCCACATTCTTGTCAACTTTTGTTGTTGGGTTTTTTTGATATGTACCATTCTTACTGGTGATATCTCATTGTGGTTTTAATTTATATTTCCCTGATTATGAGAGATGTTGAGCATTTTCTCATGTGCCTGTTGGCCATTTGCATGTCCTCTCTGGAGAAGTGTCTTTTAAGCTCTTCTGCCTATTTTTTGATTGAGTTGTTTGCTTTGTTTTTATTGAGTCTTGTGAGTTCTTTGTATATCTTTGTGATCAGTCCTTTGTCGGTTGTATAGGGTGCAAAGATTTCCCAATCAGTGGGGTGTCTCTTCGTTTTGGTTAATGTTTATTTTGCTGTACAGAAGATTTTTAACTTGATGTAGTCCCATCTGTTTATCTTCTTTCTCATTTTTATTGCTTTAGAGGAATGCATCTTCAAAGGCGTTATGGAGATGTATGTCTTGTAGCATTTTACCTTTGTTTTCTTCTATATTTTTATGGTTTCAGGTCTTAGATTCAGATCTTTTATCCATTTTGAGCTGATTTTTGTACATGGTATAACACATTCTTTAATGAAAGTTGCACATACCTTATATATGTCCCTTGAAATTATTTTTAATCATGCATAATATATCCTCTACCAAAAAGGTACCAAAAGAGTGTTAATGAGATTCTCTTGTCTGTGCATGTATCTCCTATTTAGGTCCTTGCCATCTTGATAAACATATACATCATGATCTAGGTCTGAAATAGAGATCTTTGTTTCTATGAATACTAAGCATTAAGGTTTAAGGAAGCCTGAAGAAAATTTTTCTGACATCTTTTTTTTTTTTTAATAAGAGTGGCTCAAAGAATTATGGAAATTTTACAATAAAAATATAAAAATTCATTTTTTAAAAAAACTAAGCTTCAAAGATATAGTCAAGCATCAGTTTCACTGGGTTGAAAATTGTAGATATATTTATGATATTTTCATAGAATGTAAACAAAACCAAACTGTAAGGGCTAAACCAAAATTAAATTATTTTTTTTTATTTTTTATTTTTTTTAAAGATTTATTTATTTATGCATTCAAGCACTGGGGTACAGACCAGAGGTGTGGGGGTGGTGAGAGGATTCACCACAGAGAGCAGGGAGCAGAACAGGCA
>JAGFMF010011573.1:4985185-5019143 GCA_019455555.1 Galemys pyrenaicus | reverse complement strand
CCCTGGCCGGCAGCAGGGATCGAACTCGTGCTGCAGTGGCTGCGGTTTGCTTCATAGTGCGTTGCTTAACCCACTGCGCCACCAGGGAGGCCCCAAAATTAAATTATTAATGAATAATACACAGTTACTCAGCTATATAAATATAGACATGAGTGATAAAATGTTGTATTTTTATGCTTTTTCTACTTAATTTAACTGATAAACCATTTCATACTTAATAAAAATATTTTTATGATAACATTCACAACTAAAAACAGCATGGATGGCTACTAAATATCTATATGACTCCAGATGAGAAACAAATAGGTATGTGGAGATCAATTTAATAATATACAACCAGAAATGTTATATGATTATGAATTAATTAAATTAAATAATTAAATATTTTCTCCTTCCCAGAATCAAATTCCCAGGAAAATGTCTATGAAATTTAGACTAAGTCTCATGAGTAAAGAAAGAAAACATAAAAATTAAAATAGCTTGAATCTTCAAAATTAAGGAAATAGCTAAAAAAATATGTTTGAATAGAATGTAGTCAGATTAAATATATTTATGAAGAAATATGACATCATTCCATTTGTATTTCTAACAAAAAAAGAAGTTAGCGCCAGAATTGTAGAAATGTTTCTGCAAGCAGCCAAAAAATAAATGTTTTATGCTTTATAGTCCATGAAACTTGCAGCTACTCAATTCTGCCATTGTTTGTGTTTGGAAAAATCAGCCAAAACTATCCTTAAGCAAATGATGTTGCTGATTTCCAATAAAACTTTATTAACAGAAAAATTTTGTTACCTGCTTTGGTGCCACTTCATATTGCCAGTCTTTGATATATGTTATTATTTGTACTATAAAAAAATTCATTCAAAAGTATTAACTGCTTGTGCTGAACTGTGATTTTAGTGTTAATTTATTGACATGTAAAATTTTAAAATTTGCATATATCATAAGTACACAGATTAATAAACTTACCAACTGAATATATTTATTAAAACAGCACCCAAATATTTGTCTTCATATTTGTAAATCTCCCAAAATTCACATATTGTGCACATATGCATATAGTAAAAATAAAATATGAAAAATAAGTACACTTTGGTATATCCCCATTGATTTACATATTTCTATTATTCATTTCTTCAACTATTTTTGTAAACTGAAAGTTACTCTGAAAATTAACAGCGATGTTTTTTCCCAGAGGATGCGTTAGTAAGATAACCTCAGTATGCTAAGATGGATTTCAATGCCTTCTATATGTCATGAGCACCACAAAATCAAACATTGTCCCTAGCTATGACATCTGTTAAACTTGGCTTTATCCCCACTACAACTCCTATATTGACAATAAGTTCATGTCTATTTCTTATATTTTTTTCATGGTTTCTCACAGAAACTTTGAATTAGCAAATATCCCTTATTCCTCTTGAATACACAGGATCTTCCACTGAATGGATCTTTCCCATCAACTCTTAAACTTAATAAATTCTTCCTGAATTAAATAAAATATTTATCTTGATTCAACCCTTAATTAAATATACCTTATATATAGCACCTTATTTCTTCTATTCAAAAAGACTTCCTATTATTTTCTCAGAGGTATAACTTTTCCATTCACTAATTCAGATTAAGAAAGTGGGCTATTCTTTATTTTTAGAACTCACTTCTAATTTCTGACTCAAAGTCCCCCATCTGTATAATGACAGATAACTGCTTTCAGTTAAATTTAGTCCAATCCAGTGATTAATGAATCAATTTGAGATGTATAAATTAGTCACAGTCTAGTTAAAAATTTCCAATTTTGTTCTCTTCCTCTGGTTCCAGGTTTTTTATTCAGAGTGAGGGAAGTGGGTAGAGAGGGAAGTCATGCACCCACTGATGACAGCAGTGTCTGGGAAGTGTTTGGTCTGTTTTATATGCTTAGTCTACTACAATGTCAACCTAGTCCAAAAATAGAAAGGGCTCTGTGTTGATCTGGAGATTGTCAAATGAGTCGTTTGCAATCTCCTGACCTAGGTCATCACACAGATATGAGTACCCTGGCCTGCCAGGTAACATTGTTACGTAACCTTTTGTTCTAGAAGGCCTAAGGATCTTCTCAATTGCTCTGCTGGAACCAGAACTTTCTTATGACTAACCAAACGATGCCAACAGTTCCCTTTCAGTTCCTGCATCTATTGATGTGCTATGCATATAATAGTTACCGTTTTCTAACTGCATCCAGTTGAAGGTGGTGAGGTGATGTGGTTTTTTACTTTAGAAAGCAGGTCTGTGGGGAAAAAAAATCAAACTGAACATCTGTTTTTTAAATTGTGTAATTTTACTGCAGCAACCAGAGAGTAGGGAATGGTGGTGAAAATTAAATACAATCTTCTGGTTAACATAAGATAGCCAGTCTCTCTGTCTGTAACCTTATTCATTATCAGCTGATTCTGCATCTCAAGAATCAACATATTACCATCTTTGTTGTCTGGTTTTTAGGACTTATACATCTTGCTCATGCACGAGCCAACAGATGCCTTGGGTTTTGCATGGATATTCGTTGCAATAAGAAAGACAATTTAAGATGTGGTTTTGGAGCACTATGTTGTTTCATTTACCACTCCTTATTTCTGATTTTTATAATTTACTACTCACACATTACATTTAATTGTGACCTTTCTTAAATTATACAACTACAATAAAAGGACACGAAATACAGAAGAGACCTTCCAGTGCCCCTTTATATACTGAAGATGAAGTTTCATCACCATTTCTTTCATCTTTATCAACTTTATTATGGAAATTTTCCAAAAATATAATTGTATGATAAATCTTCAAGCATCTATTATTACCTGACTTTAATGTTTAGCAACTCACAGTCAGCGTGACTTCATATATATCTTCACATGCTTTCTCCTTCCACTGGTTTATGTTAAAGTTAATTGCAAATACCATATCATTTTATCAATAGATATTCTCACATGTAGCTCTAAAATATAAGCTGGTATTTTATAAATATAACTACAACTTTATAAATATGTGAGAGTCTGTTGAATCAGAATTCAAGAAAGGGTCATACTTTTCAATTTGTTGATCTATCTCTGAAGTTAATCTCTCTATAAGTTCCCCTTTTTGTCTTTATTTTCTTACAGTTTCTTTATTCAAGAAATTGGTTGCCTTCCCTATATCTTTGACCAATATTTTTTCTTAGATTCTTGATGCATTATTCTTTTGGGTCTCCTCCCTATTTTCTGACCACTTTTTCACTTTGCAATCTTGATATGTAGGCATATAGCAAGTTAGTATTTCCATGGCTGAACAGGTTATTATCATACCCAGAATCTGGATAGTAAAAAGTTAAATTTGGTTGTGGAGGAAGCAAAAAATGTAAGCTACTCACCACCATGAGCCAAAGAACATAGAAGAAATTATTTTGGTCTGTCAATTAGAAGTACTCTTTGTTGATCAAATCCACACCAATTATCTATACACACTCTCTCCTCCCAAAGAGATGAAAAAATAAATAAATGTGCCCACCTTCAAGATATTTATATTTCCTTTTCCATAAACAATTAAAAAATGTGTGGTGTGTTGGTAAACAATATGAAAAAAACAATTTCAGGAAAATATAGGATTGGTTGGAAGAAGGTCTCACTGAGAAGTTGGCATCTGAGTGGAGACCCAGATGCAGCTAAGATAGTGACAATACTTAATCTATGAATACATGAAATGCATTCCAGCCAGAATGTAAGGGCATGCTGGGCATGTTTAAGGGATATTAGGTCAATGTAGAATATACACATGTTAATTTGCAATGGTGAACACCAGAAACTATGTAATGATGCTTCAACAAACTAATTAATTGAGCAAATTAATCAATTCACTAATTGATTAACTTAAAAAAATAAGTACAAGAAAAAAGGAATAACAATTGACCAGTCTAATAGGAAAACCAAACAAGAGAAGAGTCTTAGCATAAGCGAATCAAGAGATAACAAGTTGATTTCAGGGGAGAAGCAGATACTTGACTTTTGATATTAAGTCAAGATGCGTATTAGACATCTTGATATTATAATGAAGAAGTCAAGTAAGCAGTTAAATTGGTTTTGGCTGATGATGCATATTTGAAAATTGCTAGTAAATAGATCTTTAAAGTCAAGAAATTGAACAAGACTGACTATAAATGCCTATAAATGGAGGAGGAGAAAAGATCTACTGACCATTTCCAAGGTTCTGGAGCAGTTAAGGGTTTAACAACAAAAAAGAAACAGGAAAGAAGAGTGAGGGGGCAACTAAATAAGATGAAAACTTAAAAAACTTTGTTCTGAGGCAAAAAAAAAAAAAAAAGCAACCACATAGTTCAAGTGTAGGTATGGACAGAGTTGAATAAATAGTATTTTTATCAAGCAAATATGGGAAACAAGGAAGCAAAATATATGAACACAAGGAAGCTGATGGCATCCTCATTAGGTGAATAGAATCAACCATAACTTTTAAAGCGGCAAAGAAAGTAAAAGATGGTCTGAGCAAAGAGGGTCTTGCATAAAAGCAAGGTGATTAATGTAGTATAGGCCCCAGTGAATTGGAAAGATTGTGGGATAGTAAAGTAAGCACTCATTTAAAAAATTGATTGATAATTGAGGTTGTAGAGGGGTTACATGTATAAACTTTAGGACAAATTGCTGAAAAGGTTTTTATTATTTTAATTATATTTTTTTTGCATTCAAGTTCTGGGGTGTAGGCCAGAAATGTGAGGACTGGGGTGCTGGTGGCTAGAAGATTCACCAGAGACAGTTTGGGGAGCAGAACAGGCGGGTCTACTGAAACATACTTTTAAGGGGAATAGTGGGTGAGACAGGTGAAGTCTTTGTGCTGTATGTGGGTTAGCAATGTGGCCAGAGATTAAACTCAGATCATAGCAGTGACAGTGCTGAGACTTAACATCTAGGCCACCAGGGAGGTCCTGAAAGGATTTTATAATGAGGGAAATGCTCTGTCTGTGCAATATATCTGCCATTAAACCTACATGAGCATGAGACATGATGTATACAACTCTCAATCCTTCACTACATCAAATCTAGGAACTGTATGTGTTCCTCATTTAAATGACTTGGCTCATGATACACCCAGTAGCTAGAATAGTTTTCTTACCTTTGCCTACATATTTCTAGAATAAGATTCAAGCTATAGCACAACTTCTATTTCACCTGTTCCCCTCCTTTTTTTTTTTTCTTTTATAATGAGTTACCTGTTTTTGCAATAAGCTCATATGGCATCTATAAAACACACTATGCTTTACTGATCACTTATCTCTCCCCTCAATTTACTTGAAATTCTTGGACAGAGAGGTTTCTGTTTTGATTATAATACCCAAAGCACCTATCATAGTTCTTTCATTATCTAAGCAGTGTTTGGTATATATTTGTGGAAGAATGACAAAATGAGATAGAACAGAGAAAGAAGGGAAGGAGAGAGGGCAACAGGGAGTAAAGAAAGGAAGAGAAATAGTGTGTGTGTGGGGGGGGGGGGGAAGAGAATGTTACTATGGACAGTTTTATAAAACAAGAAGTATTTTCCTAAAAATCACAGTGTGTAACAACATGAGCTAGAATGTACTGTAAAGGAGGGAGTTTATCTCTGAGAAAGGTATTTAAAGAGAAAGTGTGTGAGTGATTGTGACAAACACATAAAAGATAGTTTTGCACCAGGCTGAAGGTGTAACATAATGAATTTGAAGGTCCTGAAAGACTCTTAATACGTCATAGCTCTTTTTTGAAAGTTACAGTCTGAATAAGAGGTTATTGAGAAGTGAAGACAGTTTTAGAAAACATCCTATTTTTCTTCTTTACTTTCCATCCATGAAGATATTCATGTGATATATATTCTTGTTTACCAAAGATTAGCTCCCAAGTCTAGTTAATAAGTGCTAATTAATAGGTAACATGAAAAGTTAAGAAGCACTGGTATACATTTTAATAAACAGGAAATAGTAGAAAAAGAATTACATGCACATTTCCTGATTATAAAATACTCTAAATATTTATTTGAAAAATACCCTAGAAGATAACTTTTCTGCCATTAGAATTTTACTAGTTTCTGACATTAAGTTTTTATGACTCATAAATAAACGTCTTGATATAGCTACTGTCAGTCACACATTTAAGTCATTGGAAATTATTGAGTAGAATGCCAGGGAAAAGGATTTTTTTTCTAAAGGTTGATGATGACACTAATTTTAACATCAGAGTGACAGGCACTGGAACATTTGCACTCATAAAATAACTGAAATATCAGAAAAACACGTGCATAGAAACAACAGAGGGATGAAATAGGAACAGCAGTTCTAAGTGAAGATGAGAATTTATAAGGAACAGGGTAACCTCTATTAAAATCTTCCTAATCTCCTGAATTTGTAGCAGAAATACTTTCTTTTGTAAAAGGAGATTTGGAAAGAGTGCTTCCTAAAGATAATCAGTTTTAATATGATAATTTTGTATTCATTAGTAAATGTGATGTTATTGATCTGTTCTTGATAGAGGCCATAATTACATTTTAAATGGAAGGAATAGAATTGTCTAAAACACCCTAGCCATGTATTTTTTTTCTTTAATCGTTGGAATATACAATTCCAATATTGTTAGAATTGTTAGAATGTGACTTGGGAAAAAAGAGGTAAAAGTGACACACAATGGAAATAAGATAAAGACCAATTAAACATATAAATTTGTCATTATCAATGAAAAGTTCTCAACAAAGTGTGAGCATGTAGTCACATAATCACATAGTATTAAGATTAATTACATGGATAGATGACATTAGAAATAAGTAAAATTACTGAATCCTATGTCTGGATTTTATCATAGCAGGTATGCATTCTACAAAGTACCTCTTCATTGTGATAACCATTATTATTATTGGGGCTGTGTACCATCAGAATGTGACTGTAGCATGAAATGTACTGTTTGAACCAGAATGAATTTGAGAACAAAATGACTAGAAAAGTTAGCAATGAAGGAAGTCCAAATAAGTCAAATTTTGGAAATCAGCTAAAGTTTAAGCCATTAGATTTGCTGCTGGATTGAATGCATTGTGTTAATTCAAGAAAAATTCTAATATTGCAAGCCTTTGTAGTGATAACTAAAGAAAAAAACAAAAAATAACGAAACCTAGACAAAGTAAGACATTTTAAATGTCTTCTTACTAGGGGGAGGGGAAATTTTTTCTTACTAAAGATTTTCAGAAAATATGTTTAGATGAAATTCAATATAGTTCTCTTTCTTGCTCCTCTTTTAAGTAAGGCAAGGGCTGATTTTGTTTGTTTGCCTGTACTCTAGGATTTTGCTTTAGTTCTTATTGTTCTACAGTTTGAACTTGATATACCTAGCATAAACTTTGTGATATTTATATACCTTGTTCACTGAACTTCCTGGATCTGTAGTTTGGAGCTTGCCATTACTTGTAGAAAAGCTTTTTTTTTTTTTTGCTTTGTTCTCTTTCCCCTTTTTGTATTCCAAATACATATAGGTTCCGACTTTTGAAGTTGTTCTATAGTTATGGTTTTGGTTTTTCTTCCTTGCATTTCATTTTCAAGTTCACTTATTCTTTTCTCATTCATGTTTATGTACTAAGATTATTAAAGACAACTTCATTTTAGTTTATAGTGTTTTTATTTCTAACATTTTCTTTGGATTATTTATTTTCCATCGTGTCCATCTGTTTCTGCATGTTTTTCACTTTTTCAATTAACACTCTTGATCTAATCGTAAATTATTTTAGTTTAAAGATTTTATTTTTGTGTAGAAGAACTGAGGTAAAGGCTAGAGGTGCAAGAGGTAAGAGATTTCACCAGAGACAGGGTGGGGAACAGAACAGGCAGATTTACTGAAATCCACTGCTAAAGAATGCAGTGGGCAAGATAGGTGAAGTCTGCTACACCATGTAGGTTAGTTCCATGGCCCACAAATCGAACTCATGCTGCAGTGGCTTAATGAGTGAGACTTAGCCCCTGTACCACCAGGAAGACCCTAATTTTAAATATTTTATTATTTAAAACTGTTTTTAATATTTATTTCTGTATACAAGAACTGGAGTATAGGCCCAGAGGTGGGTAGGCCCAGAGAAGAAGAGGCAGATCTACTGAAATACATGGCTGAGGGGAGCAGCAGGTGAGACAGGAGAGGTCTGCTGCACCATGTGGGTCATATCCCTGGCTGGGATCCAGTTCATGCTGCAGTGGCTGTGGATAGCTTCATAGTGCTGTGACTTAACTCCCGTGCTACCAGGGAGGCCCCTAATTATTTTAAATTCCTGATCTGATAGACTGTCACACTTGTGCTGGTTCTGATACGTGCTGTCTCTTCAAACTGTGAGTGTGTGGTTTAGCTTTGCTTAGCTTATTTTGCTTTATGAAAGCAAAACATGATTTGCTAAAGGAACCCAGGAAATGAACCTGTAGTGTGTAGTTTTATTTTCATATAACTGGAAGATCGATGTTTAGGGATTCCTTTTTGTATTTATAGGAGCCAGAAGCTTTAAATTTCTCTCTTGCACTTGATTTTATCTTTCCTGATGTACCTTGGTCTACTTGAACAATCCTTATCTAGATGTACTGTATAGCTATTTTAGTTGTAATTGGCAGTTATACTGAGTAGTATTTTTGGTGTGGGGTATGGTGTGTTGAGGAGAGTCTTCTATAATCTCATGGCATTGTGTTCCTGAACATTGACCTTCACAACTGTGTCATCATGTTTTTTCTCTCCTTAGGTAAGAAAGTAGGCTAGAGAGGGCTGGTGTCAGGAAAATATTTTTCCTTCAAATAATATAGGTCGGGCCTGGTGCCCCCCCACCCCAGCAATTAGCTGTTTTAGTTTATGGAAAATACTCTGTGTCTATTTAAATCACATTTCCGCACCTCCTGTCACAGTCATAAGAGATCTTTCTGACTCTTCACCTTGAGAAACCTTGTGCTTCCTGTATGTTAAACCTATCAAAGTGTGCCACATTACCTAGCCCCTGCCACCCACCTCATCCCAAAATATTGCAGGCTCTGAGTTTTCGCATAGTGTCTGCTTTCAACTGGAGGAAATCATTCTAACTAATGTGTAACATTTTTACCAGTTTATGGCTCTGGTGGCTTCTGTTCCAGCTAAGTATATATCAGCTATGGCTCTGGAGAGTTGCCTGTCTCTACTGATTTCTGATACTGCTCTACCTGGCAACCTCCTTTCTCTGAGGTTGTTGATTTTCAGTCTGGTCAGCATTTTTCTTGTTCTCAAATTGGGAGTGATGACTTCCAAGTTTTCTACATGCTGGGACTGAATCCTGAAATCTGTACCAATTATCTTGTCCAACATTTCTGAATCCAGCTACTTGTATTTATAAATTTAGAGTTAAAGTTTTAATATTAGAAAATTAGTGTATGGGTATAGTAATGTGCAGATATTATTTTATAGTGGTATTAATTTAAAAGAAATGTATGGGAAATGATCTAGAGACCAAGAAAAGTTGGGAAGCAATTGCAGTAATCCCCAAACAGACATGCTATACACATCTATCTACACCAAGTTTGCATGATAAGATTCATTATAGATTCCTAATGTTTTCAGAGGACAAATTAAACAGTATGTTTACCATATCATTTACCTTAAAAATGTATGAGTGATCAAATACAAACAGGAAAGATGTTTGAAAGTAATTATCACTATATAGAAGATATTTATATTTGTATGCTTTTCTATTTCACTAGTTTGTTTAATATTAAACCTGATTTTTTTAAAATTAGAAGTATGATAATTAAAAATTGACAGTATAAAACAGGCAAATATCATTATAGTTAAGGTTAGGTCATATTTTATCATTATTCTTTCAAAAATTATGTTTCTATAATAATGTAGAACTCCAATGTCCTTTATCTTTTGGAGTATGTATTTAGAAAAAATTTGTACTAGAATAAGTAGATGCTATAGTAACTATTATTTCTAAAGAAACAATGAGTTGAGAATTTAAAAATAAATGGTAAATAAGATTGCTATTAAGCTGTTTACAAAGATCATTCAAGATTGCAATCTTTCTCCATTCACATGTTTTATAATATTTAAGATTTTATAAATTATTTACACTCTGCTATTGTTGTTATTTGTAGTTATGTAAAGTATATGAATACTTCAATGTCTGAGAAAAATCACCTTGATTGTTGCCCCTCAAATTATCATCTTTACTTAATCACCATAAAAATTTTTCCTTGTCTTTCTACATTTATACCTAATGGAGATAAAATAAGGTACTGAAATATTTCAAAAATAAACTTGTATATAAAATATATACAAGTGAAATTATATGAAAATATATAAATATATTCAATTTGAAGGCAGAAACTCTCTAGTAAGAGTCCAGTGTTTATATATCTCATGAACATATTTGCAAATTTTTGCAAAACACAAACATTAGAAAAGAATTTACTGTTAGAAGACTTTTGGTGAGTCATATTATAAATTACTATTTCATTTTTAGAGGATTATTAAAAGAGTGATTTAGCTAAGGAACATTTTATTAGTGGTCTGAAGGAGCATAAGGTTAATGATATAATGAAGTCTTGCAAAGTAAACAGTGAAATGTATACCATCTTTCAGCCAGTAGGTGGTAAATTAACAGGTAATAATGTGTTCATATAATATGCATTTACATATCAATAAAACATATTAGGAAATTACTTTAGCTGACAGCCTGCATTAACTGAACTATATGGCTTCTGTGTCATAGCCAAGCAAAAGAATATTGGATAGATGGGCAAGAATTGATACCATTGTACCACAATTCCATGACAGAGGTAGTGTATTTCACATCATGTGAGGTATCGTTAAGGACATATGGCAAGTCAGGAAAGCAGAGGAGCAATGAAGTAAGAGGAAGGAGACATTCAGAGACAGTAGGATATCATTAGTTCCAGACCTGTGCTGATGAGACTACAGGTTAAAATATCAGCCAGTTTCAATTTGTACTTAATAACATGAAAACTGTAGGTGTCAATGTAGAAAGTCAGGTTTATGGTTATACTAATATGGATAATAATAGACGAATAATAATTGAGGTGATGGGTGATTTCCTCAGTTATCAGAGTGTTTGTGTACTGTTATCAGAGTGTTTGTGTACTTTAAAAATTATAGTGTTGTAAGACTGAAAAATAAAGACAAGTATCTGAGGAAAGAAGATGTTGAGATACAAAAGAATTTGTAGCATAGAAACTACAAATTTGAAGATACAGAAACTAAATTAAATCTCTTGGGAGGCTTAAGGAAAGATATTAGCAAATATTCTCGGGTCAATAATATTTTTTAAGGAAAGCTTTATCAAGAGTATTTACATAAATGTATTATTAGTTAAATTTGAATCTAAGGGATAACAAGTGACCAAAAATCATTGACCTGTAGGTTAATAGGGATAATTGGATAAGCTGGAGAAGATGAAGGGATTGGGATAGTTGAGGCGGATGTCTTCCTTTACTTCTATGAGAACTTATTATAAAGGACTTGGTGCCACTGTCAATCAAATCCAAAGTAAAAGTCATAAATTTCAAATATGGTAGAAAGACTTCTACCAAGAGTTTTTCTGTGGTATAATATGCTAATCATTTCTTTTTAACTTCTATTTTTATACAGAAAATATTATTAATATCTAATGAGGAGTATAAATCATTAGGCTTTTTTAATGTTTAGGAATATGAAAAGTAATGCTTTTTAAAAAGACACTTATGAAATGTTGACATGAAAGAGAATTGTCTTCATTTATATTAGATTGTGCTTTATGAGAGAAAACCAAATAAACATACAAAAGTCCTCCTTTTATCCATGTTCTGCTCTTACAAGCAATCTTAAAGAAATAATTAGTAAGTAGTGAAGAACCTGCATGGAATAGGTCTATATTCTGATGTAATAAAGGAGCAAACATGAGGCATAGACTAATCCATGGGCTCATGATTATTGAACATCCTCCTTTTTTCAAATAGTGTTTTTAGTTCCAACCGATTTCATGTTTTCTTCCATATCACACATTTACAGAGAGGCACTACTCTAATTCCTTTATCACTATCTATACCTGCCTAGAAACAGGCTATGCAGGCAGCAGGAAATTTTAGTTAAAAACCATGAGATGAGGAGTAAGTTGCTTTGCTTTGTCCTTATGCTACACTCTCAGCTTCTTCAACTCTGTGGTAAGATTCTATATTTCTGATGTGCTTTATTTAATAAGTTCAAATGGACAAAGAAGAGTTCGACAATCTCTATTCCCCAAACTTTATATCTAACCTACTCAGTGTTCATTCATGCAATAATGATAATTAATCTACTCATAGTCCCATAAAGTAAGCACAAGAGCTAATTCTATTTAGTGAAGGACACTGGGGACTAGAGAAATTAAGTAATTTTCCCACATTCCATCTAGCTAATTGTAGGTCTGGGACATAAAGTGATATTTATACCTTTATGCTCTTGACATTTAGCTTATTGCCCATTAATTCATTAACTCATAATGAAATCATCTGACAGCCTGACAAATAAAAATACTTTTTGAGGCATTGTTCAATAAAAGAAGTGGGCTGGAAATAAATACCTTATAAGAGAAGCATTTATGTTTATTGAGGATTAATATGAGTTGTCAAATGACATGGCAGAACCAAAAAAACAAAAAAAGAAACTTCTCTGCACTGTTTATTCTGTGTTTACTGATGTTTATTAATACCTTTAAATAATAATTACTAAGTAGAGTCAAGATTTGTTTTATTGGTAGAATGAAGTCTACATAATGGCTGTCAAGAATACAAAATGATGGTGTATTTTTCTATACAACAAGAGTCCCTATAAATTAGTAATGTTTTCTTTCATGCCTATTATTACATAGGTGTCTGATATTTAGAAGTACTCTAGGAAGCATTGTGCCCAGTTTCTGACCCATAGAAGAAGTGACTTCTACAATACCCCAGAAGTGTGTTTTTATGAGTGTGGGGGAGGTAAAGGATGGGAAGAGGAGTTGTCATTCTGTTTCCCAATAACAGAAACTTGAGTTCTTCACAGAAAACCAATTACAATCTCAGTCATATAATTGCAAAATGCTCTTTCTTATAAAATAAACAAAAAAAAATTCTGTGAAACTTATAAGTATTGACCTAATTCTGCCCTTTGTAGTGAGAAAAAAAATCTAATCCCTCTTGCACATGGTTCTAATAAAAGTATTTATTAAAAAGTGGGAAGTTTTTATTTTCTTGTACTGTAAGGGAATAGAGCAGAGCCCAAGGGAATTCCTTTTTGTTGTTTGCCTGCATGCCAACACAAACTGCTTTAAAAAAAAAAAACTGCACTAGAACATGGCCAGGGATCAACGTAATGAATACTGCTGCTATAAAAATGACTAGTACTCAGGAAACAGAAAATAAAGTGCAGGGGAAATTATCTGGGGAATTCAAACTAAAAGGAATTCTGACTACTGAAGAAAATATAGGATTTCTTTAGAGTATTTATACAAAATTCTTTCCAATACAGAAAATCAGGGAAAGTTTATGAGGAAAGTTTATAGGGTGCATTAAAATAAAACCTTTGAAACAAAATAACATCCAAAATATTTATTTAAAAATCTGAGTGTAGCTACATATCACCTGAGTTTTAAGTAATACTGTTATTTATTTATTTATTTATTTATTTATTTATTTATTTATTTATTTATTTATTTAGCATAGAAGAACTGGGGTGTAGGTCAGAGATGCAGGGGTGAGAGGATCCTCTAGAGACAGAGTAGGGAACAGAACAGGCAGATTTACTTTATTATTATTTTTTAAGATTTATTTACTTATGCATGCAAGAGCTGGTGTAGAGGCCAGAGTTCAGGGAGGTGAGAGGATTCACCAGAGACAGAGTGGGGAGCAGAATAGGCAGATGGATCAAAATACACTGCGGAGGGGAGCAACAGGCGGGGCAGGAGAGGTCTGCTGCACCATGTGGGTCCCCTCCCTGACCAGCGGCAGGGATCTAACTTATACTACAGTGGTTGCAGTTTGCTTCATAGTGTGCTGCTTAACCCACTGCGCCACCAGGGAGGCCCCAAATTTACTTTAACACACTGCTAAGAGGAGCAGCAAGAGAGACAGGCAAAGACTTTCATGCTCAGGCTGCTGTGTTGCTGGCTCTGAGACTTAATTCTTAGTCTCCCAGAAAGGCCCCTAAATAATATTGTTAATATTTTATTTGAATTATCACAAACTACAGAATGTATAGAAAACTAGAAAATCAGACAATAACATAATTGTGTGAAATATTTAGATGTAATTAATATTAGCACTTTGCCATATTTGGTTCATATTATTTATATTAAAGAATCTAACATTATGAATACAGTTTACTTCAGAAGATAGTCTATCAACATATTACTTCACTTATTTTCTCAAGTGTGAAGAAAAAGGGAGTATTTTGAAGTTTGGCACATATTATTTCCAAACATATCATTATATAATTGTTAGATATGCTTAATATATCTGTAAAGACTGGTGTTTTAAAACTTTGGGATCAAATACACTAAATTTCCTGATTAATATAGAAATATTTTTCTCTAGTTTACTTATTTTCAATATTACAGATAACTATAATAAATGGATTTAGTTATCCATTTTGTTTTTGGTAGACAATTCTTTAAAATTTGCCACTATACATCAGACCACAATAAAATTTTTGTTGGATTATACATTTCTAGATCTATATTATGATAAATTTCCTAATAATAAATTCTATAGAAATCTGCAAAACGTTTTAGCATGAGTTAGGTTATTATACATAATAAAAGATAAATAAATATGAACAGAAATTATACTTTAATACATTTCCTGTATATTCTATACAATGATCAAATTTCTGTTTAGGAAAGATGAATCTTTAACAAACCTATCTACCCTTGTTGTGTGGTTGTGAGTGTATTGTTATTCTCACTTGCCTTCTTCATAAAGTCTTCTTTATTTTATACATTCTATATTATCAACTTCATTTTCTATTACATATTGAACTAGTGCTTAAGCAGAGAATTGAATGGTCTTAATACAACCAGGGACAGGCCCTCTCAGGTGGTATAGGGGTTAAGTTTCAGCACTATCACTGTGAAGGCCCAACAAAGGCCTGAGTTCCATCCCAGGCCAGGGAGCTAATCCACTTGGCACAGCAGATCTCTCCTGTCTCGTCTGCTGTACCTTCAGTAGTGTATTTCAGTGGATCCAATTGCTCTTCTCACTCTGTCTCTGGTGAAACTTCTCACCTCCTTCCCCCAAACCTCTGGCTTGCACCCAAGTTATTCTATGCAAAACTAAATCTTTAAAAAAAAAGTAACCTAGGACAAAACATGGTTCAAGAAATGTTTCTCATTTCTGTATAGCCTCTGGTCTGAATCTCTGCATCTGGCATAAATGGGGACATGAACCAGACAAATTCATTTAGAATAGTTTGTGGACTAGGAATATATAGAAATATATATTGATCTCTAGATCAATAAAAATAGTTTGAGATTAATTAGTTGGTAAATAGCTTTTGTAGTTGATGGGGTAGATGGTATAGAATCATCTTTGAAATAAGTTATTTAAGTTTTAATTTTAGTCCCAGCAATTAATAGCTATTTGACCATGGGTAAGTCATTTAATCTCAAACCTAGAGTTTTCTTACCTGTAGACAGGAAAATGTGATGATGACTAACGTGAATTAATGTTCATTTATTCTAGAAACTGTAGTGGATGACTCTAAAGTATCAATATATGTTTATTTAATGCCCTCATAACTTGATGAAGCAATTGCTTCTAAAATCCCTATTGAATATATAAAGAAATGGAAGTACATAAAACAAAATAAATGGTCAAAAGTTACAGAGCTGCTCTAAAGCAGAACTGCAATGTGACTGAAGTAATTTGGATCCATGACCATCAAATTCAGTCCATTGAGAAATTGCACCTCTTTAACTTGTACATTGTATTTAATCCTCTATATTGAAATACCTTGTTCCTAGCTGTCACACTACAGAAACCTTGAAGTAGATGTTCAGGAAGTACTTTTACTCAATAGAAAAACAACTGGAAAAATATTTCCTCAAGAGTCTCATGACTGCTCTGTTTCACAGATGGCCTTGGAAAATTTTCTTAGCATTTGTTGTTCTCAGATTTTCTTATTTATAAAAAGCAATTGATTTTTTTCTTTAAAACTAGTTTGAAAATGTATATTTTATAAAAAGATATATATGTTTTGCTGTATGTTTGAAAATAAAGTCCATAACTCACAAAAATATGGACAAGAAACAACATTATAATATTTTTTAATATTACAAATTACTTACATGACACATATGAAATGTTATTCAATTTCCTTCTCAATACAATCCTTAAGTTAAAAATCTCACATTTTAAGAGGTCTTTATGCCAAGATATTTTTTCAAAATGTTTTTTGAAAAAAGTATATAGGTGAAGAATGTGAACTCAGAGGCATATTTTCTGTATCACAGTTTATTGTGAAGGACTTTCTTCATGACTTTACTGCTCCTGACTTAACAAATTCATTGACACTGAGGTGCAGATATTCAAGAAAGATAACATCCTCGGCATTCTTGGCCTGCAGTTCTACTATCACTTATACATACTTGATGCTCATATGTGGTCTCTTGGATGCCCACACATGAATGCCATCTGTTAAGTTGGTAACATATTAAACAAAATGAATTTATATTTTGTCAATTTACATAGCACAGGAGTAACATTTTGAAACAGACTTTAAGTGTCTATGACACTGAAGACATATAGATATGTTTTAATTTGATGTCATCTGCAGAATATGAAGAAAATGATGAATTACAATTGAGGAAAGAACGATGTGATTTGAGAGATGATTGGTTGCCAAAATACAGGTTTATGAATAAACATGAAATTCTTAAAGTTGCATGAGATATCAAATGGCAAAAGCATGATGAATCAAATAAAAACTGGAACCATGGCGAGTCCCTAAAATTGGAACTTCTAACTAAATAATAAAACAAAATAAAAATCCAGTTGTAAAATGGAACAAAAAATAAAATCTTTGAACAGGAATTGTATATTTTGAGATATAGTTTCTTTGAGACATATCATTGAGGTGACAAGCTAGGAATCTCCATGGATACACTAAACTTGCAATGGATCAATTCACTTTGAAATTACTTCAGAAACTAGTTGAATTATTCCTACATTGTGTGCCTGAGAAAATACTGAAATAAAAACAAGAAAGGGAGAAACACATTCTTAAATAAAACCCACTATCAGCACAGTTCTTATATTCAAAAGACAACTCTAGACTTCCAGTTTCTTTGTGACGAGTGAATGTTTTGCATCACACTTTAGCACAACTTTTAAAATCACCACCAAAAAAATTACCTAGTTCTGAGAGCCCACAGGGCTTGATATTCAGAAGTAGCATGGGCATAATAAACAAAGAAGCAGTTTTAAATGGGATTGTGAACCTTTCCCATCTGTCACTTCTGCCTCTAACTTTAAATATAACTGGACTAAAATCTCCTATCAAAAACTATTGTTATTGTATGGATTTAAAAACACAGCTAAAACAAAGCTAACTATAGCTTATATAGAGAGACTCACTTCAACTTTAGGAACACAGATAGCCTGAAAATTAAGAGATGTAAATGAAAATTGAAGAAGGAATACTAAAAGATCTATAAACCAAAAACTGTAATTAGAGATAAAGAAGGTCATTATATAATGATAAGAAGTTAATTCATCAAGAAAATACAACAGTTGCAAATATTTATATACCTAATATCAGGGCATCTAAATCAGAGCATCTAAAAACACAAAGCAAACATTAACAGATATGAAAAAAACATACGGAAAAAAATTTATAAATAATGATATGGAATTTCAATACCAAATTTTCAGCACTAGATAAATCATACAGGCAGAACATTAATATAGAAATATTAAACTATGCTTAGATGAACCAAACAAACCTACATAGTACATTCCAGCCAACAGCAGTAGTAACCTCTAGTAAAACCACAAGATAACATTGTAAGTAAAAAAAAATTATCAGCCAATATATCCCATGAGAATAAATGCAAAAATACTCCAAAGAATACTAGCAAAACAAAAATCAGTTGCACATTAAGAAAATCATATGCCATAATCAAGAGGGATACAAAGATGGTTTAATATATACAATTGAATAAAAGTGATATATCACATTAATAGACATAAGGGCAAAAATGGTAATCGATGGAGAAAAAGCAGTTGTAAAATTTCAACATCCTTTTATGATAAAAACTGATCAAACTATTGATGAGTGGAATATAACTCAACTAGAGTAAAGGCCATATAGTATAAATCAACAAGAAACATTATTCTACACAGTGAAAGCTTCCTGAGATTAGGAAGATCAAGAACAAGGCCAAAATATCCATTCTAACATTTCGATTCAACATAATACTTACTGAAATGTGCAGTGAGAAAAATTAGGTAAGAAAAAATAAAGGCATTCAAATCAGAAAGAAAGAAGATTGTCTCTGTTTACAGCTAACATGATCTTCTATCTGGAGAACCTCGTGTAGCATTTGAAAACCCTGTTAGAGATCACAAATTCATAAATTTCATAGTATAAAATCAATATGCTAAAATCAATTGTTTCTGTATATTAACATAATCTTTGGAAAGAAAAAAAGCAGTCAATCTAATTACAATACCATCAAAAACAAAATAATACTTAGGAATAAATTTAACCAAAGAAGTAAAAAGCCAATACACTGAACACTATAAAACTTTTATGAAATGTAGTTGAAGAAGATACAAATCAGTGGAAAGTGGGTGTGTGGCAACAAAATGGAAGTATTAATGTTTTCTAAATGTTCATAGTAACCAAATTAATCTATAGCTTCAATGCAATCTCTAAAAATTTTAGTGGCACTATTCACAGAAATTAAAAAAAAAAAGCAATGTTAAAACATATATAATCAAGACTCAAAATAGCTAAAGTTTTCTTGAACAAGAAGAGCAAAGAAGGAGGCATCAACTTTCTTGATTTCAAAGTAGGTTACAAAGCTATAGTAATAAAAAGAACAGTATATTTACATTTAAAAAGATAAATAAATCAACACATTTATGAACAATTTTTCACAAAGATGCAAATAATACACAATGGGACAAGATAATATTCAATAAAGGATGCTGAGAAAACTGAACATCTATATGCAGAAAAATGAAATTATACTCCTATTTTATACCATACACCAAAATTAACTCAAAATGGAATGAAGACTTGAACTTAAGACCTGGAACATCAAAACTCCTAGAAAGAGATCATAGCAAAAGCTCATATTTGTCTTGGCAATGATTTTATGCTCATAACACCAAAACACAAGCAGTAAAAGAAAATAAATAGATAAGCAGTACTACATACAATGAAAACGCTTCTGTGCATCAACAAAGAAAGTCATCAACAGAATGAAAATGAACCTAGAGAATAGGAGAAAATAGTTGCAAACCACATCTGATATAAGATTAATTTCCAAAATATAAGGAATTCCCACAACATGATAGCAAAACAAAAAACAATAACCCAATTGAAACTGTGCAAATTAACTGAATATGTTTCTAAAATAGACTATAAATTTCCAATATATATGTGAAAAGATTCTTAACGTTTTTTCTGAATCACTAGGAGAACACAAATCACTATCATACCCATTAAGATGTCTATTATCAAAAAGACAAGACGTAACAAACATTGGCAAGAAAGTGGATAAATGGGACATTTATGCACTGTTGATGGAATTTAATTCTGTTCTGAGTCATTATGCAAAAAGTTGCAGTTTTAAGAACCTATAAATGATGTTAAATCAGAAGTTTTAATTAAGGCTCCATCACTTACTAGTCCTATGATCTTTTAACATCTAACCTTTAGTTTCATTAACTAGAAGCTGGAAAAACAGTTCTAAATCTGAGCATTGGTAAACGGTAACGATGGTTAACATTTATAGAAAGTTCATTTTTTCCAAACATAGATAGACATGTTGTAAATGGAATATTCAAGATCTTTATTCAGTCTCCTTTCCTCCACTTGTAGTATATCAAATGAAAAATAAAAATCCCCAAAGTATCCTGACCAGTTAATTTCACACCTGGCCACACGGAAAATGAAAAAGTAATAGAGAGGATCTCTTTAAGCAGTTAGTACAACAACTATAACCATACCAGCAATTGCTGTCATTTTCCCTAGCTAGATGAAATGAGGCATGGATTTGCAAGGGAAATTTCAGTTAATTATCATTTGTATAATACACTACCATATCCTAGATTGTAACGACACTGACAAGGTAATGATCACTGCAGGTGAACTGTAGGTATAGAAAAGCAATAGATGAAAACATTTGTGTAACAAAAAAAAATGATTAAGCCAAATGTAGACAATTTCTCTTATGTTAGTGGTATCAATGCTTAGGTATATTAATTTAAAATATTTGCTTATTATTAAAGTCATGAAAATTATTTTTTAAAGATTTATGCATATAAGAACTGGAGTACAGAACAGAGTTGTGTGGGGTAAGGGGATTCACCAGATTCAGGGTGGGGAGCAGAACAGGCAGACCAACAGAAATACACTGCTGAGGGGAGCAGCGGATGAGGTAGGAGAGGTCTGCTGTGCCAGGTGGTTCAGCTCCCTGGCCAGGGATGAAGCTCATGCTGCAGTGGCTATGGGGCCCCACAGTGTGGTCTTGCTAAACCCCTTGTGCCATCAGGGAAGCCCAAAAATAATTATTAAACATTGACTATTTTAAGCAATATCAGTGTTTTAGAAATCATTTACTTCAGTTGCGCTTTCAATATTGCCCTGTACATGTACATGAAAAATGAATGCAAATTCAAGTGTGAATTCAAGTCATTCACAGCTTATTCAGATGGATATGTACTCTAGAGGAGAATGCATTGTCATTATTGTCAGGGAGAAAAATCCTTTATACATTTAAGATTAGTGAGTTGACTACACAAATCAAATTTAACAGATTAATAAGCAAGAAAAGCCAAAGATTATTCATGTAGGTTCATGAAAACTCATAAAGAAAATGACTCATAAATAATTCTGAAATTTAGAGTTTACATACTATCTTAATAGAATAATGAACAAGGGAACAATTTGGAGACGGACCCTCTCTGGTGACACAAGGAATTAAGTCTCTGCACTAAGAAGCTATCCACTGCCACTGCAGCAGGAGTTCAATCCCTGACCAAGAAGGTGACCCACATGGCTCAGCAGACCTCTCCTGTCTCACCCACTGCTCCCCTCAGCAGTGTATTTCAGTAGATCTGCCTTCTATTCCCCACTCTGTTTCTAGTGAATCCTCTTGCCCCACACACCGCTGGCCTACACCCCAGTTCTTGTATACATAAATAAATTAATTTTTTTAAAAAATCATTCCATAGACATGGATGTCTAGGAACTTTTATGGGATGTGTGCTAGTGTCAGAACCATGATTGTTTATGAGGTTTCTCGTCTAGGTGTTGACTTCCGCTTTCCATGGATAGCAGAGAATTTCCCTTGAAAGGAGACTTATGGTGATCAAAATATTTTGGAAGGCTCAGATTTTAGTATACAAGGGTGGAAACCAGACAAAATCTCTTTATGCCTCTGTTGATTCCCACATATCTTGACACTGAAAAACAATGCATTTATAGTGATATAGTGTAGAATACTTTATCATTTTATCATGTTAATAGCCCCAACTTGTATTAGATGAAGAAAGAATGGAAGGGTGAAAGTATTAATCATAATTCTTGCTGTCATTAATCTGAGATATTTGATACTTGATACTTGATATTCATATTTATTATATTCCTGCTCCCCTCTCTGTTTCTAGTGAGTCTTATCACTCCCCCATCTCTGGCCTACACCCCAGCTCTTGTATACATAAATAAAATAATTTAAAAAAAAAATCATTCCTGAGGAGATTTCTGATTATACCTGCTAATTGAGTCTCCTTAATTTTATTGCAATCTTTTTATATTTTTTTCTCTTTCCAAACATTTAGTCAGCAATAGATCTATAATGAAAGCAAAAATCTGTCACAATTTGGCATTCTTTAGGTTTCTTCCAGTAAGTAGCATTTCAACCTCTATTTTTAAACAATTATGTGAACAAGTTCTAATAAGCAGAAGAAAGTAATGACAAAGGTACAAGTTAAATATACATAAATTCCAATATAGGATATATTTGAATTTATCAAAAATTTTATAATGCCTAAATCACTCATATTGTTTGCTGAGACTGAGTACTTTTTAAAATATCCATATGTTTAGTCTTTGTTGTATAGTATATTCATACAAATAAGATAAAAAAATCACTAGCAATGTACTTTTAAAAAGACAATGTACCATAGTAGAGTGATTTTTATTTTCTTATCATTGTTATGACAGTCTACATATGAAATTAGAACTACTACATCAATGTATTGCTTATTTATTTAAAAAATCCTTGACATATGGAAACAAAGCCCAGATAGAAATGTTTTCTAGTTATCTGGAGAGATATACATGAGCTAATAGAATAATCTGTTAATTAAAAATTCTAAAATGCCCAGCAAAGCAATTTAGTTCTAAATTACACAGTTTCTAATTTGAACATTCTAAATGCAATGTGATTAGAAGCCCTTTTTCTTTTGTCTCACTTGTTTCAGAACACAATTTGACAAGTATCCCAGGAGTTACCCCAACAGCAGATGCTCTATACTGTCTCTATCAGCTGTCCAGAAAGCCAGAAAATGAAGATAAAACAATTTCACACTTGTCCTTTAGAAACTCAGACACAGTGTTCTATTGCATTATTTTCAAACCTGTGTTACTGTTTTCATGAAGCAGATGTTCTAATAAAAAAAAAATAGACATATGAACAGTTGCATAGAGTTCCAAGGCTGTAGATTTGTTTTAAAAATTTATATACCATTTTTTAAGTATTTTTCCTTTAACTTTAATGCAGACTTTTCTCCTAAACATTATAAAAGGAAGAATACCAACCTATTGAACAAATTAAATTGCTCCAAAAAATAAGTTTCATTTCCTACACTGAAACAATCCATTAAACAACCCGTAATTTACTAAGGCAAGTGCAGGGAAATTGCTACATCTTTGCTGGAAATACTTTAATAATCTTTAGCATGCACTATTGTAATATTATAACGTTTACTCATCTTGGTTTAGCTTTATTTTAGCAGACACAATAATGAGAGTGAAATTAAAAAGATGTCTGAATTTTTCTATAATCCTCAGTTAATGCGTAGCAATAACTTACCTATTATCCAAGGCAGTAGATTTAGGGAAAGAATAATTTTCAGGAAGGTAGATTGAATTTTAAATTTAAGGAATTAAAATATCTTTATAATGCATTAAATCTTCAGCAATTAGAAAAAATTAAAGGTGTACTTGACATTAACTCCACACTACAGATTAAAATGACATGCTGAAAAAGCAAGACTAAAAACAGATATTTGCAAGTCTTAAAAGAAATAGCATAGTTATTAACAGAATTTTAAAACCAATTTATAGTTCCAGGCAACTCAAATTACACATTATTTTGCACTTTCTCACTATATTCTCATTCCTAACTCAATATCTCAGAAAGAAAATATATGTAAATAGATATGACAAAACTTTTAAACTTGAGTTGATCATGTAAACATGTTAACATGGGCTTTAGATTAAGACTGCTCTCTTCCTGATATATAAATTCTCAACCCTAGAATATACTCAAAGCCTATTAGCTTGGAAAATCAATGGTGTTCAATGTATGTACATCTACATCTTTATTTAATCATGGAAGAGAAAAGGATAAAACGTTGTAAGAGAAATTTTATTTTAAACTCTGGTTTAAAATATTTTCAAAAATTTCCATTGAAATTTACATATTTATGAACTATTCATTGACAGCAGATACCAGCAATTAAATATACTTATATGAGAAAAATTAAACAAAATTTTCTTGACTATTCTTGAAGAGTAATGCACTATATTCCCTTATTCCTTTTTCCTTGCCCCTATTGCCTCTGACAAAAGTGTTTCACAAAGTCTAAGAATCATTTGTTCTATGCCTTGCCAGTGTATGAATCCTGGTTATTTTTATTCTCCAAATAAACCATTCAAAATCTTACACTTTCAGACTTAATTAACTTAGAATAATCACTTGAGCTCCATACATTTTGTCCCCAAATGCACTATTTCATTTATTTTAAAAGCTTAGTAGTATTCCATTAAATATATATTTCACAATTTTTCAATCCAGTTATCATTATTGGGCATTTAGTTTGGTTCCATGACTTGGCAATTGTGGAAAGTGCTGCTATAGGAATACTTAAGTCTTTTTTTTTTAAAGATTTGTTTATGCATATAAGAGCTGGGGTACAGATCAGAAGTGTGTGTGTGGGTGGAGGATTCACCAGAGACAGAGTGGGGAGCAGAACTGGCAGGTCCACTGAAATACACTGCTGAGGGAAGCAGTGGGCGAGACAGGAGAGGTCTTCTGAGCCATGTGGGTCCCCACCCTGGCCAGGGATCAAACTCATGCTGCAATGGCTGCAGAAGCCCCACAGTACGGCGCTTAACCTCTTGTGCCACCAGGCAGACCCCTCCATCTTTTATTTTTAATGGTATCTCCATACCATCTTCCATAGAGGCTGCACCAAATTGTAGGTGTATGTTCCTTTTTCTTTACATCCACACCAATATTTGATGGTTCTTTTCTTTTTGATATAGGCTACTCAGAGAGGTGAAGTGGTATCTCATTGTGGATTTATAATTCCCTTATAAATGATGCAGAACAATTTTTCATGTTCCTGTAAGTCGTCTGAATGTTTATTTGTGTCTATTTCAAAATTTTTCCCATATTTTGATTGGGTTGTCTGTTGTTTTTGTTTGTATTTTGTGTTTGTGGCGTTGTATTATATAAGCACTTTATGTATTTTGTAAATTAGCTCCTTGTCAGACATTTGATATGCATAGATCTTGTCCCAGTCAGTAGATTGTTTTTTTGTGATGATCCTTTTGATGTGCAAATGCATTTTACTATAATGTTGTCTCACTTGATTATTTTTGCTTTTGTTTCCCTTGCTGTTTTAGTTGCATCCTCAAATACATCTTTATGGTTGATGTCCCATAGTATGTTCCCTATGATTTCTTTAAGTGCTCTATGGTTTCAGTTCTCATATTCAAATCTTTAATACTAGTTGCTCTGGCTCGGACTCCCATTACTATTTTGAGCAGACATGGTGACAGTGAGCATTCTATCCCTGATCTTAGCAGAAATATTTTCAGTTCTTCGCCATTGAGTGTGACATTGACTATGGTGAAAGTAGTTTATTTGTAGATGGTCACAGGAGAAACCAATAGAGGTGTGGGAAGTATGAGGAATAAACGGAGGTGTCAATAGAGTGGACTACTGACCGAGAATACTTGAAGACATCTGGAAATGGATCCCCCTCAGGAACTCTGAGACCAATATAGGATACAGGCTCTAGTGTCCATCCGCATAAAGGGCTAGAAGAGCTATAATACTTTCCACCAAAATTCATTCATTGTTGGCTTGATGTTGTTTACAAAGGGCTAATTAATCAATCCCCTGACTCTGCCATCCTGGCTCACAATGGGGCAAGGTGGCCTCTTTTGAAAGCGGGGTCTCTGTTATGATTTACTTGATTCAGCAATTTGACTACAGCTCTCAGTTCTTCAAACAATGTTAGTGCTACTGTTATGAGATTTTGCACATGTAATTAAAGGGCATTTCAGTGGACTTTAAAGATTATCCTGATTAGTCCTTAGTGAATCTGCTGAAATATTTTTACATTTGGGCAGGAGACTTCCTTAGAAAGAGAGGAAATTCTGCTTATGGACACGAGCTTTGACCCTTGTGTGATGAGAATTAAAGCCTACCCTGTTTTTCTTTTGTGGCTCTGCCTATCCCAGCTTTCATATCTGTTATTTCAGACTTATTTAGCCAACTCCTACAATCATGTCAGCCAAGAAAAGATTCTGCTTCTGCATTTCTGGTTGAAAACTGACATGCCCTGACAAAGATGTGTTGCTGGCTAATGAAAATGAGCTGATATGCATGGGAATAATGTGTCAAGTTAATGTGGGTGGGGTACAGATAGGATTTTCAGACTGTCCAAACATATTAATAGCTCACATTAAATTCATTCCTTCTTAACACTGACTTTCCAAGGAGACTGGGAGTGATAACCTCTAAAAAAACATATTTACATTAGGAAATTTAGTGGAAAAAAAGAGATAGTAGCTGCTGCTGTTTTAGTCCTGAGATGGCAACTTATATGTATCCTACCTTTCTTCACCATCTATTCTATACATATTCTCATGTTAAATTTCAGTTCCTGAATTCAACTGCTTGCTTCTTAAAGTAAGCCAGCTCTTCATTCCTGAGGGGTCTGAGGGCCTGATTACTATGCCCTTTTCATGTTGTAGTTAACCATTTTCTTTGCTCTGGACATAGTAGTGGTGTGGCTAAGATCAGATCTTGAGAAAGACAAGTCACCTGCCTTACATGTCTCTTTTGCATGATCTCCATTCACAGATACTTTGGTATCATGTAGCAAGGGGCAGAAGGCCACTTATAACAGCCTAGAGATTTTATGAAAATCTGGAAGTTCAAGACCTATGTTCATCCATTGAGATGTTTCTATTTCAAGAACCTCTCCTTCCTTTTTAATGCCATTTTTTTCATGGGGATATACCTGTAAAAGCAGTTCATTCTGTTAATTCTCACAATCAGATTTTAGGCCAGTTCTCTGTACAATCTGCCCTTCAGCTGCAGGAGGTAAGTGTCTCACTGAATAAGAAGTCTTATGACTTTCACTCTATGATCTGAGTTGACAGCTGTTTATTTTAATTTTCTTTCAGAAAATCAAGGGCAGCTAATAACAGAAAATTATATCCCTCATATAATCTCATTTTCTCTAATAGCTATCAAATGTGAGACATTCTAAATAAGACAATGATTCTGTTTTTTTTTACCAGCACTTTGTTCCAAATCACCAAATCCAAGAATGTTACCACCACTGCCATTCTACTATTATTGTTGGTGATTTTTTTTTTAATTTGACTACAAAGTGATCAAAATCCTGAACTCAATATTGAGGCTTTCCTTTCTAGGACCACACATAATACTGAATATGACCTGTCTAATGTGACGTTTCCCTAGAAGCGGCCTGATCAAGCAAAACAAAACAAGAAACCTGTGCTAGCAGTTATTTAATGAGATATCACAGAAATAGTTAGAAAGAATTATGTATAGACTTGAATTATTAGATAGAATTGAGATAGGGAAAAAAAAACTCTAGCTAAGAGTACAACAATGAATAAGTTTTAATATCTAGAAGGCAATAAAGGACATGCATTTCAGGATAATTCTCCTGGATGAGTAATGGAGTTACTGAATTTTGCAGCAGCTTTTATCACTCATTAGTTGACTGCTAAAGAAGGACTTCTATTTCCCCAAATACTGGCTTGTGAAAGCACATAGGTGCACATTCTCCTTCACAAAAGAAAAGTCCTTATAAAAAGATACATAGGTACTAACTATTGGTAATCTGGCAGGATTACCAAAATCAAAAATCAAAACAATAAAACATAATGTAAATAATTAGGAAATATGGATGGACCTCTAAAATATCAGATTTACTTTAAAAAATAATGGTGTTTATTCAACATTTTCATCAACCTTTTCTTGCTTGGAAAGGTAAAACATGCATTGGAGGTCATTATAAGAAAATAGAGTAACAACATTTTGAGAAAGATTTTGGGGATCATTATTTACAGTGCATGATGCAGGGTCATGAGAACTGATGTATAAAGAATCAGCATTAATTAAATGCTAAAGGAACTGAGAACAAGATCTATACTATAGTTTCAATATAATCATTATGATTATGGAACAGAAAAGAAAAAAATCTATGTCCAGTAGTATTCATTTGTAATAACAATTTTACACAAGTTTTATCCCCTCATTTCATTAAAAATCTGCATTTTTGTGCAGATGTAAAGTCGAAATCTCTTTCTTAGTCTCTAACATAAGTGACTTTCCAAATGTCTTACACGGTCAATTCTAGGGTGTGAGGTTCCTAGAGAAATATTTTTGCAAAGTTCTTGCTTGTATAAACAATTATTACAAAAGTGTACTGGAAGAGCTGTACAATTCTATAAAGTAGAATGGTTTATTGATGTAGACTTAGAATAACAAATGGAGACATTTAGGTGTTCATTTATTTTCCTGTCGAATATATGTGAAGATGCTTTGTAGAATAAAGGGATTATTTTTCACTGTTATATCCAGGAACCATCTCTTCATGTTTGTTCTTTGTTGTTAAATTTATGTATCTGCCATCATTAGCAAAGGTACCAATGTAGCGATTCTTGGGAATCAGTCTGTATTGAAAATATGATATAGATCCTCTTGCCTCTTCAGCTCCTTTTGACATTATTTCTGTCATTACTCATGACATTGCATATCCATCTTTAATACAGTAGCCCTCCCACCTTATCCACAGAGTATATATTCTGAGACCCCCCTACTGTATGGCTAAAATGGCAGATAGTACCAAACCCTTTGTAGTCTAGGGTTTTTTTTTTTTCCTCCTATATATGTATATTTAAAGTTATGATAAAATTGAATTTATAAAGCAGGCACAGTAAAAGATTACTAGCAATAACTATGAATAAAATAGAACATGAATGATGATGTCATTATTTGGAGTCAGTGGATTTGGAGAGCAGGGCTCTTGGGTTCACTCTGGGAAAGACCTCCCCATTTAGCGGCACAGGACAAGTTCCCCAGGCGAGTTTCACCACAAGACAGAGATGTTAGTTATATTAAAAGAACAGGTTTATTAGAGAAAGGGACAGAAAGGGATGCTTGCAAAGACAAACAGGCAGAAAGAGCTGCCCCGAAAAGGGACAGGTATGTTGATAGAGGCCTGCATGATTGCAGGCTGGTGTTCTTGAGGAGAGCTGCCTTCACTGAGGGAGGTCAATGAAGAGAAGTTCCAGTGTAGTACAGGTCACTGGTAGGCAGGGAGGCTGCTGCCCTGCAGAGGAGAGAGTTGGTAAAAATAAGCACCTACATAGTCACCCGTGGTCAGGACGGCTGCTGCCCTGTGCCAGTGTTCCTCATTCTGTCTCTGCTGAATTCTCTCACTCACCACACCTCTGACTTATATATACCCCAGTCTTGTGTGAATAAATAGATAAAAATCTTTTCAAAAAAGGAAGAGAATGTTTAATATGAAATATTGATCTAATGCATTTAAGATATTATCAATTTTTTGTGAGTTTGAATTTTCTGATATAGTAATATCCAAATTGGGATTTTATGTCTATTTTATAAATTAATTATGTCTTAATGATATTCAATATATGAAATTAAATCATGAATGGGATGCTTCTGTATGCTATGAACATGAACAATATTTTATGACATAGTAATAATTTTGAAGCCACGTAAGACATTCTATAGTAAAATTTGTGAAATATTTGTATTGTAATATACCATATTATAATCCAGTCATTAGAAAATTACAGCTCAGTGGCTTATGCTTGTTAGTAAATCCATTAAAACAATACTCTAGATAGACCAATCATAACTTGTTAGCTAAGATTGCCTTAATTATCATATTCAGAAGTTATAGATCTTTTCATTTTAAGTGAGAGACTAGACCAAACTGTCAGATAGAGCTTATTTTGCTCAATGTGAACTACTTAATTCAGAGTAAGGAGTGGTATAAGCCAAAAAGTAAAAGTAAGAAATAGTTAAAATAAGATAAACAAAGATTAAACTTACAACAAATCTGGTTCCTAGAAATTTACTAATAAATTAGGGATGATTTATTCTAACTGCACGCTATAAATGTTTTATAAAATTACTTTTGTTTTAATGCATTGGCAAAATTTTAAGAAAAGATTTCCTCACAAATCATCTTTGATTTGATTTAATCCATAAAGCAGTTTGAATAAGTCAGCACATTTCTTAATCCTCTCAAGATGTCAAATAACCAAGCTACTTGGTGAATAAAGAGTTTCTTGAAAAGTATTATGGCATGAGATAGAATGATTTAGATTATCCATTTCTATGCTATTATTTAATATAACTATATGAAAATGATTGTCAAATAGTTGAATCATTTGAAGCAGTAATGCTCATAAGAAGCTGCATAAATCTGTTAGAATTTCAGTTTTAAAGTGCAGAAAAATAGTGCAGAAAATGATCTACTGAAATAAATTTCAATCATATCTCCTCCAAACAGAAAATATAAATAATTGTGGATTAACAACTAGTTTCCAATAAGCAGATAAAATAATATTACTATCCATAATTAGTTTAAAGTAAATATCATTACATAATAGTCTAAGTGAAATAAACTGATTAGTTTCCTATAGATGTAAATGTGTCTTAGCCCCCATATTGAATATAAACATAGTTTTGAATTATTTATAATACCTGATTTTTTAAAACTCTAACTTTGTAGAAAAATATATAAAACATTTTTAAATTACATAGAATCAAAAATCAAGTTTTATAAAAAAAAGCCCATAATACTTAAGATGCTATAAAATATGAAAAGTAGTTTATTATTAGGAATTGGTAGAACTAATATTAAATATGTGCTTTGAGCTAAACAGTAGTGCCAGGATTTTACGTAGTGGGTTGTAGTGTTATATCCACATCATAAGCTGATAAAATAATTTAATGGTATGAAATAAAATTGAAATTCAAGTTTTTTAAACTACTGTCTTGCCATTGTAATTAACCATACTTTAAATTATTTGTAAGTATGAAATACTTCTAAAATATGATGACTCACTGCATCTGGAAATGGTGACTGAAGCCAAAGACTATTACAGGTGTTGCCCCCTGGAGGTGGTTGATGGTGAGGATAGATAGCCCCAGGGAAAATGCTAAAAACTATTGCAGTCTTCGGGCTGAGTGACTAATGAGAAACAGGAGGGACAGCAGAAGCAGCAGCAGAAGATTCAGTATTTGAGGATTCAGTGTTTGGGATTCAGCATTTTCAGGGTCAGTGATTTCAGACCCCACTACGCCAATCTTACAGAAGGTTGTTGTGGACCTCTGAAGGACATGGAGAGGCTTACAGCAGCCAACCTCAGAGAGAAAAAGTTTTGCAAGTAGCCCAGCAATTGAAATTGTTCCTGGTTTTGCTGCTGTTGCAGTCTGTCTGGCAGGGAAGGCAAAGACCTGGAGCTAGCCCTTGCTGAGTTGTGGGTGTGGCTGTCAGGTAGTTCAGCCATTGCAGCTGCTATTTTGAGCATTGCTTATCTGGTGCTGTGCTGGGGCATCTCAGCTGCTCCAGGGAGCATCTCCTGTTGTGTCTTCTTGAGTTGGATCCCTGTCTATAGTCTGGCTGCCACGTGCTCCAGGTGAGCCAAGGCAGGAAGACGCCATCTTGGGAGTGTTTGTGTTTAGGACTTTAAAACACTGGACTCTGCTTTTGGTGAGTTAAGCAGTCATTTTTGGCCTCAATAACTCTTTGTTTTCCCCTGGTTTGTTAAGTAGATCCCATTGTTGTTCTCTGAGCATGAATAGTCTTTCAATTGTGCATGAGGGTGAAGTTCTCAGACAATGACTATTTAGACAGTGCCCTTGTCTAGTTTTAGTGCCCCTCGCTGCTCTGTATCTGAAATAAATATAAAATAATGTTAAAATTCCTAATAGAGTTAAAAGTATTAATATCTGTAAAAACAGTATATTGTTAAAAAGTTATTTTTTTTCTTTATAAGAAACTGAAGAAATAGAGACTAGAATATCAAGCAATCCAATTATTAAAATAGCTGAATGAAAACTGGGTAAAATTTTCACATATGATTGAAAAATACAGGAAAGAGAATTTAAAATTATATAATGTTTTTTATTGATCTGGTAACTATTTTTAAACCCAAGTGTATTTTATCCTGACATACAAATAACTGACTGTAAGAATAGCTTTGTCAGCATGTGATCAAATAAATACATGATTGTTTTTTAAGGAGCACTCAAGTCTTCCCTTTCATCTTCCTCCACTCTTCATAAATTGCCTCTACTCTCATTCCTCCCCAGTGAAGATCAAAGGCAAGTCCTGTCCTTTCCAAAGTAGGAAGAGTGAAGATGTCCTAACCTTGATTAATTTGTTTCAAGCATAAGAGTTGAATGAGCTTTTTAAAACATAGGGACCTTGACTTCCTTACAAAGTCAGCATATGTTAATAAGATCTTCTCTTACCTCTCTTTCTTCTATGTGTCAAGGGAAAAGATCAGGTCCACAGGTCTCTCTCTCTCCCTGGATTCTGTGTCATCTGTGCAGTTCCTAAATTATGCCTGCTCCTTGTACTTGGTTGAAATTGGGACTGATGTCTTAGTTACATGCTGAGAAAATTAAAATTACCTTTGTATGGAAAATAAGTATATCAGTTCTATTTTTCACTTTCCACACAACTGACAGCACATATCTTGAAATGCTGTTTTCCTCCATGAGGATATCTAGCAAATCATAGCTGGGCCTCGAATTTCCAACATTGTATCAGTTGTATGGCTATGGGCACTTAACAGTGTTAAGGGGACTAGGCAGTAGAGTTGCTACTCTGCCTTTCATTGTTGGAGTCTCTCTTGTTCTGCCTGCACGCCTGTGTATATGGTCCCTGTCTCAGCATTAAAGGACTGCAAATACCACTGAAGGCTCCAAAATCTCTTATTGCCTGTGCGAACTGACAGTGAATCTACCTGGCCTGTGATAGTTGCACTACAAGTGGCGTAAATGGTAGGACAATTGTACGCAGATGGATATAGAGAGATGGGAGGTGGCCAGCCTTCCGGTACCAAGCAGATAGTACCCATGGCTAGCTTCTTCGCCCAGTGGGCACTTCCTCATGAATGGCCAGAGGCAGATGGATCCCCATGGCAGTTGGAATGAGCCCTGTGCAGAATAGAAGAAACCTTGGGCAGATACAGTGCACACAAGGTGGCAGGGGCTATGGAATGGGTGTTTTCTCACAGATCTTTGAGAATCTTTGCTGAGAGAAGAATCTAATGTCTGGCAAGTGATGCATAGGCCTTGCAAAAACCTTTGAAGTTTCTGGAGGAAAAGATCCAGAGAGACTCACACACAACCCCAGAGAAGCCAGACTTGTCCTTCAGAGAAGAGGAGGAAGAGGCTGGTCCCTTGCAGTGGTGGCAGACCAACCTGCCACTACTGAGACCCCAGATTCTTTCTCTGGAGAGAAGGATGAGCCTGGCCAAATGTTCCATGTTAGGCTGCTGGGCTGCCACAGATGACACAGTTCATGATGTATTGCCTATATATCCAACTGGAACTGGTGGACTTGGGTAAATATCTCCATCAGAAAACAAAAGATCCTCTGGCAGCCTGGCTACTGGGTTTACTGGCTCCTGGGATCTAGAGGTAGATGGAATCATCTCAAGGCACAGGAGATGGAGGAACTGACCTCAGTGACCTTGTACCATGGTTAAAATAGAGGCTGAAGATGGTATGGCCAGGGTGATCACACTCTGTTGGACTGGTTAATGAATGTTATGCAAAAGTATGGGCTGATGTGAGAAACATGCCAGAACTGTGAGTACATGGTGATCATATCCTGAGCTTGAGCAGGTACTTTGTGAAAGAAAGAACTGAAAAATACACAAAAGACACTGAATCACAGAATGACCATAATTTTAATGTTCAGAGAATTTTATATAACATGACAAGTGTTTGAATACTTGCATTACATACAAGGAATTTATAACACTTTCTAGTCTTTAAAATACCACCTTTAAACCTTTAATCAGATTTAAAGAGTAATAAGGGAGAAGGAAGGAAGGAAGGAAGGAAGGAAGGAAGGAAGGAAGGAAGGAAGGAAGGAAGGAAGGAAGGAAGGAAGGAAGGAAGGAAGGAAGGAAGG